>GG745352.1:484705-577055 GCA_000151295.1 Allomyces macrogynus ATCC 38327 | reverse complement strand
CTGCAATAGAGATCTTTCCCTCTTTTTCAAACTCGTTAAAGAACCTTCGTCGGCTGCATCTGGACCCGCCGAGCAACCTTGACAATCTCTATGGCACCAACGACCCCCACGACTATGGCGAAGATGAGGCAAGCGACCCCGACGACGAAGCCACTGGTTGGGAGTGGTCGAGGATGTTTCACCGGCTTCCCAGCAGCCTGGAGGTGCTGGAGATTGTTGGACCGAGGGGCATAACTCCAGGGAAGACGTTCCCAGTCGAGGTTTTGTCGCCATTTGCGCGACTTGTGGCACGACTTCCGCGGCTCAAGTCATTTCAGCTGGTCCAGCATGGGAACATGGGGCTCAGACGTGTCTTGCGGGTATTGCCGCGTACTAGCTTGACCCGGCTCGATTTGCATATTTTCCTTGACGGCTACGACGGAAGTGACCATGTCACTTTTTTGGAGGAGATGCCAACAACCGTTGAGTCACTTCGTCTGAAGTTTCAGCACTTGCCCACCTCGGCCGTTTGCGTCAAATTTGAAGGTTTCCCGGTCGCAACTCGCGATTTGACGCTCGACGTTGATGGAGCCTTGCATGTGTCGTACTTCCGCTTCATTCCGCTTGCGCTGACGCTCAAGTCTCTCGACCTGCAGCTCTTCTGCACGTCTTCGTCACACGGCGAGGATTTATCCCACTTGCTTGCGCGGCTTCCCGCTTCGCTCACGAGTCTGACGCTGAGGTCAATGGGGTTGGGCGGTACCTCGGCCATTTGGACACTTGCAGAGCACATGCCCCCACGGCTCGTGGGGCTCCAGCTCATTTCATGCAAGGTCACGCACGACGACCTCAATTTGCTTGCCCTGCGGCTGCCAGTCACGTTGCGCCAGCTCGTCGTCAATGACATGGGCCCACAGCGATACCTGCAAGGAGCAGAGGTCGCGGATTCACGTCGAGTGTTCACCAATCAGGCGCGCGTGCCGTGGATCGAAGGGCTGCCTCAGGGTCTGCACAACCTCGAACTGCTTGGCTTGACCTTGTCCGACCGCGCCATCATGGGGCTGATGGAGCGCATTCCCACTCATGAACATTGCAAGCGCAAGATGCGACTCGTTGTCGAGGAGCAACTCGTGTCGGAGATTGCGCTCATGCTATTGCGCACCAAGTTTGATGTCGAACTGGGCGTCATTGGTCGGCGTCGTCCCACTGTGCCTCCGCCCCATTACGCACGATCTGAATCTGCACGCTCGCGCTCCCGGTCACTCTCATTGTCTCGGTCCCCGCCGCCTGCACCTTCTCCACCCCGATCGTCGTGGCGGCATGCGTCCAGATCGCCATCGCGGTCCCCACCGCACAATCAGCCGTGGAAACGCAACTCCCAGACTGGCCCTCGTGTCCGACGCAGTGGGTGGGATCGCCGCACGCCGTCGCCACGCTGGCGCTCACCGAGTCCAGCGCGCGGCCGGTCCAGGAGCCCGTCGCCGTATCATCGCAGGAGCCGGCGTGGGTCGAGTCAGAGCCGATCCATGACGCGGCGGTCACGGCCGCCAGTGACCACGAGGCGTCTTTGGCGGCGCTCTTCTTCCTCGTCGTCGTCGCGCCGTTCACGGACTCGATCGGCCAAGCGCGGGCGTTACAGGACCCCATCGCCGCCGTCACTAGCGAGGCGCGGTCGTCGTTGAGCGTACCGGTCGGCTGTATGCAGAGAAATTGGCGAGCGCGGCTGACATGCTGCTGTGCGCGCTCATTGGAGAGATATTCTCTCAATTTGGTGGACATCCTGATGCAACGGCAGATGATGAGTTCCTGCTGTTATGATTGTTGTCTTGCTGCTGTACATTTTGGTCTTGATTGTTGAAGCGCGCCGCGGTATCTTTACGTTGCCAATGAATCTTCGCTTTTTCGTGCAACGTCTACCACCGACAGATGGATAGACTCCAGAGCTGTCCCTGGAAGGAAGCGGTCAAAGACATGTCAGATCGCAGCACGCACGATTGTGGCTTTGCATGGACCATCGCAACGCAGGACGCAGCGCCCGTGTGCTTCCCTACATGTCACGTGCGCGCTGATGACCGTGTCAACACCGACCCTATTCTCGCTCGCCGCTTTCTGGCCAACTTGTACGCTGACCGGAACAGCAAATCTAGCACGGAGTGCCCACCAACCCACTGCACGCCGCCAGCACTTAACGCACCCGCACCACCGCCGCCGCCGCCGTTGCAATCCAACCATGGCCAAATCGATCCGGTCCAAGTCGAAACGCAAGTTCCGCGCCATCAAGCGCGAGGCCGTCTTCAAGCCCGTCGAGGACGTGCGGCTCGCCCGCGTCGTGCACCGCCTGCACAAGGACTCGGCCGTTGTCTCCGTCCCGGAACCGCCACCCGCCGAGAAGCTCTACTCGTTCTCGTTCAAGGAGGCCCTGATTGACGAGCCGGCACGGCAGGCGCGCGAGGCCGCTGAGGCGGCCAAGATGGAGGCCGAGCTGCAACAGGAGACGGCCGCGTTTGTGGACGAGGATTTGGCGGGGATGGAGGTCGATGGAGGTTCGTTCGTGCGCGCTTAACCAAGCAACACGCTGAAATGGATGCGAGTTGGAACGGTTTCTGACGATGGATGGTTTGCGTTGTGTAGAAGGCGCAGAAAAGCGTGGCCGGTCTGTCCCCAAGACGTTCAAGAAGGTCAAGAACGGCGCCAAGCCCATCAACCGGTTCACGGGCGGGTTTGTCGTGCGCAAGACCAAGTCAGGCAAGATTATCAAGTCGTTCAAGTGGTAGATGACGACACTGCGCTTTTGCTCGTTATTTTCGATTTTTCTCGGCGTGTATTTATGTTCCGGTTCTGTTCCACCTTCCTGCCTTTCGCTTGCGTTCGGTTCGCTTGTTCCTGTTTCGAAACCCGGTCCAACTTGTCGATGATGGACATGGTGGGGGTTCTGTGCCCCAGCTCTGTAAAATATAGGCCGTGCCGTCAACCCAGTTTGCATGAAGTGTCTTGTTGCGGCCCTGTCACACGTCCATCACAGGCCAGCGTTCCCGGCCGAGAGTGCCGGACTGGCGTGCCCAGCGTCGTGTCCGGCCAAGGCCGCTTCTACCCTCACGTTCGACCCGTCTACATCGATGCGACGCGCCGAGAAAGGTACGGACGGCCGCATTCCAGCACCGATGTCCATGTCGACGAAATGACAGTCCCAGACGCCCAACATCGCAGCAGCGATCGCATTGGCTGCACCCACAGCTTCTCCGCTCCTTCCTCCCCCAACTTTGACCTCGCAACCACTTCCGCGGTGACCGGCAACACCGGTGGTCCACCCGCTTGCGACCGGATCAGCATGGAATGGTTGTCATAGATTTCAACTGGACGCGACGACACAACGAGACACAAAATCCACAGCGCGCGAACGTGGCGCGCATGACGACGAAAACCGACCGACCCGACGGGGCACAAACGTCTTCCCACCAAAAGTAACAAAACGAACGGCATGGGTAACAATATAACCAACGCAAAACTTGAGCCGCATCAAAGCCAAAAATCTTCACAGCAAGACACCCGCCGGGACCATCCCCCCTTGCTGCGGCACCTCGCTCACCGCCGCGCCATTTTCGGCCGCCCTCTCCCACTCGCGCTGCAAACTCATCACCAGCATGCGGAACGTATCGGCATCCCCGGACTTGAACTTGAACGCCAAACACGGGCCCAACAGCCCAAACCCAATCTTGGCCAGTTTCACCGAGAACACGGTCGGTTCCACGCCCGCGACCGACGGCGAGTGCTGAAACGTGGCCGCTTTCGTGAGCACGCCCTGGACTGCCGTCGTTGCGACTACCGCCAAGTGCATCGAACGTGCCAGAGCACACAGTCGGCCGACTGGATCACGACCGGACGACGCGTCGGACGGCAGCGGGATCGCCATGGCGCCGGCGAGAAGCGTGCGGAGGGGGCCTTTTCCGCGACGGTCGCTGCCGCCGCCGCCCGCGGCAGTCGTGGTCGCGGTCGTCGCGAGCGACATGTTTGTCGGCATCGTCAGCAGATGCTGCCGGTTCGGGCGCGCGGGGGACGGCGGTGGTCCGCGCATGCGCACGTTCATCCCTGGCGCAATCGCGGCCGCTGGTGCCGGTGCGGTTGCTGGTACCGGCACAGCCGTCGCCGAATCCGTCGATCCGAGCCGCGACGTCGCGTGTGGCCTGACGACCGCCGCAAACGGCGGCGCGGCCAACGACGTCGATGAGACGGCGGCACTTGCGGTACCCGACCTCGGCGGCCGGGACGCGTTCGTCGATGACGGCGCGGGCGTGTACGACGTGAACCGGTTCGAGCGTCTATCCTGCTGCTGCTGTCCACTGCCGGACACATGCATCAGAGATACTTTGGTCGCAAGCGTATCGAGCGACGGCGTCATGAGGCCCATGGCCCGCGGCATCCCGCCGGCGGGGGGCGTGTACAGGTCGTCGGCCGAATCGGCGTGCGCCTCGTCCAGAAGCACCGATTTCGGGTGCGGGTCGGAAATCTGCGCGGCGCTGTGCGCGTCGAGGTGTGACAGGACCGAATCGACCACGGGCAGAGGCGCGATCCGCGCGTGCGGTTTGGCCACTTCGTCGAGGGATGCCGGGGTCACGGGCTCCGCTGGCGCGCCGCGAATCCCGACGGCCTCGGCGTGGATCCGGTCGAGCCACTCGAGCGTAAGCACGTAGAGCGAGTGTAGGTGCGAGTGCTGGTCCGGTAACACCGTAAGTAAATGGTGTTCTGGGACGTGCGTGATGTTGACCAGCAGGTCGATCGTGTCGCGGTGACTCGGGCCCAGGGCGGCCGCGGCAGCCGCGTAGGTTGCCGGGTCGTGCACGGGCGCACCACCAAAGAGCGTGTGCAACGCGTGTAACCGCGCGGTGCGGTTCGGCACGTAGCTTGGCCTTGGTGGTTGTGGGGACCCGAGTGCCGCACCAGTAAACCACGGGTGCGACTTGATGCCGGCAACGGTGATCCGGCGTGCCGGGTCCGTGCAGAGGATGCGCTTGAGCAGGTCGACGAGCGACGGGGACAGGTGTGACGGGAACGCGAGGTCGCCGGCGCGGATCTTGGCGTGGAGCGCGGGGAGTGACGGCGCGTCAAAGGGCACGCGAGCGCAGACGAGCACGTAGAGAATGACGCCAAACGACCAGACGTCGGTCGGTGGAGCGTGGTAGGGCTGCGCCGAGAGCAGCTCGGGCGACGCGAAATAGAGCGACCCGCAAAATGTGTGCAGCAGCGAGTCGCGGTCGAAAAAGTTGCACAGGCCAAAGTCGATCAGCTTGATCTTGCCCTTCTTGTCGAGGAGAATGTTTTCAATCTTCAAGTCGCGGTGCACAATGTGATGTTCGTGACAGTACTCTACAGAGAGAGGGCGCAACCAGCCTTCGTGTGAGTTCCAAGATGGCGTGGATGGAGCAGAAGAGAACAGAAGCGGAAACGCGAAGCGGGAAACGCTCGAAGAAACGCACCGATCGCACTGAGGATCATTTGCGCAAACGACACGGCCTTGAGCTCCGGTAACCGGCCGTTGGCGACAATGTAGTCGAGCAGCTGGCCGCCGTTGACGTATTCCATGAAAAAGTAGAAGTGCGTCGGGGTCACAATCGCGTCGTAGAGTTGGGCGATATCTGGAAAGGAGGGAGTGGTGAGCAAAAGAAAAAAACTAACTCTGTTGTGAACGGTCGCTGGCCGCAGCAAACGCGTACGTGGATGGTCGAGCAAAAACATGACCGAGGCCTCGCGCAAAATGCGCGCCTCGGCCGACTGGTCGTCCTCGGCCGTAGCAATGCTTTTCCGCGCGACGATCTTGACGGCATACTGTTGTTGGCGGCCTTCAAGTGTTAGCTTTTCACGAACGTTCTAGCCACGTCACTGTCCACAGCAGTACAACGCACCTTGCGCCCGTGGTCATCCATGGCCAGCTTGACTTTGCCCATACTCCCCTGGCCGAGCGTGCGGCCGAGCGTGTACCGGTCGAGCCTTGTGACGCCGTGACGCTTGCCGCTCGTCGCACTGCTGTTGCCCGTCGACGCTTTCCCATCGGTCGTCGAAGCGGCCGGGTCGGGCGTGTAGGTGAGCGTGCCATGGCGGAAAAAGGGGTGTTCCCACTGGCCCGCGGCTAAGTCGTGCGTCGCGACCGGCTGGTTCGCGGGCATCGCCGGCTCGGGTTCGGGCACGGCGGGCGTCGTCGCCAAGGGGGCGGTCATGGTGCTCGTGGTCATGGCGAGGCGCAATCTGGTAGCGAAGATCGCGGGCATCCGAGGTCAGGCGACGATGGAAAGAGAAAGAGTCGAGGTCCCAGTTGCCGACAGGCACGTAAACGGCCAGCCAGAACGGGACATACCACCGGCGGCGAGCTGGTCGATGGGGGCGGCGCGGCTGGATCAATCCCGGCCAGCGCGGCGTCCGTGCGCGTTTCGAGGTGACGGCAAGTGTGCTGCCAGAGCAAAAATTTGGCGGGCGGAAAACGTGGCGCGAGCGCCTCGTTCGGCCAGGAGGTCGTGGAAAATCGGAGCAAGTGACTGCGGTACGGCCGGCTCGATGGATGCCAATCCGTGGAGAGGAGGCCGCGTAAGGTGGACGGCGAGCAAGCAGACGTCGGGCGCGGTCGGTTCGAGGAGGGGAACAAAGGCAATGTCGAGTTCGTCGTGGTTGGTTGGTTGGAGCAAGCGGTCGCGGCGCAGCGGTCAACGGCTCAACGTTGCAGGATGACTGCGGCACGAAAAGCGACCGGGACTCGCAGTTGATGCTCGTTGTCGGCGTGGTCAAATGCGCCAGTCTAAACCGTTGTTGATGGTAGTGGTGGTGATGGTCGCTCGTCTCGAAGACGAGCGCCAGCGCCGTGGTTGTTGTTGCGAAATCGACAGGTGTCGTTGAGAAGGGAGAGAGAGCTGGTCGGTTTGTTGTCAGGCCATTCCGCTCTGCTGATCCATGGTCCGTGCGCCTTGAAGCGGCGCGGCGCGGGGCTGTCCCTCCCGGGGCAGGCGCAAGACTGTCTGGTGCGTAACTTGCGTTTGAGTGGGCAGATGAAGAGGAGTGGTGCGGGGCGTACGGCATGGCTGTCAGGCCGACCAGGAGCGGTTTCCACCAAAGTTGCGGTGTTGTGGCAGCGGTTCAAGGCTTGCCGTCCGATGCCTTCCGCAATTTGCCCTCATGGCCATGCCCGCACCGCACCTGACTGGCACTCAACAAACCTTAGACCTTCGCGTTGGACGCCAGGTGCGCGTGGGTTTCATTTTCCCCCAACATGGGTGCGTGCGTGTGTGCGACTCGCCGATGATGACGATTCATTTCGCGGCGCGCGACGCGATGGTGACTGTCCTTTGCGTGGATGTGGGTGGGAGTCAAGTACTCCCGACCTCGCGCCATGCTCAAAAAGTACTCTTCCGAAGGCAAAAGAATCAAAAAATGGTCCATGTTCACATCGAGCACCACCATATTCGGGTGCCCGACACCACCGCGGTACGGCGGCAGCCAATTTACGACGAGCCCTTGGGCGCCTCCTTGTACTGGATGCAGGCCTCCTCGCCCATGGCGGCGATGATCGTGACGAGCAGTTCCTTGCCGTCCTCAAATTCGGCCGTGAGCTTGGCGCCGAGGTCGCCCTCGGGCACCTTGACGTCGTCCTTGGTGTTGCCGGCATCGTCCATGAGGTTGAGGTAGCCCTCGTCAATGTTGATGAGCGAGTACTCGTTGCGCGACACGTGCGGCACGTCCATGTTGTGCGTCGACGGCGACACGTCCTCGAGCTTCTTGCCCGTGAAGATGTCGATGGCCGTCAGGTTCACCTTGGCGTGGCCGTGCTTGCCCGTCTTGGACGTCGACATGTCAACAATCTTGCAGGGACGGCCCTTGATCACGACGTGGCCGTTCTTGCGCAGCGCCGAGCACTGCATCGGGTAGGTCAGCGACGCGCCGGCACCGGCCGAGAAGTCGTGGTCGTGCTCAGTGTCGGACATGGTGGCAGATCTGAGGGAGTGAGGGCAGAAAGAGCGTCAGCAAACTGGTCTCGTGGTCGTGGTGCTGCGGACGTTCCGTTGGAGGAGAAGCGCGCGCATGCCAAGTGACTAGCGACGCTGCCGCTGGCTCCTCTGCATCGAGCGCGTCGCGCTGGTGCGATGTCGGTTGGCATAGAGCGGCCCAGCAGCGGCTTGACCATGCTGGCGAGTCGTTGAGCGGGGGCAACGTACACTCGGCAAAAGGTTGACGGGCAAGAGAGAGAATGAGCGGTGGGTGCGGTGGCGTCGGGTCGTTTGCTGGCGGTGCGCGCGTGGGCAGCGCGAAAAGCAAGCGAGCGAGAACTCCGCCCTCGCGGCCATCTCACGCCTTCTCAGCTGACTGGTTGCCATCTGAACTTCTCCCACTTTTTGGTCTTCTTGCGCTTGCCCAGAAAGTGACGATCAAATTGGGGCAAGAGCATGCAGGAGCGCAAATGAAGACGACGCGCTCCCTCATTCATCAAACGCCCCGGCGCGTCAAAGACCGCGGACGCGCGGTTCGCCCTCACGCCGACGGCAAACGCCCCTCTCCCACCGCCGCGCCCTCAAAAATCGAATCAAACGGCAAGTCCTTGGACGGCTGCAACCAGTTCTTGACGTCGTACTCGCGCGCGCCATCGACGACATGGAACGTGTAAATGTACCGCGACTTGCTGGACGTGTTGGCCGACGACGCGTGCACGACGCCACCGTGAATCAGGACCAGCGTGCCGGCATCCACCTCGCCCACAACATACTGGTCTTTCGGAATCGTCGCCAAGTTGTCGGTACCTTCAAAAGTGGTCCCGGCGTTCTTGCCCGACGGGTCGACGCGCACAAACCGCTTCGTGATCGGGTGCGCCTTGTGCGACCCAGGCACAAACGTCAGGCACCCGTTGGTCACGCGGCAGTCTTCGAGCGCAAACCAGAACCCGACCGCTGACGGCGGGTTCGTATACAGGAACGTCGAGTCCTGGTGTGGTGGGACTTCCCCACCAATCTCCGGCTGCTTGAAGATGGCCATGCTTTGCAAAATCACGGGCTTGATAAAGTCGAGTTTGCGCGCGATCGTGGCAATGGCCGGACGGTGCGAGAAGGCCTTGAATTTCGGATCGAGGACGTGCAAAGCGTGCCCGATCTTGTTGATGGCGCGCGTCTTGGGTTTGGTTAACTTGCCCTGCGCGTCGAATGCGCCCTCCTCGAAGAAGAAGCGGATCTTGTCATTGGAGTTCAGAAAGTACTCGTCGCCGACGTGCTTGTCGCCGTTCTGCGGGGGATGAGCAGATGCGCGACGCGTCGTCAGTCGTGATTCGCAAGGAAGACTGCTGGTGAGAGTCCAGCAAACCAACAAACCTCGCCACCGGTACTAAACCGCGTCATCGGGTGCGTCGACAAGTCCATTTCCTCGAGCAGCTCGTCGCTGCGCTGTTTGAGCGCGGCCGCGTCCTCCTTGGAGAAGAAGTTGGGGATAATCAGGTAGCCCTGGTCCAGAAACTGTCGTCATGGCCGCGTGCCGTCGATCGTTAGTCGCCATCATATATTTCTTGGGCGGTGAGCATCGTGGCGTGCATGCTGACCTGCTGCTTCATGGCGTCGGTGAACTCGAATGGCGGCGGCGCTTGCGCGGTCATTGTAGCTGGTTGTTGCGACGGGTGCGATCGAGGCCTGAGGTGATGCGGACGTTGCCGAGGAAAGAGAGCAAGGACGTGTCTGTCGATAACGAAGTCAAAAGCTGGCCAGCGCGCCACCACGAATGAACCAGAGCAACGGCCTGGTGACACGATCAAGGCGAATAGAGAAAGAAACGGCAATCAAATTTCATTCCAGGACTACCAATTCCAACATGCAAACGACGGCACCCATGCTCGTCATCGGAACGCTTCCATCCGAGCGTCAGGCGCCCCTCCTCCCGACACGCAACGACATCCTCATCGCCTTAGATGAGCAACTTCTCAATGTTTTGCTTGATCGTGTTGATCTGCGGGACCAGGTCGGACGCCGCGTTGGTCGTGACCGACGCGGCAATCACCGACCGGCTCACACCACACGCACGGCCGAGCGCGACCTTGGACGGCACAAACACGTAGGGCACGTTCTTGTCCTCGCAGAGCAGCGGCAGGTGCAGGAGGATCTCAATCGGCTCGGTGTCGGCGGCCATGACAATGAATTCGGAAATGCCGCGGTTGAGCGTTTTGGTCGCCTCGTTGGCACCCTTCTTGAGCTGCTTGTAGTGCGAGGCCTGCTGGACGAGGTCCAGAATCGTCGTCGTCAGCGTCGCGTCGGCGAGCGGGAAGGCCTTGGGGTTGGGGGTCGACTAAGGAATTGGCGGGGAAGCGGCGTAGTGAGCGATCGTGGACAGCGGCTAGGTGGGCAAAGTGCGGGCAAAGACTCACCATGTTGCTAGCGAGTTTGGGTTCGACGACGAGTTGAGGTCGGAGATTCGAAAGGACTTGGTTCACGAACGAGTGGAAAGCCGAAAGCAGGCCAGGTGTGTTAACATGATCAGGTGCTCCAGCATGATCGTTGCTGTAAGACAACAATTTTCGCACCGAGTTCGAAAAACCAAGAACAACCAACGCTGATTTTATCTCGGCTCCTTTCGCCGCTTGCAAGTTTGCGACGCTCTTGGTTGTGCCGATCCTTTGTTCTCGCTGCAACACACCAGTCAAGCACCATTTGGATCAAGATTGCCAACTGGACTCACGCTTCTGACCCGACCAGAACCACGACCACAAGCACAACCACCACAAATCACGATGCTTCGTTTTGTCACCCGCTCGATGGCGAACGCCGCCGCCCGGCGATTCGCGCCCACGCGGCGCGCCTTGTCCACCGACCTGTTTGTCTACTCGCCAAGCGTGCGCGCGGCGCTCGACGCGCACAAGCCCGTCGTCGCGCTCGAATCAACCATCATTTCGCATGGCATGCCGTTCCCGCAAAATGTCGAGACGGCGCGCGTCGTCGAGGACATTATCCGTTCCGAGGGTGCCGAGCCGGCGACGATTGCGATTTTGGACGGTGCGATCCATGTCGGGCTCACGGACGCGGAAATGACGGCGTTTGGTCAGCTTGGCCGCGATCGAGTGAGCAAGACGTCGCGCCGCGATTTTGCTGCGGTGCGTGGGTGAAGATTCGAGGCAGGGTGGTAGGATCTGGGACTGATGAGCGTTGAGTAGGTGCTGGCGCGCGGAGGGAGTGGCGGGACTACAGTCAGTGGGACCATGTTGGTCGCTGACAAGGCTGGGATTGATGGTGCGGTTGCTATTCACGAAATGGTTGCTTCATCTCCATGTCCACATGACTGACCGTCGTTCTGATCTGCCTGTAGTGTTTACGACGGGCGGGATCGGCGGCGTGCACCGCGGCGCCGAGGAGACCATGGACATTAGTGCCGATTTGACCGAGCTTGTGCGTGCTCTCTTGCCGTAATTAGGTGGAGAGGACAGAAGCTGACCTGACCTTGCTGATCTGTAGGGTAGGACTCCGGTCGCTGTCGTGTGCGCGGGCGTCAAGAGCATTCTCGACATTCCCAAGACGCTCGAATACCTTGTGCGTTTATTCCACCCTCTCGCACACCAATTTTTGTCCTCCCACTCACTCAATAACCGTCATCACATGAAACCAGGAAACCCAAGGCGTGACCGTCACGACGCACGGCCCGACCGCCGACTTCCCCGCCTTCTACACGCCACGCAGTGGGCTCAAGTCGCCGAACCACTCGCCGACCATTGACGAGTGCGCCGCTATCATTTACGCCAACAAGCAGCTGCAGCTGCGGTCCGGTGTCGTTGTCGCTGTTCCGATTCCGGAACAGCACGCCGCGTCGTCGGCGCTCATCCAGAGCGCGATTGACCAGGCGCTCGCCGAAGCCGTGGCGCGCGGGATTGTTGGGCGTGATGCAACCCCGTTCCTGCTCGCGCGTGTTGCGGAGTTGACGCGGGGCAAGTCGCTTGCGGCCAATATTGAGCTGATCAAGAACAATGCGCACGTCGGTGGTAAGATTGCCGCGCGACTCGCGGAGATGAAGCGCGCTGAGCGTGAACGGGCGGCCAAGGCGACGGTGCAGAGCCTGGGCTTGCCTGGCGCGGCAGCCTCGACGTCGGGGACGGTGACCGCATCCAAGGACCCCCGCGTCTCGCTGGATCTTAACGCCAAGGCCGCTGCCACCCAGGAAAAGCGGCCGATTGTCGTCGGCGGTCTCGCGCTTGACGTGACGAGCACGCTCGCGACCAAGGATCTGCAGCTGCACTCGTCGTTCCCGGGCCGCGTCCAGCAAACGGCCGGTGGGGTCGGGCGAAACGTGGCTGAGGCGATGCACCTGCTCGACACGAACCCGCTGCTCGTGTCGGCCGTCGGCGACGATTTCGCGGGCAAAACGTTGCTCGAAATGGTTGCGGCCGCGGACATGGACACGTCGGGTATCATCACGATGCCGCACCAGCGCACGGCCGTCTACAATGCCGTGCACACGAGCGACGGCCAGCTCGCGACGGCCGTGGCCGACATGGGCGTCCTGACGCGGTTTGCGCTGCCGCAAGTGCGCGTGCCGCTGAACCCGTCGGTTGTAGTCGTTGACGGGAACGTGAACCCGGCCACGTTCCATGAGGCTGTGGCGCTCGGCGCGCAGGCCAATGTCCCTGTTGTCTTTGAGCCGACGTCGGTCCCGAAAGCGAGCGCATTGCCGTGGTTCCGTGCCAAGGGGATCACCCACACTACGCCGAACCTGGTCGAGCTCGGCGCGATGGCCGAGATTATGGCCGACAAGTACCCTGAGAAGGTGGACCGACTGAACCGCACGCAGTGGGGCACGCTCGGGTCCGTGCGGATTCCGCCGTTCATTGAGCAAGCGATTCTGTCGCCCGCCGTCCTGCTCGCACTGCAAGTCCCGACGGTCGTCGTCAAGTGCGGCAAGGACGGGATTGTTGTGGTGCGTCGCCTGTCAGAGACGGACCTGGACTACCTCGACACACGCGCGGGCGCGCAGGCGCTGAGGGACGACGTGTGGTCGTGGGCGACGATTGTCGTGTCGGAGAAGAGGACGCCCGAGTACATGGTCGCGTGGGCGCAGCCCGGGACACCAGTGAATCCCGTGAACGTGACGGGCGCTGGTGATACGTTGGTCGGCACGCTTGCGGCTGGGTTGTTGATGGCGGGGAAGCAGTGGCCTGCGCTTCCGAGCGTGATTCGTGCGGCTCGACGGGCGGCTGAAATGACGCTGATGAGCGAGTTTGCTGTCCACCCGAAATTGTCGCGCAGTCGCGTTGGGCTGTAAACTATGATGGTGGCGAAATGGATTGGGCTGTCAATTCCTGCTCTCGCTCCAGTTCTTTGACGCTGAAGTCAGTTGATTGAAACGATTTGCCATCACCTTCTTTGGAGCGAACCGGATTCAGCCCGCGTGTCCCCAAGCACCACAGTGAGCATTGATGTCATCATTTTCAAGAATGTTGCTGTCGAGGTGAGTGTCCAAGAACACCTTGCCTCTGACCTCGATTCGTTGTCATCTTGACCACGTCTGAGGATGGAAGCAGTGGAGGACTCGAGATCGCCTATCACATGCTCTGACCTCTGCTCTGCTGATGCGATTGCAATGAGGAACGTATGGATAAACTGATGTTTATCGGCGCTCGATACCACAACACCAAGCATCGGACAGAAATGTGGAAGTGTGCATCACATTGCGTTCCCTCTCTCATTCGACGACAGGACGACGCTCCTGACTATTCCGTTCGAAAGCATTGCCATTCGCTGGCTCTGCAGGGCCATGACGATGATGGAAACGCGTTTCCGTGCGGTGCGGTCAAATTGCAACGCTGCCTCTGTCCGTCCAAACAGTCTCAATCATTGACATTCATCTTGACTTGTGGAATGCAACCGACTTAAACTCAAACCCATTGAGCGATGAGATTACACGCCCGTGGGTCATGGCATTACCGACGATCCTGCATGAGTTGAAGCTGGGCAGCAAGACATTAGGTGCCAACATGGTGGCTGCGCTGCGAGAGCGAATGCCTGTACGGATATCGTCCTGGCGCTGGATGAAGCTGGGGCGTGGTTGGAGCGCGACAGCCCGTTTCGTGAGCAGCTGACGGTGCGGTTTGATGGGATTTATGGGGCTTGAGGAGGTTATGTGTTTCGGCTGCTTTTGATGATGAATGTGGTTGGACGACTTGTTGCCAACATGCTCTTGGTAACAATCATTCGTGAGGAGGTGGACGGCGAAGATCACACCGAGTCATAGCTCCTGTCCCTTATTTTTTACATCCCAGTTTCAGAAAGGAACCCCTGTCCAGAAAGAGGACGCCTTGGCGCATGGATGAGAGTCTCGTGTGAAAGAATGCTTCAGTCCATGCGTCGCATTGAGCGAAAAAATATCAAAATCATGTGGCCGCTTTGGCAAGACAAAAGAGCGTGCGGGGCACAACGAATCTTTAAATCGACAGTTGAACGAATTGCTTGATCTGTTCGCAATGCAGTCGAGCCAGGCGCAAATTACCACATCCAACGCCCATTTCCTTTGCACACTCGATCAGCATCACAGGTCGCACCCTTCCTTGGCCCATCTTTCGCGCATAGCCGCAAACTCTGGATTATCCGAGGAAACGTCATTACCGACCCATAAAACGAGAAGATGATGCTGGCGGAGCGCGCAAATAGCACCCACGTTCTTTAGCGCGTCCAGAATGGCCGCGAGCTGCTCCATTGTGATCCCAGTCATCCACAGGTTAAGCTTGACCAACTCGGGAAACTGCACGCCGAGCGTATGCGCTGTCATGAGGCCAGTGAGCAGCATGCCGCCGTTCAGGTCGATGTATGAAAGATCGAGCTCACGCACGCTTGGCGGCAGGCACGGAATCAGCGTGGCAAGACTGGACGCGGCAGCTGGACTCATGTACGACAAGTGGAGAGTATGGAGATGTCGGAGTCGCACGGCCGATTTGGCAAATTCAGCGGCCGACGCAATGCTGTGTTTGAGCGACAGCGTGCGCAGCGTCGTTGGGAGCGCAGCAAGAACGGGGTCGAACGCAATTGGTCCGCCGCTTTGATTCGGGCTGTTGGCGTTCGACAGCGTAAAGTCGACCGCTAAAAGCTCAAGCCGTGTGGTACGTTGTAGCCAGTGCGCAAGTAAATGTAACGACTCGGCGCTCTGGCCGTTGTGGCTGAGATCCAGCGACACGAGCTGGTCGGCAGGGAGGTGCGCCAGAATGGCCATGACCCCACGAGAAGAAAGCAACTTGGTGGCGAGGCCAGCAAGACGCACGTGTCGCATCCAGGGGGAGAGCGCGCTTGCAAGCAACTCAGCGTCAGTGTCGTCGATTCTTTTTGGCGAAATGATCAGCAAGTTATGCATGGATGACGGAAGGGTGCGCGCGATCATTGGAATGGGAATAGTGGGGATGTGAACACGGCCATGGACACCCAAACGTTGGCGCCGCGACCCTAGCGCGTGGCCAGCGAGCGTCCCAACTTGTGCCCGAACAGTCAGGAAACGAGTATGTATGGCGAGCTGGGCGAGTTTCGGCGGGAGGGGGTAGTCAAGAACCCATGAATTAAGACGCATCACCGCCATGGTGCGAATTGCTGTTGGCGGGATCAGCACGGCCATGCCTCGTGGAACAATTTCGCGAGGCGGCACGCTTGTGTCATCCACCGCACCCAACAACAAGTACATGGGAGGCCGCGCAAGCCCATCTGGACCAGGAACACGCGGGCTCCGAACGTCGAATGCAATACATCCAACAGCCTGAATGGAAAATGCTCGTTCGAGCGTCCATACCCCACAAACTTGGGCATTAGGTTCGATCAAGCAGAACCGGTCAGCATGCCGTACGACTGCTCTTAGTGCTGGCATGTAGCAGTTGGGCGCGACGCGTGCGAGCTGAACAAGGTCATGCTTGGGGTCAAGATCATGGCTTAGATCCTGGACGTCAGAGGCCAAGGCTTGACGGCAAATTGTGGCAACGATTTCAAACGGCAGATCGTCGAGTCGGGGTGAAGGAAGTCCTGCATTAGAATGGACGCGATTGCGGCAAGTGGTAGAAGAACTGCTATCAGTCGCCATCGAAGCAGAGGTGTGGCGTCGTTTGAAGATCAGAGCACCAACGCAACCTGGATGTCGTTGCCTCAAGACTTGAACGTCGAAAACTTTCGTCAGCGGCCACCGTCGAAAACAGAGAAATGCATTGCTCGAAGTGTTCCGCCCCCATGTGGACGGGATTCCAGTGCAATAGCTCACAGCCATCACTAAACTGATTCCACAACTGCCCTCTTTGAACCGACTCAAGCTTGGTGTTGGCTCTGGGATTACTGGCCCGACTCAAGCTTGGTGTTGGCTCTGGGATTACTGGCCTTGATTCAGTCATGCACGCGTTGCCTCGAAACGGATTACCATGGTTGATATGACTTTGATGTCATCCGAAAATACTGCAGACGACAACAGGGCGATCGCGTTCTGCCAGCCTCCCAACGTCTGTCGGCTCGTTTACGTTTGATGGCAAGAACCTGAATCGCGAACACGGGCAAGTTCTTGTCGCATCCTTGCCACGCGCAACAGTACATTTGAGCGTCCATTTCGACGATTAGACCACGAGTATGTGCCGTGAGCTCGGTGTGGTTTTTTCAACCGTGGCAAGAGACGACCGCCCTGAATTTTCCCGGCTCCCACGCTCGCTTAAGGCGCTTTGCGTGATCTCCTGCTTGCGCAACAACGCTGATATTTGTGTGCATGCTCTTGTGCAGAGCATGCTGCCGCACCTCCAGTCGCTCACGTTGTCTGGGTGTGGACTGGTCACTGCTGACCTTGACGTGCTGGACCGCATCTGGCCCAAGACACTGCGTGCCTTGGCCTTACAAGGCAACAAGTGCGATCGCGGCCCAATGCGCTTTCCCGATGGCCTCTAAACGCTTGATTTGGACTCGAAGCCACTGCGTGATGGAGTGGCACGCGCTTGGGTCATGGCACTCCAGACAAGGACGCACTTGTTGGTTTTGACAGCAAAGCGCTGGGTGTCAACATGGCCACTGCCTTGCTCGACCGGATGTCCGTGCACAAGTCGTTGTGGCGCCGGATGCAGAATCGGAATGTCTGGGATGAGAGTCCGTGTTATGCACAGTTAGCGGCGCGGTTCGATTTGAATTGAGTGGGAATTGGAAATGTGTATGACTGGCGATTTGTTTCCGTTTGTTATTGTGGATTCCGTTTAAAGTGTCCCTCGGACGGATATCATGGGTGATACCCGTCCCCGCATCCGGCGCGACAATCGGAATCCACAGTACTTGTGAGTCCTCCCTTCAACATATATTCTTTCCTTTCAAGGGAGAGTCAAGCGGGTGAAATTGCTGGAAGCGACCTGCCAATTTTTGGACAGAGAAAGGATGCTACAGGCCATAAACCATTGTCAACGCTCTTGGCCGATGCCGCGCGCTGCCGCCAAGCTGAAAATGCCCACATTTCGTCTTGCCGTCTGTCTCTGGCCGTCTCTGACATACGTACAGCTCAATCTGCAGCAAGAGAACCTTGAATCGGCATCCAGCCCTTCATTCTTCAAACTCGCCGCATCATCACTATCCTCGCCAACAAGACCTACTCGCAAGCAACAGGCCAAGTAACCAAGACACCATGGCCGCCGGCCCTGCCGCTGCCGCCACTGACGCGCCGCTCCTCGTCGACCGCACCCTCGACGACGGCCGGATCTGGCTGCTCACCTTGAACCGCTCCCGCGCCGGCAGCTCGATCGACACGTCCCTCGCCACCTCTCTCATCTCCACCGTCCGCGACGCCGAACTCGACCCGGTCGTGCGCATCCTCGTCCTCACGGGCCGCGGCAAGTATTTTTGCACGGGAATGAACCTCGGTTCCGCCGGACAACTGTTGTCGACCGAAAACGACGACGATGCGGACCTGTTCGACGTTCTCCGATGCAGCCGTGTCCCGACTGTGGCCGCACTCAATGGGCCGGCGCTCGGCGGCGGCGTCGGACTGTTTCTCGCGTGCGACTTGCGCGTCGCCACGCGGGATGCATATTTGGCGTTACCAGAAGTCCGCCGCGGTCTTGTGCCTGCGCGAATCGGCCCGATTGTGGTCGAGATGCTCGGACTTGCACGCGCCAAGAGCTTGGCGATCACGGCGGCGCGGATGCCCGTCGTACCAGACCTGGTCGGTGCCGGGATTGTTGTGCAGGTAGTGGACGACGCGGCGCAGGTCGTGCCAGCTGCGGTGGAGATGGCGCGGAGTGTGGTGCTGGGCGCGCTGGGCGCGGTACTTGCGACACGTAAGTTGTTTGATGCGGTCGCGGTGCATGCGCGCGGGGAGACGGGTGCGTTGGGGAACGTGCCGGAGGTGCGCAAATGCGTGCGGCAGGCGTTTGCGAAAATGATGGGATCCGAGGAAGCAGCGGAAGGGATTCAGGCGTTCATGGCGCGTCGTGCGCCGTCGTGGGCGCCGCAAGAGGAGACGGCGAAGGGGGCGACTGGCGCTGCAGTCGCGAGCGCCAAGTGGGCCGGGAAGGCCAAGTTGTAAAAGCGCGCACCAAATTTATACCTTTTGTTTTTTGGACTGTTTGAAATGGAAGAGGGCCGACAGGATCGGCTCGGTCGAGCTACGAAAGAAATCGAAATGCCTTTGGACAGTGAGCATCCCCCAAGCTACGATGACGGCGAGTAACCTCGCTCGAGCATGCATCAGCTCCAAATCTTGATCGTGCGGTCGGCACACCCGGAAATCAAGCACCCGCGGCCCGTCGCCAACGCATGAACAAACCCCTTATGCCCGCGCAACGTGGCCGTGCACGCCATGGCGCGCGGGTCCCACCGCTTAATCGTGTGATCAAACGAGGCACTGAACAGCGTGCCGTCATACACTTGCAGCTGCCACACTTCCCAGTTGTGGCCCGCGAGCACGGCCACGGGCGCCGACGGCATCTCGCCCGACCCGGCAGCTGAACGCAAGTCGAGCGCCGAAATGGTCGCGTCGTAGGTGGACGCGAAAATCAGTCCAGCGTCAGGGCACGTGGCGACGTCGAGGACTTCGGAATCGAGAGTGAGTGTCCGCACGCACTGGCCGGTTACGCGGTCCCACACGCGCACGGTCTTGTCGTTGGACGCCGTGAGCAAGTTGGTCCCCGCGACGCGCAGCGCGTTGATGCCTTCGGTGTGGCCCTGGAACAGACCCACGCACAGGATCGACACCGTCGGAGCCGCGTCGGTCGCTTGCAAGTCCCACACGCGCACGGTGCGGTCGCCCGATCCGCTATACAGCAGCCGCCGCTGCGACTCATCGTCGTTAGCGATCGCCAGCGAGTAGATCTTGCCCTGGTGCGCGACGAGCGTGTCGAGCAGGAGCGGTGAGGAGCGAGTCGCGGTCGGCGCGGCCGCGGATTCTCTCGACCACGGGCGTGACGTTTCGGCCCCGTCAACGGTCATGGCGGTGGTGCCTGTGTGCACGCTGCTCACGCTCGACCGGCGCGCGCGACGCAGGTCCCAGACCTTGATCGTGCCGTCCTTGGACGCGGAAAACAGACGGTGTTGTTGGTCGTCGACGGCAAGCGACCACACAGTCTCGCGGTGCTCGGTGAGCGTTTTCATGTGCGTGCCGGTTTCTGCGTTGAAGATCTGAGGGGTCGAACGGGAACGTGAGAAGTCTGGACCCGGGTTGGTTCGCGACCGGAGAGTGGAGGGACGTACCTTGATGCTCCCGTCGTGCCCGCCCGAGAAAATGGTGCCGTCGTGGTAGGTGACGGACGTGACGCCGCACGTGTGCTCGCGGATCGTTCGTCGGCACTGGATCTCGCCAGCGGGGAACGGCTAGAGGAAACACGGCGTAAAGTGAGTGACACGGTCGGGAAATCAGCAGATTCGACCTAAAAAACGTACGTCTTCCTCGGCACGCATCGCCTCGTCCAAGTCGACCTCGGGCGCCGGACTGAGCGTGCCATCCGACGGAACCGCCGCCAGCAACCCTGTGACCGGATGCTTGGTCAAGAGCGTCGTCAACCGCCCAATCTCGGTCTGCTGGTGCTTGACCGTTTCCTCGAGCTGCTGCAGTCGGCGCTCGGTCACTTCGAGGTACTTGGTGAGCGGCGTGAACACGCAGCTCGACTGGACATGACGCTCGACCTCTTGCGCCGTGCCTATCGTCGGGATCAAGTGAATGAGCGCGCATTTTGGTGCTGAAATATGAAGCAAGAGCAAAGCGCACCGCTGAACGTGCAGCCAAACGACTCGTTCTTGCACCGCGCTGGCGCGAACCCGCACGTGCGAGTGTGATGGTCGAGCGAGTCGAGCCGCACAATCGACGTGCACCCGTACCGGCGGTAGTGGCAGTAGACGGGCAGCTCCGAGATCAGGCCGGCCAGGGCGAGGTTCGGATGCAAATCTAGAAGGAATCCAGGTCAGCAAAAGAACAATCACGGCGCGACGGCAATCCGAAAGCAAGCACACCATCTGCCTTGATCCGGCGCCGGCACAGTGGACAGTACGGCTCAATCTCGAGCGACTGCGCGATACACGCGGCACAGTACGAGTGGTGGCAGACGTGTGTGATGACCGGGTCGGTGCACACGTCGTGGCAACTTCGAGTGATTGCTGAGAGTCAGGTCCTCGCACGTCAGATCCCGTTAGGCCACGCGAGCGTACATCGGACACATCAGCGACAAGGACGGCTGCTGCACGAAAAGGACCTCGTCGTCAATGGTCGGCAGAATCGTGGCCGCTGCTTGGGCGACAGTCGTCATGGCCATAGTTGCGACTGCGGGTCCCGACACGGAACGTTGTGGTTGCGGCGGTCGTGCTGCGTGGTCGGCGGTCGGACTCGTGACTGGCGGGGTCGCGCTTGGTCCAGGAGGAAGAGCGAAAGGTCGCGGTGGGGCCGCGGACCCTGCAGCAGTCGCGCTTGCAGGCCACGGCGACGGTGCGGGTGTGGAGGACAGGTCGGCCATGGTGGTTACGGGCGAATGGGGCGGATCAGCGCACGGTCGCAGCCGGAATGGCGCAATGCGCCAAGTACGAAGGCGGCCTGCAAGGTCGTTGTTGTTGTTCAAGTCGGGGCGGGTTCGCGACGGCCGGCGCACATGATGAAATAATCGCGTCGGCGCGCATGGCGTTGATTGTCGCTTCAGCGCATCGGTACCCCACCAATCCACCTCGCGGCCCCATCGAATCGGGGATCACTGATAGGCGTCTCACGCCTCCCTCAGTGTCAACCAAGGCGAGTGTCCATGCCATACACGAGGCGTCACGCCACGTTGGTCGTCGATCAGAAGAGACTTGGTGAACGACAAATGGCTGCAGTCATTGGTCACCAGCAATCCTTCGACAAATAGTACCAACAACACGCTGCAACTTGCCGCGAGCAACCGCAATCGACGACAAAGTCGGCGTTAAAGCATTGGAGCGCCCTTGTCACCGCTGTTATCCCGCACTTGCCCACCAGCCGAAATTATTTCTTGCCGTGATCCGCTGCTGCACCACCGTTTTCGACCACCATGTCCATTGCGAGTGTTGTGCCGACGTATGCATCAGCTCATTATCGACACTGTGTTGCCAATGCGCCACTAGACTGGCGCATTTGCACGCAATCGCAGCAACGAACAATTTTGCTGGACGACTCAACACTCATCGATGGTGGTTTGCACCGTTTAGCACCGCCTTTGGCGCCCGAAATTCGGCGCGCGACCCGTTTCAGTTTCTCGACGACCAGTCGCTCGTCTACGTCGCGGGAGGGAACGTGGTTGGTCCGTTTGATCAGTTTCTCCGCCCAGAGCCACATCCAGCAGCCGTTGACGGCCCACTCCGATCCTCCGACCGTGACAGTCTACTCGCCGCAATCCAGGACCCAAAAGTTTGTACCTGCTTCGCAACGCGACGCTGTCATCACGGCGCTGTGCGTGACCCGCGAGCGGCACTACCTCGCTGTCGCCGAACGCACCCTGTCCACGGCACCAACCACCACACCAACTTCGCCCGATGCCTCGTTGGCCGACGCGCAGGCCAATGCGCTGAACCGGTTTGGCACACGACCGGCGGGTCGCTCTGCAAAACAGTCGGATGCCGCTGCTCCAACCTCGTCGTCCTACTCGTCGGTCCACACGCATGGACGACCCGTCGTCCATATTTACGGTCTGCCGACGTTCCGTAAACGCAAAACTATTTCCGTCGACGAGGTGTACCCGCTCCAAGATCGGCACCCAAAGGTAGGACTTCTGTCCACCCGCGGTTTGCTTCGCGCGCAGGATACTGACGGAATTTGGTTCCGCGGCGATGCAGGACGTGTGGGCCGTCTCGTTCAGCGCCGACTCGAAGAACATGGCCATCATCACCGCCGACCTGTTTCTCTCGTTTTGGATCTGGGAAAAGTCGCGGTGTCTCGGCACGGCCATCATTGACGTGACGGGCGCAGGCGCCGGCGCCGGAACGTCAGTCAATTTGGACGCATCCTTCCAGTCGTCGAGTCGCCAGCGCCGCACGTCACCGCATACTGGGCTCGCGGGATTCGGGTGGAGCAACGCGGCAAGCACAGCCACGTCCATGAATGCGGCCAACGCTGGACCCGCTCCTCCACCGGATTACCTAGCAACGCTTGCCGTCACGGTCAACCCGCACGATGACGAGTGTATGGTCGTGCACGCGCGCGGCCTGTTTCGCATGTTTCGCAGTTCGGACGGCGTCTTGAAGCCCGTCGCGGTAACGCTGCCAGTACCTGAGTCGGTGCGCTGGTTTTGTCTTTCCTAACTCGGCTCATTGGAACTGTGCTCACGACCCCTTTCGTCTCCAGGAAATCACGTCCTTCTCGTGGCTCAGTGCCGTCCGCTTCATCCTCGGCGCGCGTGGCGCACTGCACATCATGGAGAACGGCATCCTGAAATCGACCCTCCCGCTCGACGCACTACCCATGGGCCTGCCACCCGGCGGCCCTGACCCGGCGCTCGATTCGTCGACCGGCAAAACCTCGTTCCACTCGCCGTCAATTCATGTCACGGAGGCGTCGGGTCCCGTCGATGCGCTCGTCGTGTCCGGCCGCCTCGTCGTGGCTGCCGCGCACGGATCGATTTACGTACACGAGCGTACCCAGCGCGACCACGCTGATTTTCTGAAACTCGTGACGCGCACGCCGATCCCGATGGGTCATGGTGGGACGCACTTGTCGGCGGCGAGTGCCGCGTCGGTCGCGCACGATCACCCGGTCACGCGACGGGTCAAGTCACTGGTGGTTAATTCGTCCGAGGAGAGCTTGCTCGTGGTCATGGACGACGGCGCGTGCTTGATGTTCAATATTTCGGTCGTGGAGCTGGCCAAGGTTCGTCACGATTTGTGATGTGAGTGCTCTCTAGCGGCGTTCTCGTTTTAACCATGTCAAATGTAGGGCGACGCGCTGAGCTCGAGCCTGTGTTTACCGTCGATCCACTTGGCGCCGATCACGGGCATGGACATTTGCGTGCGCAAGTCCCTGATTGCCACGACCAGCACCGACCGCAGCATTCGGCTCTGGAACTTTGTCTCGTTTGGGTCGGACCTGTGCAAGTACTTTCCGGAGGAACCGTCGTGTGTCTCGTTCCACCCATCGGGTGCGTGTTGGAGCACCCCCTCGCCGCACCCCCGTTCTATTCATTCATGCCCACTCTACTGACGCGGGGCCACTGATACGTAGGTTACTATCTCCTCGCCGGCTTCCCCGACAAGCTGCGCCTCATGACGATCCTGCCCGACGACCTGCGCGTGATCCGCGAATTCCCCGTGCGAGGGTGCCGCGAATGCGCGTTTGCGCGCGGTGGCCACCTGTTCGCCGCGGTCCAAGCATCCATCATTTCCATCTACGACGCGTGGACGTTTGACCTCGTCGCCTCGCTCAAGGGCCACAATGGCCGGGTCCGGTCGCTCTACTGGACGCGCGGCACCGTCGGACAAGGACTCATGGTCGGTGCTGGTGCAGCACTAGCCGCACCCACGGGCGCGGGGGCCACGGCCGCGGGCGCGACGGGCAAGGCCGCGCTCATGGACCTCGACGACGCAAGGCTCGTCTCGTGCGGTGCCGACGGCGCCGTGTACACGTGGGTAATGCGCGACGTGCTCACGCGGCAGAACCAGGTGGCCGCCGCGAATGACGGCGGCGGCGGGTCGCCAAGCGGTAAGTCTCCCCCTGCCGGCCGGGGCGGCACCGGCACCGGCGACAGCACCACCACGACCGCGACGGGCCCACGCGCCGCGGCACCAATGAAGCGACAAAACGAGTACATTCTCAAGGGCGTGTCCTTCGCGTCGGCCGTGGACGTGGCGTGCACGACGTACGCGGTCGGTTCCGACCGCGTGGTTCGCGCGATCGTCGACTCGCTCGTCGTGCGAGAAGTCAAGAACGCGTCGGCCGACGTGACGCAAATCACGGCGTCGCAGTCCGGCCGGATGATGTTTGTCGGTACCGGCGCCGGAACGGTCAAGGCAGTGCGGTGTCCGTTCCCTCCCGACGCGACGAGCTTGGACGCCGAAGAGATTGCGCAGGAACATATGGCGCATGCTGCGCCGATTGCGAAACTGCGAGTCTCGTTTGATGACCGGTACCTGGTCTCGGCGGCCGACGACGGGTGTATCATGGTGTGCCGGATCGCCGACCGCGAGTCAGCCACGGCGCGCGCGAATGCTCTATCGGTTATGGGTGGGGTCTCGACGCGCGCGACGAGTCCGACGGGGCATGCAGCTCATGACGGGTCGTCCCCGACGTCGCCGTCGTCGGTCCCGTTGGTTTCGACTGCGGCTGATCTCGGGTACGCTGACGAGGTGATTGTGACCAAGTCAGATCTCGAGGAAAAGACGGCGGCGATCCACGAGTTGCGCACGCGGCTTGAGGAACTGAAAATGGAGCACGACTACCAGCTGCGGCTCAAGGACATGCACTTGCAGGACCGGATCAAGGAGCTGACATCGGAGCTTACCAAGGTGATTGAAACGCTCAAGATCAGCTCGGTCGTGTTGCGGTCGGAAAAGGACAAGGAGGAGGCCAAGCACAAGGACGACTACCAGATGCTCGTGACGCGCAACGCGCGCGAGCTGCGTGATGTCGAGAACCGCAATAACCAGCAGCTCATGAATGAGTACGAAAAGTTTCAGACGTTGCAGGACGCGATGCGGCAGCGGCAACTCGAGTGGGAGCACCAGTACGAGGCGTTTGAGGGGGACCGCATGGCGCAGATGCAGGCCATGACCGAGCATTTCGAGACGCTGCTCAAGACCAAGGCGCAGGAAGTGCTCAAGATGCAGGAGGACATGGACGCGCAGCTGCGCGAATTTGGCGAGCACCAGCGGCAGCAGGCCGACGATATCGAGACCGAGGTCGCGCAGCTCGAGGCCAAGTACGAGGCACAGCTCAAGACGGAGCGCGAAGTCAGCTTCCGGTTCAAGGGCGAGAACGGGATCATGAAGAAAAAGTTCTTGACGTTGAACAAGGAGATCGAGGACAACAAGGTGGAAATGGCCAAGCTGCGCGATAACGAGAACCGGCTGCGCAAGATCATGACGGCCTACGAGCGCGAAGTTGCCGGATTGAAGCACGAGATGCTCGAGCGCGACAAGCTGATCCAGGAGCAGGAACGGCGCGTCTACGACCTGAAAAAGGCCAACCAGGAGCTCGAAAAGTACAAGTTTGTGCTCGACCACAAGATCAAGGACCTCAAGCGCCAGATTGAGCCGCGCGAGGCCAAGATCGCCGACATGCGCGCGCAGATTCTCGAAACAAACGCAGCACTTGGCGAGCGCCGCAAGCACGAGCTCGCTATGCGGCAGGCCGAGCGCGACTTGCAGGAGGCACTCGCCCAGGCCAATGCGACGGCCGCGGCGCAACATCGACGCGCGCAGGCGCTCGTCCATCTCGTCAAGCAGATTCAGACCGACTTGACGCTCGCCGTCGACTACATTCAGGACCCGCCGCTGCTGAAACGAGCTGTGCAGACCATGCACACACGGCATTGCGCCGGCATGGAGCCGGCACCAACCAAGCCGCCGTCGCCGCGCGACGATGAGCTCAAGCGGCAAGAGGCGGCGCTACGCAAGACGATCCGCGACCTCAAGGCGGCCGTGCAGCGTCAGGCCAACGAGTTCCGACTCGAGCACTTTGTGCACGTCAAGGAAAACAAGGCCTTGATTGCCGAGATTCGCCAGCTGCAGCAAATCAAAGGTACGGATTTGCTCTGTGTTTGGGAATACGAACGCCGCTTCCGTGTCTCATTTGTATTCCTCGCATGTGTAGCGTCGCTGCCGTTGATTCACGTCAAGAACGGATCGTTGACGCGGTCCGAGAACGCATTGGGGAGCCAGACTTCATACATGAGCGACTCGCAGACTTTTGTTGTTTGATTGCTGTTCGTGCTTGTCGTGCACGGACGGGCGCATTGATCCATTTTTCACATATCAAAGATCATTCATTTCTCACCTTGCCCGAAAGCTGAGAACAAAGACTAAACCAAATTCTGTCCTACTCGTCAAATCGTTTGTCATCATCAGCGAGCTCACGCCTCCACTCCTCGAGTCGCTCGTGCATCCGCTTCCTAATGGCGCGATAATTATTCGAAACTAGATGCACGGTCGGCACCGCCAACAGGAGCCCTTAGTGGGGAGGCACCATCGCATCCTTGCGATCAAGCGAAACAAATTGGCGCAAATGCACGTCACGTCCTGGTGTGGACCACTTCCAATCCGTAGACGCGCACAGTGCTCATCGAATATTGTTGCTACCCGTCCGGGTCGGCCCACGACGGATGCAATGCCGAACCGTTGGCGACGAGGCCGCCCGAGCTGGTCACGTCCATGCGAACCTGGGTCCACACGGTCCAGTCATCGGCCGAGAACCCATCGTCAGCGACCGAGGCAGGCCCCCATCGCCGCCGGGAGGCCGCGTGGGCTGCTCCTGTTGGCGGCTGGTAAGACCGTGTAGGCTGTTCCTGATGGCGACGTAGCCGCGTGGTGTTGTTGCGAGCGCCTTTGGCGCCGTTGTGCTTCCACAAAGAACCCTATCATCGGCAGGACCCGCGCCTGCGAGCTCATTTTGTGACCGGTCGATTCATGTCTCGCGGCTTGTCCACCGCCGCAGTCCTGAACACTTTCCACCAAACCATCAACGACCAGCCCAACTGAATACCACGATCGCAATCGCCTCAGTAACCACCGCAGTCACAGCGGAGCGACAAAGTCGGGTGGTGGTCAGGACCTCAGCCAGAATCCGCCCGCCCAGACCAAAATGCTATCGGAAAAGGCACGTATTCACCAGCCCAACCCTACTGCACTTCCTTCTCCTACTTTACTTTCCAACCGTCCAAGCGCCTCCTATCATCCCGCCATCACAGCCAACCCCGAACCTCTCCCCCTTCAATGCATCGCACACAACTGCTCCATCCGACCCTCCCGGCCACGCCCTTCATCCTCCTCGTCGTCGCGCCTCGGGCGATACCGCCGCTGCACCTCGCGCCACGCCACCTCGGCCTCATCCTGCCGGGCAAACAGCCATCGCGTCGGTTGTCGCTCTGGTCATCCCGGCGCGGTTCGTACTCGAGCGGCTGGTCTCGACGGTCCAGGCTGCGCGGGCGCGACGACCCGTCGCGGTCGTTCGGGCAGTCACTCTCGTGCCGCGGGCGCTCATTCGGGTAGTCGTACCGCTCGCGCTTGGGGAAGCGGTCGTCCACGTCCATGTCTTCGGAGCGACTGCGCGACCGCGCGTGGTGGCGGTGCTTCGGGCGGCGGGGCGGCGGTGCGTCATGTCCCGAGGGTGTTCCGAGAAGCCGTTGAATAATGATTGGCAAGTGCCCTGACTCATCTGTCACCGATAAAAGTGACAACAGCAAACGTAAGTTGGGCTTGCTCGTGACGAGCCCATAGTGGCATGCAGCCACATCGGCCTTTGCGAGCTTCTTTTGTTCATAATCGTCGGCTACTCTCACGCGCGCCCTTCGAACCGCAACAGGAACCGGAGCTGCGGACGGCCGGCCAGCGATGCGTCGATCTCCTCGTAAATCAGCAGCGCGAGCTGCGCGCGGTGGTGGAAGACGTTAAGCTTGGACACGTAGTCCTCGCGCGGGTCAAAAGGCAGTGTGCTGGGAACGGCGACGGGCGCGGTGCCGGTGCGGGCGGTGCGGGCGGTGCGGGCGGCGCTGCGACAACGACCACGGTCGGAGGGACGCCGGCGTGAGTGCTTGGAATCACGTTCATGTGTGGTCGGGGCCGCCTTGACAGGCCCAATCGTCACCGTGGGCACCGCGGCGGCCGCGGCGGGAGCGGCCATGACGGGCGCGTGCACGGGGACGGGCGGCGGGTACCCCGTGTCCATGACGGGCGGCGGCGCATCGTCTTTGTTGAAGAGTGCGCGCAAGGCCGGGTGCATCGAGATGAAGTGACTCGATCATCACTGCACGCTGCGATCCACAGCAGACCAAAGAAAAAATGACAGCGTGCGTTCCACAACCTGGGTACCAAACTCATGCGCAGAACAGCAAGAAACGCCGCCTCCTTTTTCACGTCCGACTTGGTCGTATGCCAGCACGGCGACGTGTAAACGCGCGCGCCACTCCCACCATGCTTATGCAGACCAAACGTGATGTGCTGGATTTGGAAGACTCATGTGAGCTAGATGGCCAAGCATTTGTAAACCAATGTCGAGCAGATGCAGCACAAGAACATGACAATCAAGGGCAACCCATGTTTTCATTTGGCAAGTGACATGAGACTGCGTGTCGAGCCTTGCATCCCATCCGGTTGCTGTCCACCCACTCCACTCCGTGCAAACATGTGGGCAAGTACGACCATGAAGATACCCACCTGTTGGGACAACACGCAACAAATCAGTGTTTCTAGGAACTCGCGCTATGGCGGTCCATGGCAAGATCGCTCATATGTTTGTTCTTGGGTCAAACAAACGACGTGTACCCGCTTTTCAATGCAAGTGTCAGAATGCAAGTGCCCAAGGGTCATCAACAGACGAGCAATACCCAGCTCGGAAGATGACAGCGTCACCGTGTTCGAAAAGAGAGAGCGATGCGTTTGGAGAGCGTATCAATAGGAACGATTCAAATCCTGCTGCAAGATATGGCGACACTTGTCGGTGACAGATGATTCTTTATTTCCCTTCGAAGCAAGGCAACTGGAGATGTTATGTGTGACCTGTGAGTTGTAACGCTCTTCAGTCCACAGTCACCCCAAACCAAGTCTACCAAATGGCTGCAAGCGACTTGCTGCAAACCAGAGCGTGCGCGCCGATGACGCTTGACCGACTGCCTTACGACATTGTTGCCCGCATCGCCAAGTTTATCAGTGCCTCTAGACCCGATCCTGGCAGCTGGCGCGCAGACGTCGCTCGCCTCGTTCTTGCTGCACCATCTCTCTTTGCGCCATGCCTTCAAGTTGCAATCCGCGCTGAACTATCCAGCGAGGAACTTATTGTAACGTTGCCCTATGATCCAGACGCGGCAGCATCGGATTCCGTCGCAATTCTGGTCAGCTCCATTGGCCAGTTTGCTGTGCTTGCCGAAGTTGCCCAAGATGAAGGCGACGCGACGAAGAGGAGGATAGTGATGATCACGGCGACAAAAACAGCGACAGCAATGACGAGACCGTCGAGAATGATGAAAACGACAGGAATGGGCATATTGGCCATGGTGTAGAGTACCAGGGGGATGGCGACAATGCCGATGAGGCCGCCGAGGAGGACGCTGACGAAAATGTGCAGCTTTACTTGATTCTTCCACCGCGTGACGATCTTCGGGCGTTCATTGCAGCACCGACAACCACATCAGCGAGTGTCGAAGACCAAGGGGCGGGAGCAACGCACGCCAACCGCAAATAAACGCTACTGCCCGTCTTGATTGACCCTCTTCGTGGTGTCTACACGGTGCAGGAAAACGGGCCAAGTCCCACACACCCACCCGGCGGAATCTGGCGCATGAGCGAGCCAGATCGTCCGTCCCGAGTCTGTCATTCGGACCAAATCAAAGCAAGATCGTCGGCGTGAAGCTTTGTGGATGTGATGGGCATGGCTAACAGACAACCCGGGTGAAGCGAGCAAAGCAAACACTCGACCAACGCTCGTCCGCGCGCGCAGGAGCGAGCGACATAATCATGGGCAATACGAGGGGGGGGGGGGGGGGTAATCGATTCTTGGGCCGCACGCGCAGTCGCGCAATGGCAGCGCGACCGCGCCGCGACCCTGGGATGCTGGGTGGGCAAACAATCAACACGAAAACACCAAAGCAGCACGGCAACCAACAAACGCAACCAAACGAGCATGCAAACGAAACAACATGCGCAAACCAAAACTTCGAAAAATGACCCTGGGGACACCTGCGGCGAGCGTCAGCACAGAACACACGCGCCGGTGGGTGGGGGCGCGCTCGCCATCATCATCATCATCATCATCATCATCATCATCATCATCATCATCATCATCAAAACCGAATTTCGCTCAACTCAAAATCAGCCTTCCTTCCTCACCCGACGAGCATCAGCGACGACACCGCGCCATACGGCCCGATCCGCTGCTGCCCTCCCTGGCTCTGCCCCTGCTGCTGCACGTGCTGCTGCGCCGCCGCATGTGCCGTCTGCTGCGCGCGGTACGCATACTGTTTCGGATCCGTGCGTTCCGCGTGGTACGCCGCGCCCAAGTGCGCGACCGACGCGCGCCGGCGCAGTGGTGACTCGCCCGGCGCGGCCGGGCGCAGGACCTGCGCGGACGTGCGTTTCGAGACGGTGCGCGGCGGTGCGTGCAGGACGGTCACCGGCGGTAATTCGGCCACGAGCGACCCACGGCGCGACGGGGTCCAGTGCGCCAGCGGCTGCGTCGGCGGCGGGGTCGGGTTGTGGTGGTTGAGGGTGGAGGACGAGGACGCCGAGTCCGGCCGGAGGGGCGCGAGGACGGGGATCGAGGACGAGGGTGGCGCGTGCGTTGCGATCCGAGAGGGGGGAGGGATCGCCATGCGTGGGTGCGAAGGTGGGTGCACGTGCGGGGTCGCGGCGGTCGACGAGGACGAGGAGGTCGGGTACTGCGGGGTTTGCGCGGCCGATGTCGGGTAGGGTACCGACGCGTACTGCGGCGTGCGCGCCGCCGCCGAGGTCGACGGGTACTGCGGGGTTTGTGCCGTCGGGTAATGCGCGTACTGGCTCGCCGACGACGCCGTGTAAGACACGTGGTGGTGGTGGTGGTGGTGGTGGCTGTGCGCCGACGACGGCGGCGCGGGACCGGGCACGGCGTGGCCCGTGTACTGGTGGTGCGACGGCAGCGCACCGGCCGGTGCATACTGCTGCTGGTGCGTCACCGACGGGTAGAACGGCGCCGTCGTATACTGCTGGTGTTGCGTGTGCGGCGCCTGGTGCCGACCATGGCCCTGGTCGCGCCCCATCCCCGCCGACGCTGACGGGTACGGGTACCCTCCACGCCCCGCGACCGTCCCGACCTTCCCCACTCCACCACCGCTCGTCGTCGCGCGGTGCGGACTCGGCGTACTCACGACACTCGCCGCGCGCCCACCTCCCGGCCCCATCCGCACGGGCGATGCGAGTGGGGGCGCGACGACGGCGGCCGACGCGACACGTCGCAGGACCGGCGCTGACTGCCGGCGGTCCAAGGACGAGCACGCAAGCGACGCGTAGTCGTGTCCGATCCTGCGGGCCGGGGACGGCGACCGCGTGACAGCGGTCGCGAGCGATAGCATCGACGGCAGGCGTGATGGGCCCACGGGCGTGTGGACTGCGGCGCCTCGTGGAGCGCGTGGGAGCGTTGGCAGCGGCATCGGGAGCCGCTCGCCTTGGTCGTCGCCGTCGTTCTCGACGGACGGCCGTGGGTGCGACGGGAACTGGCAAGGCTCGGTGCTGTGGACCGCGACCGCCGGTGGTGCCGCATAGGGCATACCGATCAGCACGGCCTCGTCGCGGGTCGCGCCACCAGCAGTAGCTGCAGCGGCACCGCGCGGCACCGCGTCGGGCGGCGACGGCCACGGGCGGCCCGCCCCATTCGTCACGGCTGCAGCGGCAGCGGCAGCGGCAATCGATCCGCCGCGTGTCGCGAGCGTGCCGGCAATCGCGAGCGGTTCGCCCAGCGAGCCGCTGCGTTCACGCTTCACTACAATCTCTGGCGCGGGACTCGCGCCAAACTCGAGCCCATACCCAAGTGCCGAGTCACACCGCATGTGTGAGCCGGACCTGGACGGGGCCGAGTCGATCCACTGCGGCGCCGAGACCGGCAGGTAGGCGCGGTGCGGGGTCGACGACTCGGTGGCGGCCGTGGGCGCGGGTGGCACGGGTGCGTACGCGGCACAGGGGTGCGGCCACGCAGTCGTGTACCCGCGGAAACTTGCCGTCGATTCTTGCGACGCGTGGTAGGCGGCCGCGTCGGGCGGGCTGCGGTGCGGGCTCACATAGGCGCCGGCCGCTCCGGCCGATCCGGTGTCGCTCTCGTTGGCGCTCGTCCACGACATTTGCGCGGTAGGTCTTACCGTAGCCGGGATCGCGGCTGCAAACTGCCCGACTTCCACGGGCTCGTCAAACAGCAGGTGCGCGGCCACTTCGTCCAAATCCCTCTGGTCGATTGCGAGCTCAAACCCGGCACGAAACAGAAACTCCATTTCGAGCCGGTTCAGTTCGGCCGTGGGCACGCCACCGACTTTCGCATAATGCGCGTTCGTATAAAACACATCCGACCAGAACTTGGTCGCGACGACGACCGCCGTGAGCGCGAGCCGGTGCGCGGTCGCCGCAACGAGCGCGACAGGCCGCGTGCGTGCGGCAGCGACGCGGTCGAGGTAGACGAGCACGGCGACAAAGACGACGTTTGGGCACGGCGCGTACCGCGCCATCCGCGCGAGGTAGGCGCGCAGCGCGATCGGCGGGACCGTCTTGGCGTGGAATGGCGAGGTGGTCGTGACCGACTTGGACGAGGTGGTGGTGGTGATGACAGCAGCCGAGCGAGTCCGCCGCAGGGCCGGGATGGACCTGCCGCTCGAGGGCGGCGACGGGACTTGCGCCGCGGCCGCGGCGGCGCGGTCGGCAGCGGCAATGAGCCGGTCGAGCAGGGTCGCGAGCCGCGCGGTCAGGACGTCGGCGGGGATCGTGTCGAGGTGCTCCATGGTTGGTCGTGATCGGGGACGAGAGAGAGTGGGGGCAAGGTGCGTGCGGTGTCGAGCTAAGTCACGCTGGGTCCACCACGAGGAGCGAGCTCGCTGGCGACCGCTATAAGAGCGTTTTCGTTGGTGCTGCCGGCGTTGGCGCCCACCAGCAAAAGGCCCGGGCACCACGACGCGGTGCGCGGCACGACCGTGGGCGTGTGCAGGGCGAGCCTGGGAAGTGGGAACGCGCACGGCGCCGCTGGGCGTCACCGTCGCACGCCGAAAGCGACAACCTCGCAACCAGAGCAACTCGAGGAATAGAGCCGGCGCCGCTCGCCTCCCAGACAGCACAGGCGCTGTGGAAGAAGCTGCTGCTTGTGCGCGACTTTGCGCTCCTCTGGCGGCGCGGCGTGACGGATCGGATGCTGGAACGACGAGTGCAACTGCTCGATGCGGCCGGTCGTGGTGGTGGCCGTTAGATCACGGGCGCGTAAATGCGGGGGGCCGTGGACCGCGTCGACTTGATCCGGGTGCAGCTCGTCGTCGTCGGGTCGTGTCGAGTGTGCTGGCGACGAGGACGGATGGGGAGCGCAGGGAGTGGGAGTGCGCGGGGCAGGCAGGCGGGGCAGGCAGCGTGGCCCGTGCTTGTGGGTGTGTCCCCTATTTGATGGGTTGGCCGGCCACGAAAGAGCGCCCACGTCGGCGCCGCCCACCGCTTGCTGCACCGCAGCACCCACAGCCGTCCCGTCCCGCCTGGGCCACGACGTGACGACGTGACCACCTGCATCCGCACGGTCGCGGCCGCGCACGCCGTCGCGCTGGAACCTCTCCCGCCGCGACATGGCGGTGCTCCGGGCTGAGACGGACTGACCCTGCGTACAGGGGCGAGATGCCACTACACAACGCAGGCCGCCGTTTGGCTCGCGCTTCCACCAGCTGCTGCCCTTCACCAGTGTTGCCGCGTCTTTCTGTCCGCGCCTTCCTGGCAAAGACAGCCGCTCGAGCGTGCGCTCGGCTTTCCGATTTCCGCTCGGCACACTTGGCTACCAACCACCGGGACAAGCCAACGCCGGCAGACACCTGCCGGCAAGAAGCAGATGCACGTGGGGAACGGTTGCGACGCTTGACGACGACCGGCCGGCGGATCGGCACGGCAGTTCGATTGAGTCACACACGCGTGATGCTTGCTGGTTTGCCGTCAGCTGCCATTGTGACTAGGCGCTGGCTTAAGTGCTACCAACAGCGTTGCAGCATTTCCGCGTCTCCATGACTTTTGAAGCAATGCATGGGCTGATATCGATTATCAAGCAGCCACCTGTCCACCACCTGGTCTCACTGGACATGATGGATATTCTTGTTGGATCTGACCTTGAATCTCTTGCTTCCTGGCTTCAGCAGTTGACCTGCCTTGAATCATTAGACTGTGGTGTCTGCCACAATGGGATGGCTACCACAGCTGTGACCTCTGTCTTGGCCGTGCTGCCAATCATGCATCATACTCTTGGTATTGCTGGTGGTGTGGACCCAACCACAGTTACCACCATGGCGCCTCTCCCAAAACTCAAGCAGCTCAAAGTGATGAGGATGATGAATGGCACCTGTCTGGCAGTGCTCCTACAGCAATTTCCAGCAACGTTACATGTGATTTGGACACAGTATGTTTCTTTGAGTGCAGGCAAGCTTCAGACTGGTCTGCATGCCATGTATCAGCATGGTGTGGACAGGCCCAATTTGGCTGTCATCCATTTGATCTCTGCATCCCTGGAACCAGACAGATTGGTCGAGATTGCCAATATGTTGTTGCATATGCGCCTACACTTGAAGACTGATGAGGTTTTGAACATGCTGTGTTTGGAGAAATCGTCTTTGGCTCATGCCAAGTTGAATGAATAACAGAAACAGTGGGGAAGCAGGGGTGGATTGTGCATGATGAGGACATCGTCATGTCAGACGTTCTTATTACTGTGAGATTTTGGTTGCGCTATTCACATTGTTTGTTTTTGTGGTGAAGTGCGCATGTTGTGTCGCACACACAATGCATCCATTTCCTTGGCAAATCAAGAAATGGCGAAACCGCTCATGCAAGACCTTCCAGCACCAAATTCAGTTCATGTCAAGTTGGTCAAGTGCTGTGAAGTATTGTACCGTTTTGCCTCATTCGTCCAGGTTGGCGTGTATTTGATCCTGTCTTTGAGTTGCTGTCCACTACAATCAAGGCTGGAACAAGCCCACTGGCAAACTGTGGCCCACACGAGATGCTGACAAGCCTGGGTCGGACTTGGTTCAAATGCATAGCACCTGGATTGGTCAATTTGCCGTGTTTGTTGGTGATGATGACCAGTATGGTGCACTGTTTCTTATTCTTCTGCTGTGTGATGAGCATTGGGCGCTTGTTTGTGACAAGGCGACCTTGTTTTCTCGCCAGTAAACGTTCCTTCCAGCACAGTTTGACATGCTGCATGGAGTGTACACACTCTGGATCATGGTGTGGTGCCAATTGCCATTCCGCCACTCTGCTGTGGACTCGAATTACTAAATGAGGAGGAGGAAGACGACTTCTTGTGGGGCCTCTTGACCAGCTGCTGTTGTTGCTAACTTCGCTGTCGCACTACAACATTTTGCTCATTTCCTTGATTCCACCTGAGCTTGTGTGGATCCCCTCATGAGGCCAGGTTAGACCTAGTCATGATGCCATGCACCACAATTAGTCAGTTTGTTGCGTTTGTCAGAGGCGATAATGAGTACGATGCGCTGTACCTGGTACTTCCACTGAACAACAAGCATCATGCATTTGTTGGTCGTTAGTCTGAAGACGTACCATGTTCGTATAAATGGACGTTGTTGCCTGCAAAGTTTGAGCAGCTGTACGGCGTGCATACGCTGTTTCATGACGTGCACTCATTTGCCATTCCGCCGCTGTGCCAAGGTCTTGATTTGCGAATTGACAACAACGAGTATGAGCCGTTCCCATGATCCTGTCTTACAAACCAGCTGCCGCCTGCTCACTGCACTCTTGCTCTCCAACATTTCAATCCACTCTTCGATTCCATCCGAGCTCACACGGATTCTGTCGCACGAACTGCGTCATCTGTCGTTGTACAATGTTTACAACTCGGACTGGGACGCTGAACTGGAGGAGTGGGAGGCGTGGAGCACATTGAACTTGCCCCATCTACCATCATGGAGATTCACTTGAGCGGAGCCAATGCCACTCCCATTGGCGCTCTGTCTGATGCAAATTGCATTCGCAATGACTTCCCCACTTCTCCATTAGGTCTGGGCTCACTTTGTGGCCAGCATTTTGTGGCCCCTGCTTGTGACTTGTGGTTAGTGCTTTGTGACAACAACTGTAGGACATGCTTGATGATTTGATGGCAATGTTCCATCACTCAGAGCGCTCTTCATTTTCTCCAAGAGAGCAAAAAAAAAAAAAAATAAAATGGTGAAATGGCAGGCAGGACGTTCAGTGGCGAATACACAAGGCCAGTCGACATTACTTATTCTTGTGGCAAAGCGGAATTGAGCTCACCAAGCGAAGACTGTGCACGTGCATCTCTTCCGACGCTACAGAGAATATCACTTTGCCCCAGGCCTACATGGCATGGGAAGGCAGCCTGGCGTTGCAAGGTCTGCAGGTCGTCCATGCAACACAAACATCCTCATCAAGCTGCCATGTCGTTGCCCAAGCTTACAGCGCCTGCTCGCTGGGTTCATTTTCATTCTTCAGTCAGCTCGGCATAAGAAAAATGGTACAGAAAGACGGCCCCAGCAAAGTGTCTTGGAAACCGTTGGGGCTACTAAGTATTTCGACAGGAATGGAGGTTTGAACTCCTGGTCTTCATGGATTAGCACAAGGCCATCAGGCCTATCAGCACGAGTCCAGGGGGAGTATTGGGAAGTAAACATCACACAGGCAGCTCAACAAGACTAGTCAACAGTCTGTTGTGACATCCCTGGCAGCACAAACTAATGAATTTTGTCCTGCAAACGACACCCGATCCGCTCCACAAACTCCTCCTGCTCAAAACTGCACTTCGCCCGCATCCATCTCCACACGCACTTGAGGCCCGGCACCCTGCACGCCCGCCCACGTCTCCAACCGCGTGCGCAACCCACGCCAAAACAAATCGGCCAAATCCATGCTCAGCTGCTGCTCCTTAAGCAACTCCTGGAACGACTTTTGCCGCGGGAACTGCTTGACGCGCACCGTCACGTCCTCGGGTAACTCCGGTAAATCCACCAGATCCACCGACTTGCCGGTCGGGTGCGCGTGTTTCGCGTCGGCGGCCACAACCTTGTGCGGTTCCGGATGAGCATGCAAGTCGGCGTCCTTGTGTTTTGGCGACTCGGGCGCGTCCTCGGGCTCCTTCCACGGCATATTCTTGGCCAGGTCGCGCTTGACCGCCGCGAATCGCGGCTCCGCCTGCCGGTCGCGCAGTTCGGGGCGCCGCTTGACCGCCAACTGCGCAGCGAGGTGCACCGCGTCGTGGACACCGCCAAGCACGTCGACGAGACCGACGGCGTGCGCGGCACGGCCCGTGTAGACGCGACCGCCCGCGAGCGGTTTGACCACGTCGAGCGGCATGTGCCGTCCCTCAGAGACGATGGTCAGGAATCGTGCGTACATGTCGTCGACGGCCGCACGGTATCGCGCGAGCGCTTGCGGGTCAGCGTGCCGGTCGTGCAGGATCGAATTGACTTGCGTCGCCTTGGAAAAGTGCACTTCGTCGATGGTCACGCCGAGCTTGTCGAGCAAGTCCGGCGAAATGTAGGGCTGCAGCGCGGCGACGCCGATCGAGCCGGTGATGGTCCCGGGCATCGCGACGATCGCGTCGGCCGAGGCGGAGAGGTAGTACCCGCCGCTTGCGCTCTGTGATCCGCGTGGTCAGTTCACTGCAGGGCGTTTCGAACTGTGGAGCGGGAGCCGCGTACCATGCCAGCGTACGACGCGACAACGGGCTTGCCCGTGGTCTTTTGAATCCGGCGCACCACACCGTGCAACGTATCGCTCGCGACCACATCGCCACCGGGCGACGACACGCGCAGGACAATCGCATCGACCGTCGGATCTAGCGCCGCCTCGCGCAACGCGCGGGCGACATGGCTCGCCGCATACTTGGCACCGTGCCGCGTAATCTGGTCGAGCACATATACCATGGCCACGGTCACAGGCCGCGTCGGGACCGTGCCCTTCTCCTGCGCCTGCTTCAACCGATCAATCGCAATTTCCGTCTTACGCACGCGCAAATAATGCGCGATCGACTTGGCCGGGACCCGGATCAGGTACGCCGTCAAGTCGTCGCGGTAACCGAGCCCATCGACGAGCCCGTACTGCACGGCCTCGGTGCCCGTCAGTGGACCGAGCGCAACTAGATCCTTGAGGGCGGCGACGCGGTCCGGGAAGGACGTGGCCAAGCGGCCGTCTGTATGGCGCAGGTTCACGCGCGAGTGTGCAATCGACTCGAGCATTTGGTCGTTGAGGTCGCCGAGAAGCGTGACCAGGTCCTCTTTTTGCTGCGGAGGGAATTTCTCGTGCGTGAACCGCGACAGGACCGACTTGTGCTCCTCGCGCGTCTCAGCGTGCGCCGTGATCCCGACGCGATCGAGCAAGCGCTTGAAAAACTGTTCAAGGAGAGGAAGGGAGTCATGTCAGTCGTGGTGGTCGCATATCAATCGCTCCTCTTTCGCAGGGAAAACAGCAAACAGCGTACTGGCGTCACGCTGCTCATCCCAATCAGCCCCAACGACGACGCCGGCTGGGCAATAATCTTATCAAATGCCGAGGCCAAGAAATACTGGCTCTGGTTCTCAAACGTTTCGGCAAACGCGAGCACGACCGCCTGTTCACCAAACTGGTCGGCCTTGGCCAGCTTGAACTCTTCGACCGCGTCTCGCAATTCTTGCAACTGCGCAAACTGCAAAGGTGCGCCAGCCACCCCATCATCGACAAACCGGCACACGAGCCCACGCACGCGCTTGTCGTCTTTCCCGAGCCGAATCGTCTGGATCGCGTCGTACAGCGAAATGGGCGTCACGGGAGTCTCTTCTTGCCCGGCGAGTCGCGCGCGCAAGAAACCAGAGAGCCCGCCCTGCTCGCGCGCGTCCTCGACAATCGAGCCGTTCGAGTACCGCCAGTGCAAGATCGTGCCATCGGCCATGCGGTCGCGGCGGAGCTGCTGCATGTATTGCAGTACCGATGAGGAAATGAAGTAGGCGACTGAGAAGCCGATGACCACCGTGCGAAACGCAGGGCGACGCTTCCACAGCGCGCCCAGACGCGAGCCGGGCGGCACGTTCGGACCAGCATTCGGGTTCGCGCTCGCGCTCGGGTCCGGGTTCGCGCCGGCCGCTCCTTGAGCACCGCCGGATCCTGCGGCGGCGCTGCCATTCGGGACTGGCTTGCCGGCCTGGGGCGGTGGGTCGCGCGGAGACATGGCTGGTACGTTCGTGCTGCTTGCTGCTTCGTGCTTGCCGCTGACCTAGTTGCTCGTTCCTTGTCGCTGGAGCGAGAAGATCTCGGAGGAGTCGTTGGGGAGCCGTACAAAGTCGCGTCGGTGAGGTTGGAGGCAACACCAACAAAGCTAGCTGACTGATCGCGCGAAGCAAGCAGAAAAACCAGTGGGAGCTGCCAGTGCGAGTCCACGTCAGACGCGCCTACCTGCGCACGGGAAGTTCAAGTGTCTCTAGATTACCTCGCAGTGTCTCCCGTCTCGCGCTTCCACCTTGTCGCTCCTCGCGACGATGTCGAGGTGCTCACGTTGGCGCCGCCGATCCGCCCGAGCGCACTGCACCTGCCGCTTGTAACTTGCAGCACTGCCTCGCTCCCGCCAACGCAAGTGTCCTGGCACCTAATCGGACCCCCCGCTGCCCTTTACGCCCGCCCTGCCCGAATCTGCACCCTTTCCACTCAATCTCCGGCAAGATGAGCTCGGTCGGTGGCCAGCGGTACCGCGATCCGATCGTGAGGCGTGCCAGCTCTCTCCACCAGTCGCTCTCGGCGCTGCACCATGTCGACCCGGCCACCACCGCCAACCCGGGCGTCCCGCCCGCGCCTGCCACACCCAAACCAGCACTTCGACGGCCATCGTTCCCAGTCACCTCGAATCCGGTCGACTCGACGGCTCGCACCATGCGCCCGACCAGATCCACGACCAACCTGACCGCTGCCATGGACACCTCCACCCGCCACCTCAATACGCTTGACGCTGCCGACCCAAGTCCCTCCGCACGCTCAACGTCCCAGCGCCGCGTCGTGGTCGTTGCCGCCGAGGATTCGCATCCGGCACGCCCACAGTCGACCACGCACCACGCCGCTTCCGCCACCCCGCCCACAAAAAAACCCGGCAAGGGCCGCCTCTTCAAGTCACTCGATTCGCTGACCGCGCAGCGCACCGTCGCGGCGACCGTTGCCGAACACCGGCACGCGCCGCCCTCCCCGCCAACTCGCGGGCGCACGCCCATTCGCGCACCGGCACCTCTCCCCGCAGGCGCATCCACCGCCGCGATCGCCAAGTCGCTCGGGTCACTCGCACCACCGCAGGGTAACTTGCCGGCCTCGTCACGGCCGCCGTCGCGCCCACGTCGTGCGAGTGAGCATGCCGCGGAACGGGCGGCAGCAACGACGCCGATGTGGTCCCGTACAGTCGTGCAGGAACCGGGCCGCGGCTTCGAGGTCGTCTCAGTGCATCCGGTCAAGCCGGCGACGCCGGCGAGGCACGCAGTGTATGATGGGGCGCCTGGAGCGAGGCGGCGGTCCAAGTCGGTGGATCGTGGGAGATTGGGGGTATTGGACGAGCGGCCGCGAGAGCTGGACGACGACGAGAATGCGCGAATCGGGTCGGTTGAGGGCGCAAGCGAGGATGCACGCGGCGAGGTGGGACGGCTGGCCGCGACGCCATTGCTCGGTGAGCTCGTGTCGATTGATTCGGTTGGCTCGATCGAGCTGGGTCCCGGGGACGCGGAGCGGGTCAAGTCGCCACCGACCTGTGCGTTTTGTTCTGGGTGTATCGCTGGTTTACCATTGTCAAGACTCATTGCGGTTCTCGTGTTTAGATTGCGCAACGTCGGTTGTCCCGGCATCAATGGACGACTCGGTTCGAGCCCATGTTGCAAGACCAGTTCCAAGTGGCGCGACCATGGTTCTGTCTCCTGATCACGTCAACTTGCAAACTGTGTCTGCTTCAAACGACGGTGCGCGCAGTCCACCTCCAGTCACTACTCGAATGCTCGACGACCGCGCGTTCGCCCTGCCCCCGCGCTCCATGAGCGTCCCCACCGACGCCAACGCGCCGACACCGACCCCCGTCAACGCACCGACACCGGCCCCGGGCAATGCGCCAACACCGATCTCCGGCAATGCGCACGCACCACCCTCAGCATCGACCGAGCTGTCCCCGACCGCGAGCACTGGCGGCAGTTCTGACGCGCCGAGCTCGGCATCTGTCACTTCCCCCGTCTCACCGCCCCCTGCACCGGTTTCACCACCTCCCACGCTCGCCGACCTCGTCACGCCTGATACGGACCCGGACGACATGGACGAGCGCGTCGTCTACCCGGCCACGGCGCACCAGCAGTACATTTACCAGCAGCTGCACGGTGCTGACAGCAACGACTCGGAAGAGCTTGCGGCCATGTCCAAGCAAGTCGACACGCCGCCGGCCCCAGCCGTCCTTGTGTGCGCATACCAGCTGCGTGTGCCCGTCCACGCGACGCTCCTCGTCCAATGCATCCGGCGCGTCGTGCGCGTGCACCGTGTCCTGTCGACGACGCTTTTACGCAACCTGCGCATCATCGACTCGGATATCGAGGCCCACGTCGACCCCGCTGCTGATCCGCCGATCCACGTGCACACGCTGTCCGCGCACGCCGACTGGGACGTTGCGTGCGAGCCCGTGCACCAGCTCGCGCAACAGCACGCCGACGTGCTCGCTCGGCGCATCGCCGACCCCAACACGGTCCCGCTCACGGCTGTCGAGTCGCTCGCGCCACAGACCGTGTTCGTGCACGTCGACTCGGGCTCGACCGAAGCGCGGCTATCGATCGTCGCGTCGTCGGCGGTCGCTGATGAGCGGTCGCTCGACACGGTCGCGGGCCACGTAATGCACACGTACACGTGGGCCGTGGCCAAAGGATTCCGCGCCAAATCATTCGCAAGCGTGCCCGTGCCGGCGATCCTCAGCATGTCCTCGTCCAAGGCCGCGCAGTGTGCGTCCTGGTTCCCGTCCATTCTGCCGCGCCCGAGCACCGATTTCCTCGATTTCGCGCAAGACGCGGCAGATGCCGTGGCGGCCGCGCCGCGGACCGCCGATGCAGCGGCGGCATTTTTCCGTGCGCAGGTGCTGGAGCCGCGGAAAGCTGACGTGGATGTACCACGGCGCGCGCACCTGGAAAAGGAAATGGCACGGCTCGAAGGGGAGAAGCGCGCCAAGGAGGCGCAGCATGCGTCGATAGTTTCACGGATGGCCGTGCTGGAACTCGACTTGCAGCAGACGGAGACGGCGCGTGCACGGCTCGAGGCAGCGGAACGCGCCGGGCCTGGAGCCAAGGGGTCCGCCGTGTACCGCGACGAGCTCGGGCAGACTATTGAGATTAACGAGGAAATGCGGGCGACTTTGTTGCGTACGGTGCTTGGCTCGCCGGTTCTCGCGAATGGCGCCACGGCCGAGCTGCCGGGGACCGAGTCTGCGACCGAGGCCGATTTGCTCCGGCTGCTCTTGGAGCGGCACGGTGTCGCCGACTCGGCGGCGGCCAAGCTCACGCACTACACGCTCGAGGCTTTTGCCGAGCTCAAGGAAGTCGACATCGTGCAAACACACGGGATCGTCGGTCGCGAACGGCGCAAGGTGCTTGCGCTCATCGACTACGTGCGCAACCGCATCACCGAGGCCGTACAGGCGCATGCGCGCGTCAAGTACGATCTCGAGCGCGCGACCCTGCGTTTACGGCGTGACTTGGCCGCGCAGCGCGCCCTGCTCAAGCAACGCGCCGCCGATATCGACAAGCTCGCGCACGTCATCCTGCAGTACAATAACCTGATTCACCCGCCGCTCTTCTTCTCGCTGACCCCGCCCGCTGCATTGCCGCCGCGGTTGGGCGACGGGCACACGCCGTACCCGTCGCTCGCGGATTTGGGGCACGACGATCCGAGTCGCGCGCCGCCGCCGATGCTCGCGTTCCACATGGATTTACCGCGCCAACACGTGCGGTCGCTGTCGCGGTACGCGCGCGAGTTTTGCGCGCCCAAGAGAAGCAATACGCAATCACCGACTGCTCCGCGTCTGGTGGATGTGGACGATGATGATGACGACGACGAGCGCACCGCCTACGTCGTCCTCGCGCTCTACGCGATCCTCGTGCAACACATCACGGGTGCCGGCACGTTCGTCCTCGGCCTGCGCCAGTCTCTGCGGCATGCGCGCGTGCACAATGGGTGCGCCGTCGGCCCGGCGCTCGCCATCACTGTCCCCGTGAAACTCGACCTGCGCGACTTGGCCACGCCACTGCACGTGCTCGTTGCGCGCGTCGCTGCTCAAGCGCGGGACGTGGCCGCACGCGCGCCGCAACTCGCGATTGCCGAACCGGCGCTCTACGCGTCGCTCGCGGCCGCAGTCCGCGAAAAGCACGAGGCTCGGGAACTTGAATTGCCTGAGTCCGGACCCGCCGCGGATCCGGCCGCGGCAGCGGACGCGGCCGCGGCTGCGGCTGGTGCGAGGCCGCCGGTTCTGTTTGAGTGGACGGCGCCGCCGCTCGCGCGATTTTTGGCGCAGCAGGGGGTCACGGCGGAGATGATTCTCGAGTCCCCCGCCGCTACCACCGGTGGGACGGAGACGGCGATTCGTGTGGAGAAAGTAGTCGCGTACGACACGCACCGCACCCCGCCGGATTTGGAGTTGCGCGGCGTGGATACGGGCGACGATCATGTCCGGATCCGACTGGCTGCGCGGCGCGACGTCCCGCCGCGGGTCGCTGAGCGGTGGGTCGCGAAATTCCAGTACTTGTTGGAGGGCGTGGATGTTGCGCAGCGGTCGGTCACGATCGCGAGCATGATTTCGCGGTTTTACCATTCGGCGTGGCGGAATGAGGGGACCGCGATGGAGCTGGCAGGCGCGCCGGCCATGTCGATGAGGTCGATGAGTTCGCTCGACGATGTATCAGCGGCGGGTATGGGGCCGGGAAAACCGCGCGCTGCAACGCCACCGCCGGGGAGCATTGCCGAGCTCCGCACGAGTATTGCCCAGTGGCTCTGATTTGGTCGGTGTGGAGAATGGGAGCGCGGACAAGTCGGGACTTGTGAGACTCATTGTGGTTGAGGGGACTCTCAGTGCGTTATGAGCGTGCCAACGGAGAATATGACACGCGCGTTCGGTGTTGCGATCCGAGAAAGAGCGCGCATGGTGGCGTGCCACTTTGCCACCCCCGCTCGCCAACAATCAATCGGCGCAGCAGCAACGACGCGCGCGGAGGCGACGGACATTCGAGACTGATCAAGTCAATTTGCGGGGTATATTCCGGCCATCCTTTGTCGGGTCGAGGACGCGCACAGGTCCGTTCAATGGTTGTGTCCCCAACCAAAACAGCGGTCGTCCGAGTTTGTGCGACGCGTTCTTCGAACAACATCAGGGTATTTGTTCATGAATGGTTCTGCGCGGCGATCCAAGCGCCTTCCTTTTCAGGAGCACGGCCACGGCCAGGGACAGGACGATCCAACCGCCCCACACACACCTCTTGGTGTAGATGAGAGCCAGAGCGCTGCCCGTGATTGTCCACCTTCCCTCTCGCCTGTCACGGCCGATAAAATCGGAGAGACGTGGCCTGGAACATGCCCCTACCCGAATTGCTCAACCGTAAAACTTCTCCACCCGGCTGGAAAACGCGCTTGCAGGCCGATTCCTTTTTCTCATGTACTCATGAACAACCAAGCCCCCGGATCCCGGAAGAAACGGAGTGGCGAAACCCAGGGCACCACCAAAATCTGCCTGGAGAAGCTGAGCAAGCCCATTCTGTTGTTTATTCGGCCGCCCCCTGCGCAGGCGTAAATGAAAGGCGGCGAAAGCGAGGGATTTTCGCTGTCCCCAGCCGAGTTTCTTGTTTCTCCGCCAAAAACAAAAAATGAACCACGAGTTAGATGAGGCAAAGGATGCAAACGGACACGCGCGCCGACAACAGCCACTTGGGCGTCCGTTGCGCGGCGGCGACAGACGCCTGCGCGGGCTCGGTGCCGAGAGTCCCGAAGAAATCATTGCTCCCACGGTCGGGAAGGAGTGGTGAAGCTGGTGCCAATACCAAAACCGGTGAAGTTCACTTCACTCCATTGGCCAGCTTGGAACGCCAGTCATCCGCTTGTGCTGATGTGCCTCCATGCGGCGCCGCCGCGTTGCAACCGTGTGAACAGATGCGTTAGCCATTCCCGGGGAAAGCGCGACCGTATGCGCGCGTCCGCGCGCGGGGGCGCAACAACCCATCTGCTCCATACGCACTTGCGCGCTTTCGGCCCGTCGACGTTGAACTGGTCGTCGTCGGTGCCGTCCATGCCAGCATTTGTGGACAGCCATCTCGTTCATGGCCGGTCCTGAATCCATTTAATGAGCGGGCTCCCGCGCGTTCTCATTCTCCACCCCCTCCTCCTCGAGTTCTTGCCCGTCGTCGTCCCTGTTCGCCCTGTGTGCCCTGCTGTTGTCGGTGATTGTGCTGGCCGTGTCCCCGACTTCATCCCCACACAAAGTCCCCTGCCAGTGCCGTCTATTTCGACCGCCGCCATGACGACGGCCTGCCTCGATTCATACTTGACTGAGTCGGCCTTCCCTTCACCCGCTCCGCACTCGACACTGCTCGACTCGAGCCTGCCGCCGTTACCCGGGCCGTTTGAATCGTTTGTGCCCATGGATCTCTCGAGCCTTCTCGCGCCCGTGCAGACGAGCCCGGCCGTGACCGGTGCCGACGCAGTTTCAAGCGCGCCAACTTCCGCATTGTCGGCCCTCTCCACCAGTATCCTCAGCGAGTCGACCTCGTTGGACGCGTTGCCCGACTTCCAGCCGTTCTTGCTCGAGTCGACGACGGTCGCGGCCGGGTCGATGCCGACGCCCTCGTTCTCGCCTGCCGTGATGAGCACGTCATTGCCTGCACCAGCAGGCATGGCCGCATTGACGAGTTTTCCCGCCCCGCAACCCGGGGCGCTCTTCCTCGACCCGAGATTCATGCCCGGCGGCAACGCGTCCCCAATGTCGGCAGCCATGCCCTCACCGACCCCGTCACCGAGCGTCGGTTTCCCGCAATCCTGGTCGATGCGGTCCGTCGACGCGCCACAACGTACACCGTCGTTGCCCGTCCCGGCCGCACACGCGCCGCCCAAGATGACGGGTCGACGCATGTCGATGCCGATGCTACCGTCGTCGCTCTCGATTTGCAGCACGACGCCGCCGCCGGCATTACCGACGTTGCACGAGGTGCTGCACGCGGGCGCGCCGATTTCGCCAGCGGATTCGACCAACGAGACGAGCTCGGGATTGCCGAAGATGATGGCACAGCTGGCTGTGCCCGCGCCGGCACGCCGCATGTCGACGTCGTCGATCGGGAGCGCGTCGGGTTCGAGTGAGAAGACGCGCAGCAAGCTCACGCGCGAGCAAATGGCTACGTTGAAGCGTGTCTATGCGATCACGTATTTCCCGGATAAGGCGACCAAGGAACAGTTAGCGCGCGAGCTTGGGTTGACGACGCGTGTGGTTCAGGTACGGCGTGATTGGTTTTCTGATGGCGACGCGACCATACAACTCATCGTTCTTTTTGTCTTCCTCGCAGGTTTGGTTCCAGAACCAGCGCCAGTACCACCGCATCAAGATGAAGAAAAAGGCCCTGCAGCAGGAGCAGCAGCAGGCGCAGGCTGTGCTGTCGCAGTCCTCGCCCTCCTCGTTGCACGACCTGACTGGCGTATCGGCGTCCCCGCTGGCGGGAATCACCGGGTCCGTCACCTCGCCATTCATCCTCCCGCTTGCCCACTCGCCAGCGCAGACGCCGTCCACGGGCGCGTCGCCCGCCGTGGGCCCCGCGCCGGGCATGACTCCGCCCGTCGCGCACTTGCAGCTCAATCTCGGCGGCACGGGCCGGCGCAACTCGGCGCCGCCGTCGTTCTTTGGGATGCAGTTTGGCAGTATGTCGCCGTCGCTCATGATGCCGCCGCCGCCCGCGACCCCGGCGTCGCCGTTCCCGCTCGAGCAGCAGCAGTGTACGAGTCCCGCGACCATGGTCTCGAGCAACGCGGCGCTGCCGTCCATCGACTCGTTCTCGTCGTTCGACTACTCGGGCATGCTGGCGTGCCCGACCAGTACCGCGGTGGCTGCCACCTCGACGGCGAGCATGTACGCGGCGCCCCCCGCGATCCCGTCTACGACTTTGCCGATGCCCGTCGATATGCCGCTCGACTACGCAACGTTCACGACGTTGCTCGACAACCACACCGTGTCGGCCGCGCCGGCCTCGTCGTCGACTCTCGCTGCAGGGATCGTCGACACGGCCCCGATGGACACGTCGTTCGGGCCATCTTTCCCGACTACGACTTCGTCGCCATTTGTGCCCTCGGCCACCGACTACGTGACGCTCGACCACGCGCTCGGCATGTACAACACGACGTCGAGCCCGACACCGGCCCTGGCGCAGCTGCGGCTGAACGATTCGCCGGTCCCGGCACACGCGTCGCTCCCGCGTGCGCGGTCCTTCTCGATGCATCAGTTCTAAGCTGGTCTGGAACTGGATGGATGTGAGTCTGGCTGCGCGCACCTTTTTATAGTGTATCCATAGCCCTTTTTTGTTTTGTTTTGTTGTTGCTTTTGTACGTTTGGTGGTGTTGTTGTTCGGTATCGTTTTGGGCGGAAGTCGTGGTTTGATTGTTGATCGACTTTCCACGCTCCCGACCCAAACGTCCCTCCTGTCATTTAGGAAAACGTGGACCCCCAATAAAGCGTTCCCCGCAACGCATTGCATCCATTGGCCTCTCCCTTCTCCAACCACTCTCATCCTTACTTGCGCCCCGCACCCCGCGGCGACCCGCGCACCGGTAGAGTCCACAATTGCGACCTCAACGTCCCATTTCCAGTCCCCGCCATCTCACCTCCTCCCACTTTACCTCCTCCACGCATCATCACCACACTCGCCCCGCCCACCCCCACGCTCGCCGACGACGCCCTCCGCATCGGCGTATAACCCCCTCCTTCCCCACTCCCCACCACCATCGACTCTGCTGGCGCCAGCGCGCCCAAATTACTCACGCTCATCGACAACGTCGCCCGCGGCGGCGCCACGGGCCGCGGCCGGACGACCGGCGGCGTCCGCGGCAGTTTCGCCGCGCTCGGGCGCGAACGTGCGCGCGGGTTCGATGTCACAGCCGCGGCTGGTTTCCGAATCGGCGGCAGGTGCGGCGGTTTAGCAGTGGAGTCGGCGAGGTTCGCGCGCACGGCTTCCTTCCGCGCGCGGGTTGCGGCGGTTTCGGCGACGACGAACAGGGATTGCGCGGTGGTCAGGTAGGTCGTGTACCGCGCGGCGGTGGCTGGGTCCGACGGAGGGTAGACGCGCTCGAAGAGACCCAGATGTGCGGTTTCGTATGCAGTGGCCGCGTCGAGCGGGTCAGACGGCGCGGAGTCGTCGGTGGCGGCAGCTGGGGCCGGGGACGGGGCGTCGCGCGGTGCCGGCGGCGGTGAGGGTTCGTCGGCCTCGTCGGCAGAGTCCAAGTCGGCGTCGTTGTCCGCGAGGATCGGCGCGGCTGCGGCGGGTTTGGACGCAGGGCCGTTTGCTGCTGCTGGTGGGGGTGCGGCAGTCGCGCTTGTGCTGCTGCTCGCGTAGAGCCGCTGCTTGGCCTGTTTCCGGTCGCGGCGCATCCACTTACGCGGGTTGAGGCTTGTCGGGTTGAGCAGCCGGAAAATGTTTTCGAGCAGACCTTGCTTGAGCTTGTGGTCGACGGCGGTCTCGCAGCTGAGACTCGGTGAGTGGTTGATCTACACGTCGCGCAAGGGGGTGAGGGCGGCGCTCGAGCGGGGATGAGCGAGGATAAGGCGCGGGTACCTCGAGCACAAACGGCCGCAGCTTGTGGTCCAGGATCACGTCGAATCCGAGAAGCTCGAAGCACAAGCTGCCGTCGCCGTTGGGTGCGCAGGTGCGGAACACGCGCGCGAGTTCCGGTTGCACGGTGAGAATACTTTTCGCGATGATGTCCTTGATGCTGGTCCAGATCGCGCCGGAGCCGTCGTGGCCCAGCGAGTCGAGGTACTCGAGTGCCCAGGTGAGAGTCCTGGTGGAGCGAGACGGAGGGGCAGGGAATGAGCGATCAAGCGTGCCAAAAGAGCACTGTGTAGCCAAAATGCAGCGCACCGCTTGGATCCGCCGTCGGCCCCACCGTCTACAAACTTGGTGGACCGCTTGTTGACCGAGTAGTTGGTCAAGTGCATGCAAATCTGCGACTGGTTGTCCAAGGCCGGCCCGGTCCCGTACGGCTCGGTCGCGAAACGTGCGAGCCCTTCCTTGTAGACAAACAGCCGCAACGGGTCGCATTGTGTGATGAGCGCGTAGACGCGCATATCAAATTTGTATCCCTCGATAAGCAGCGGCTACATCACCAAAGCATGGTCAGATCAGGACCATGGATTGAGAGCCGAAAACCAAATCAACGCCGAGCCCTACCCGCTCAATGTACTGCTGCACGACCATCTCGTACTCGGGGTTCGTCTGGAACTCAGCCGGGTCCGAAAACAGGTAAATGCCGATCCCTCGCGACTTGGAATCGGGTTTCGCGATATACCAGCGCGGCGGACGCCCTCGTGCTGCTCGTGCGCGCGCCCGCGCGCCCGCATATGCCTTAAAAGCAACGGCATCGGTGCGCATGCACCAGGTGCGGGGCCAAAACGCGTACTCGCGCGGGAATTCGTTGCGCATCTTGGTAAGGTTGCGCGCGAGGTAGTCCTTGTGGCACAGGTGGTGCATTGCCGGGAAATGGTTAATGCGCTGCCAAGGGCGCATGTGCAGCAGCTGGTCGACGGTCACGACACCGTCCTGCCACTGGATGGTCCAGTCGGTCGGAGACGTGGTCGCGGAGAGGCCAATGCCTTCGCCGGCACGCAGGACTGGATGGGAGAGGTGGGTGGTGAGGATCGCGTGCTGCTGTCGGATCACTTTGTCGCGATCTGGTCGGCTGGGAAAGAAGCCAACCGACAGAGTGCTTGGTGTTCTCGACTTGGATGGTCGGCGTCCATTTGCCCTTCCTTGCACTTGGGCTGGTCGGGGTTGCGGTCTGCTTGGATGGGTCGGTGTGGCGCGGGGTTGCAGCGTTACCAGCTGCGAAAATGGTCGAGCTGGATCTCTTAGCTGAAATCATCGTCGAGTACTTGGAGACAGGAAGGGAGTTGAAATGCATGTCGCGCGTCATAGGCTCCGAGCTGAGAAGATCGGCGCTTTGAGAGCGAATTGAGTAGCTTCTATTGTTATTGTTGGAGTTGCATCAGGTCGTGCGCGCGTGCCCGTGTCGTGTGCCGCAACGCTGCAACGGCGGCCTTGATCACGAGGATGTTGCTGCGAAAGCCGTGAATTGACACTCACCATCGCGTGCGGGACAGATGCGAGACATCACCTTGTACATCACGCAACTTCCACGGGACTCTGTGTCAGCAGCAAGTGCCTGGCCAGCCTCTGCCGTGCCGAAGAAATCGTCGTCGACGGCCAGTAAAAACGCGTCAGATCACCAAGACGTTCTCGCGCGCAACTGCCGACACAGTGCAAGATCAAGGAACTATTCCGCCTTTTGTCGACCACGCTCGCAGCAACCCCACGCATCAGCTCCTCAACATGGCCGAAAAAACCGCTTGGGTCCCGCTCGAGTCCAACCCTGAGGTAACGAGCCTCTTCAATCATTGCGAATAGGGCGGCAGCATAGTCTCTTTTCAATTATCTGACGGGATCGCTCCTTTGGTCGACACTTGATCGTTGCAGTCCATGCTCTCTCTGTGATCGTGCGCGACGCGGCGCGTTTTCGTCGACAAACAGGTGCTGAACGAGGTGCGCGTTTTCTTTGTGCTGAATGCGGCCTGATCACCAAGCATTGACTTGTGAATACCTTTCACGCGCTAGTTTGTCGCCAAGCTCGGCATGCCGCAAGCTTGGGCATTTTGTGACGTCTTTGGCCTCGACGTACGCGCAATTTCACAGACTTGGCGCACGCAATGCGCTTTTTGACATCTTTTCCTTCCAGCCCGAGCTGCTCGCGATGGTCCCGCCCGCAATTGCCGTGATCCTGCTCTTCCCGATCACGGAGTAGGTACTATTTATCGATGCGTTTATCTTCATCATCCAGATCCTCAACGTTGACCTGTCGTTGCTCGCGTAGTACGAAGCGTACCGCAAGACCGAGGACCAGCGTCTGCTCGCGTCACCTCCCACGGTCCCGGCGTCGGCCTACTTAAGTAAACGATCGGCAACGCCTGCGGCACCATCGCAGTTTTGCACTCGGTGCTCAACAATGCCGACCTGATTCCGCTCGCCGGCACGCCACTCGACCGGATCCTGACCACGACCAAGCGCATGACCGCTCAGGAGCGCGCCAAGGCCCTCAAGCACAACGCAGTACGGTCCTTCTCCACCCGGTTTTTTTCTTCCCAAACACGGAATCCTGAAGGCTGACCGTGCCGGTGCAGGACATTGCCAATGCGCACTCGCAAGTCGCTCAGCTCGTCCAAACCGCAGCGCTGTCGGCCGACGCGACGTGGACCTGCACTTTGTCGCATTCGTCAGCGTCGAGGGCGAACTCCTTGAACTCGATGGCCGCCGCCCGTTCCCGATCCCGCACGGGCCCTTTGGCGACCAGTCGCTGCTCGAGGTACGATTTTGTTCTCAATTCTCGCTGGTTTGATCCAATCTCACACCGTTTGGATGTTGTCGGATAGAACGTGGCGCGCGTCGTTCGCGAGTTCATGCAGCGCGACCCCGACAACCTGCAGTTCAATCTGATTGCGCTCGCTCAGGCCGAGTGATTCCGGACGAGCGATTTTTTTTGGGCGGGACGGGCTGACAATATTAGCTGCTCCCGTCGATTCAACATGATTGTCATTTTGTGTTCTAGCATTTTTCATGAGCCGGCGCAGCGAGCGGTTCGCTCGCGACTCAGATTTTGATCGGATGCCCACTCCAAATGATGTGAAGCGTCGTAGCAATGCGGATGCGGGCGCGGGCCAATGTTCGAATGCTCGCTCCATTCAGCTTGTGCGGCAGTGCCAATCACATCGCGGAATGTGACGCGCTTTCTCAGGGCCAACGGCGACATGCTCATATTTGATGCTGATCTGGCACTCGCCACCCTCACAAGCGTGGCCTGCGCATTCTCTGCGCGGATCATAAACGAAAGACATCCAGGCATCGAAGCCTCGTGGTCGCGCGGACTTGACGCTACCTATTAGATTGTGGCAGAGCGTGCCGAGACCAACGCTGCCCGCATTCATTTCGCAGTCGGTAATCCAGTTCGTTTCATCAGATGGGCCGTCAGAAGGTGCACTGAGGTCGGAAGCAGCACTATTATTCCTCGAGTTGAGTCTCAGCCTGGTCAATGTGACCGTCGGGGCCGTTGGCCGTATCAGCTCCAATTCATGCATTTCGAAGTCTACTTATTCGAAAGAGTCGGTGGTTAGGATCCAAATACGAGTTGATGGCCGCTGTTGGTTTGCTGGAAGAGGATGGTGCAGGTCGAGTGCGTTGAAGCTCCCTCATTTGGATCTGGACTGCACTTAACCGTCTCTCCAGCCCTTGTATCTCGTCCGGTAATATCGGGGGATCGCCGAACTTTTTATCTCGTCTTTGAGCGCCGGTGATAGATTGCGGCCATTAAATCATCAAGCAGGAATCCACTGTCGCCTCTCCCCAACAATGTAAATGCTGTGCTGCCCGTACGCAACTGTGTTGTGCAAAACCCGTCAAACTCAAGCAGCAAAAGCCACCCTTCACAAATGCATTGAATAACCAAACTTTTGCCCCATACCCCAAATTCTTCTTCCAGTGTACTGTGAACGAGGGATCTTTCGCTGGAAGCATCTTGCGCTTGTGGCTGCAGATCAGCAACATTGCCGTTGTTGGCCGGCATCTCATCCCTGATCGACGGCGATCACCCGCGAGTATCACCAGCGCGCGCGCATGCCTGCCTGCACGCAGAAAACCAAACGGCGAATGCGCTGACCATGTGGGCTCCTTGTTGACCTGACCGCAGATCAATCCCTGAGCGCGAACGGACGAGGAACCAACAGTTGTTCTGAACACATGGGCAGGGCTGAAACGCTTGTGGGCAGGGTTCTGGTGTGGGTTTGCGGCGAGCGGCGGGCACGCCGTGTGGCGAAGCATGCCCCGGCTCGCAGAAACAGAAAGCGATTTTGAGCTCCTTCGACCGCACGTTCACTCTTGCCAGTCTTTGGCATTTGTCCGCGGACGAGACAGCAGCAATTCAAGAAGAAGCACCAGAACCGACTGACTGCTACACCGAGCTCGCTTCACGTGCGGTCCTGCTGTCTCCTGGTCCCGCCGGCCTGTCAACATGGAATCGGAAATACTACTTGGCCCCGTCGAGTTTGCCGTCTGGCAGACGATGACGCGCTACGTTGCCGTGGCCATTATCGTGCGGCTCGTTTACCTCGCTGTGTTTGTGCGGCGTCCCGGTTTCTTGCTCGCCGTCGAACTCGATCCCGCCAGCGCCATTGCGTCATTCTTGCGGTTCGCGACGAGACGGCCATCTGCGATTCGCAACATATCCGAGCTGCTCCTCGCGGCCAGTTTGCTCCTGCTCGCTCTGGTCGGCGTGTTTGTCAACTTTGCCCTGTCGACGGCATTTTCCGCGTATCAGCAAAACCGGCAAGTGCGCGTCGTTTGGGTTCGACCGACTAATGCCACGGCGCGCCCATGGGTGCCCCTGGAACAGTACGGTCAAGCTGCGCCGCGACACGCGGCTAACACGATTCTCCAGGCCTTGATCAAGGACAAGCTCGGCAACGAGACGGTTTGGGTCGAAACGGTTGGCACGCTGACGGAAGCCGAAATCATGTCGATGCAGTTTGACAACCAGTGCAGCGGTGGAGACGGCGGTGCGGGTGGGGAAGCATCGACGCGTGCCGCTGGCGATCTTGACCCGGCCGTGATTAATGGAACCGGTTTGGTGGCCGTGCGCATGGACACGGACGCGTCGCAGCACGGGACGGCGATGCTCGGGCACGTACGTTTCTGATTGATGGGTGTTCGAGTGTTGGAGTCACTTTATTGAGCGACTAACATAGTTCGAATCGCAGAAAACTCGGCTCTATACCGTCGACTGGAGTGACGGTGCCAGCCGGTCGACCATGCTCCTGCCCGTTCCCATCACCCGACTGGCCGAAAGCGCTGGCCGTCTTGACGCCACGACGCCCGCAACGGTCGAGCTGCGACGCTACGGTGTCGCGGCCGTCGGCGCCTTCATGAACTCGTACCACATGGAATGCGGTCTCTCGCCCACCGACGTGGACGAATGGATCAAGGCGCGCACCTCGGCACCGCTGTCACTTAAGGGGCTGTATTCCGTGGCACCCGATCTCGACCCCTCAGCGGCAAGGAACACGTCGTCGGAATCGCGGCCAAGTCGGCCCAGCATGCTGCAGTATATGGACTACACGCAAGTCAGCACCATGGGTCGGCAGGGCCAAGAAAGTACGGCGGGTACCGTGACTGCGGTCTTGGCATCGCTCGACCCAGAGCGCGCGTCGCACGGCGAATTCGAGTTTGTCACGTTTGGCTCGCTCACTGCCACGACCAAGACGTCAGTCAAAGTGGCCTCGCTCGTGACCGTGTCGGAGGCGCTTGTCGCGGCCGGCAAGTTCTCGTCGAACCGATTGACGACTCAGATTGCGCTCACGTCCATCAACCAGACGTGTTCCCCGTCGCCCGATGCGGTCGGGTCGTTTAAGGTCGGCGCGACGATTGGGCCGACGGATCAGGTGAGCGCATCGGGGTACACGGTCGCATCGTCGCGCCGCCCGTTTGCGTGGGCTGCGCGAGATGCGGGTTCTGGCGCGTCGCTTTGCCGACTTGACGTGACGGGCCTCGCATCGACCCGGCTCATTGACAGCAACGGCACGCAGAGTGCTGCGACGGACGTGCGGCAGACGATGGAGTACTTGACGGGCGCGCAAGTGTGCCGCGTGGTCGTGCGCAACTTCAAGAGCCCGACCGACCTCTCTTCCACGGGCTCGACGGCCATGGCGCGACGAGGTGACTTTGTTGTTGCCGCGCAAGTCGTCAACCACCACGTGAACTACCGGGTGCGGTGCATGGAGCCGTCGGTCATGGCTGGAGCGGTCGAGCAAATGCAGCTGGACCCGGCGAGCCGAACGGAACCGCGCCCGATTCTGACCATGGGTCTGCTGTCGCGGTGGTGGGGGTCCGACTCGGTCGCCGACAATGGGTTCGCAGACGACTCGCGGACGGGCTGGGTGCAGATTCGCATGGACGTGGCCAACTTCGGTGGCCTCGTCGCCGACGGATCAGCGTCTTATCCGTCGTGGACGGATCCCGACGGCCCGCAGCAGTATTCGATGAACGCCGTCCAAGTTGACAAGTGGGAAGTAGTCGGGTCGCTTGCGCTCGCTGTCGTCTTGGTCGCGCTCGGATTTTCGCGGCGACTCCCCATGCTCTACGACACCGTCGTCATGCAGCTCTTCCTTTATCCGCACTTGCGGCGTGTGCACGACCAAACTAGAAAGTCACTCACCACCGCACCCAGCGTCCTGTTTGAACCGTTTTACCCCACGAGCACCGGCCACGTGGGGCGGCACATGCTCGTCGAGAACCTGACGTTCAAGGCAACGCTCGTCCTGATCGAGTATCCCGCCGGCATGGATCCGGCCGCGGTCATGTCGGCGCCACGATCCGTAGATGAGCACCCAGCAGTGGCATTTGACGTGCAATTCGTGCACGCCAACCAGCGGCAAGTATGGACGCCGTTTGGCTCGCTCCCGCTCCCGCATCGCAATGCATCGTCTTTGCGGCCATGGACGTCATTTGCGCACTGGATGGCGTCGTGGATGCACCGTCGGCCACCTGCACGGGCTTTCCCGCGCGTCGAGGCGCAGCGTGGGTTTCGACGAACGTTTGGATGGTGCGGCGAGGACGGCGTTGAGTCGACGCCGCTGAGCTATTCGCCGTGGCCTGCTGACTCGGCCGTGGCATGGGGCACAAAGGACGAGATGGCTCTGGTCTCGCCGCGATTGACGGCCACAACGATGACGCGCCCTGATCTATATCCGTCAGTCATGCCCGTCGTGCTCCTTGTGTCGAACAATTACAGCGCAATCAAGAAGCGCATGCATGAGCGCCTCGAAGAGCTGAATTCGTCGGCCGGAACGCGCAGTAGCATTTTGTGGAGCAATGTTGAAGTGAATCCATCTTGTAGATAAATCTAGGAGCTTGCCGTCGTCTGTTCAACGCCTCGCCATTTCCCCTTCGCTCCCACTACAATTGACGTATAGGTCGTGCAGTGATTGTGAGAAGACAACAGTGGATATATATTCTACATTTACGAATCCACACTCATAGAATCAGCTTCGCTCGCGAGCCACGCCTGCAGCGCGTTCTCATACGCGATCGGCATATGGTCCGCGAACATACCGCCCTTGATGGATAACCCCGCAAACTGCTCAGTGTCGGACCGCTCAATGATCAGCATGCGCGTCTGCGACCGGTCCGACGCGGAGGACCACGCTGAGCTCGTCGACGACTCTGAGCTCCTTCGGTGCGGATCGTCGTCGGCCGCCGTTGCAGTTGACGACGACGCAGATCCGCGTTCGTGCAACGGAATCAATTGCCCATCGCGTCGGCGATAGCGTCGGGCATGCTGGACCGGGCTCGGCCAGGGAACCAAACTGGAGCGGCGTGGTTGCGGCCTCACTGACCGGGTCCGGGCTCGCGGACAGTGTCTCGCCGCACTCGTCATCGGCCGTTGCACGGACAGCTTGTTGATCCAGTTCTTCTTCGCCAGGATCTAATGAGAGGAATTGATCAGCTCACCTACATCGTTCGTCGCACGTTGAAGCGCGAGCAACAAACACAATTCAAGCGCACCTTGAGAGTCTCTTTCGCGTGAATCTCCACCTGCGAAATCGCGGCGAGCAACGACGTGCACAGGTCGATGACCGACCTGTATGACAACCGGGTCACAACGTCGTTGTCCAAAGCAAACGAGTCGATCAAGTGCGCGTATCGTCGGGCGAGGTTCAGCGAGCACGACGGCGGTGCGAATGCGAAACCCTTGAGCTGGAGCGTCGGCTGGATGTCGCGCAAGTGCGGCATTTGGCGGTCGGCGAGCAGCATCGCCAAGAGCGACGCGGTCCCGCCACCGAGCGCGACCGACAATCACGAGCTTGTCGGGCTTGCAGAGCTCGATCCAGGTGCGGAGCGGCGCGTTGAGGGTGGTGGCGAGCCACTCGGCCGCGACCTGCGTGGGAAGGGGAGAAAGAAGGTCAGCAACGACTGGAGGTGGAGGGAGCTGGGTGGAGAGGGCGTGTTACACACACCTTGATCCTGCGATGCGCAAGGCCGTCGCCCATGCGACTGTACTCGCAGAGCAGACGAGGTCGGCGATCGCGTCCATGGTGCATAACGTTCTATAATCGATCCGAGCAGTGGTCAGAGTGCAACTCCAAGAAAGAGTGCCAGGAATGAGCAAACCCAAAACGCACCCTCGAATCGAGACGACAATGGAATTCTTGCTCCGGTCGCGGGCGACAAAGAAGTACGGCTGGAACACATCGCGCGCTGAGAGCTGCTTTGCCAAAATACCCCCTTTGGCGATGTGCGGCAGGTGCACAGCGAAGGTCCTCATTTTGCTCAGAATCTTGGCTCAGAATCTTGGACGACTTGCTAAAGGCGACGAGTCCGAGCCACCCATACGCCGCTGATGCGTCTAGGCAAGCCAAAGTCAAGTCTGTGAGCAATCACTCCAGGAACATCGAGCTGGTGGTGATTAGTGCCGCAACGTACATTTCTTGAAATGAAGCGTCGACGCAAAGAAAGAGCGGTCCGTGATCGTGCGTAGTCAGTGGACGAAAAGAATCGAAGAACCAAATGAGCGAGTGCTTCAAGTGCGATAGAAGCAAGGTATCAAACACGCACTGGTCGATGCTGAGGAAATACCGCTGCAGAAAGAGGATTCCGCACACCCACTCAAGCGGTGACATCGCGTCGACGCCTTGGCCGAAAACGGTAAGCAGGCGGTTGACGGAGCCCAGCATTTCGCGCGTCGACTTGGACAGCGCACCGACCCGCAGTGCCCTTCAAGAACCGCGGCCCCGACATTGCGGCATGTTGTGCGGCGACAGCAGGTTTTCAATCGTCCTGTCGTACGCAATCGCGTCCAGTGACCGCGACAGGTAGAGAACGACGATCTCGATGAACCCGAGCGGGACAGGCGTCGTGGGGATGAATGTAGTCGACGATGCCTTCGTCGACGGACTGGCCGACACGAGGGGCGCCGGGCCGTGGTGGTGCGGGACGTGCGATAAGGGTTGGCGGGAGGGTGCGTCGTGGTGGTGGAAAATGGGGAGCCGCAGTTTGGTCTTGAACGCCGACAGCGACGAGATGCAGCACTCAGCGCGGCCAACGTACAGGTCGGGGGTGAAGCCGCGCTCGTCCATATCGAGCTACACAAAATTAATCATTTTTGACATCAGCAACAATTTCTGCTGAGACGCATAACTCGTTGAGGAGTACTCCGTAATAATTTCCGTACCTGAATCGACGAGAACAGCTGCGAATGGTTGGGAATCGTGAAATCAAACTGGTCGTCCCAGTTCCAGGCACGCCCGGCCGCCGACTGTTCGTCAGGTTACTCGCGCACGAACGTTGCAAAGGACCTGTTACCGACCGTAATGCGGACGGACGGCGACGAACTGGGGCGAGTCGTTGCATTCAAAAACAGGTGCTGAAGCCGGACTTGTAGCAATCCTATCCGTTGCAAACCGCAGTGCACAGTAAGCCCATATGGATTTGCATCATGGCCCAGGAATCGCTCCGGAATTGATGCCCTGAAACGGCACCAACGAACGTGGCGGGAGAGGGTGTTACGGCAATATTGCTGGCGCAATGCCTGGGATTTTACAGCTCCGCTTGGGCTCGGCCTGAACCCCGTCGACGATGAGATGCGTGCTGCATTTTGGGACTCCGCCGTGCTTGATGACGACTCTGCATCGTTACGCAGGTTCAGAACGTTCTTCGTCCCCAGTGGTGTGGGGGCATGCATGACGGGAAGGGTGGAGGGAGTCGAGGAAGAGGTGACGAGAGCGGCAGGTCCGGGGGCGCTCAGGTATTGGCGAACAGGATCAGAACGGCATCACTGGGAACATCAACGTTGTTGGACTGATCGACGCTTTCGGACTGGTCGACGTTTTCCAAGGTGGAGTCGTTGCCGTCATTTCAGACAGCCGGCGGCACGATCGTCAGCACTCGGGTGGCCCGGATCGCTGTTGGCGTGGGCCAGGCGGGTGTTGCGCGCGTGGGCGGGAACCTTGGACGCGAACAAGGCCCTTTGTCCTGGCCAAGTCGGACATGTAACAAAGGTCTCGGTTTCTCGACATCATCACTTTGTTTATCAATGTGCGGCATGGCGCTAACCAGGATACAAATACACCCTGGCGTCGACTGCGCGCGCGCAGTTTTGATCGAGGCGGTCAACCGTAGGAACAAACATTACTTCCGCAAGGAGCGCAGAAAATCGTTTGCGAGCCGGGTCCGCGACGCGGAACGCATGTTGAGTCCACCCATAGTCAACGATGATGCCCGGCGTGGGAGTGAGGGTGCTTCGTCGAGCTGCGGACCCTGCGGGTCGTCGACGAGTACTTCATAGGCTCTGGGGGTCACCAAGCACGGCAGTTCCACGCCGCGTGCTTTTCAGCCTTGAGGTTCGGCGGGTGCGAATGGAGCGGAATGGCCATGGCAATTAAGGTAGTGCATTGCCTCGAGCACCAGGGAATGTCGGATTCACCAACATGACGGAAGGTAGTCTGCCCACATGATGGAAGGCCACTGCCAGCTCCATAGTCCATCGGCCCTTCATGGTTGCTTTGGTTCAGATTCAGCGTTACCAAGGCACAATCCAAATTATATACATTCACGAGTCCACGCCCAACGAATCAGCATCGCTCGCGAGCCACGTCTGCAGAGCATTCTCGTACGCAATCGGCAAATGCTCCACAAACATGCCAGCCTTGACGACGAGATGCGCAAACCGTTCCGGGCCAGACCGTTCAATAATCGGCACGCGCGTCACCGACCCTGCTGACTCAGCCGACGCGACAGAGCTCGTCGAATCCACCGAGCTCCCGCGCATCCGGTCATCGACAGCCGCTGCTGGCGGCGACGGCGCGGCCGCCGTGTCTCGTTCGTTCATCGGAATCGACTCACCCATCTCATCCGCGGCAATGTCCGGCGTGCTGCACCGCGGTCCGACCAGAGTGGCGAACTGGAACGGCCCGCTCGCGTGCAGCGGCGAGGCCATGGCGCGGACCATGCTCGGAAGTGATGACGACGTGCCGTTGGCGGCGGATGGGTCGGTTTCGCTGACCGGGTCGGGATCGACGGGCGACATGCCGCGGCGCACGTCCTCGGGCGGAACGTGGCGAATGTGGTAGACGGTCCCGGCAACGAACAGCTTGGGGTTGATATTGGACTGGTCGAGGGCGGCGCGCACGCGCGTGATCGCGTCAAATTTGCGCTGCACGCTCGGGTTGTCGTTCCAGTCCTTCTTGGTCAAGAGCTATGGCGAGGAGCGGTCAGTGAACGTACACGGCAAGTCGCACCAGGTGGGAGTATAGAACAAAATCGAGCCGCACCTGGTAAATCTCCATTGTATGGTTCTCCACCTGCGCAATCGCGGCGAGCAACGACGTGCGCAAATCCACGACCGACCCGTACGACAGCCGGCAAACGACATCGTTTTCCAGCACAAACGAGTCGATCAAGTGCGCGTACCGCCGCGCGAGGTTTAGCGAGCATGCGGGCGGTGGGGCGAATGCAAAGCACTTGAGCTGGAGCGTCGGCTGAATGTCGCGCAGGTGTGGCAGGTGGTGGTCGGCAAGCAGCATCGTGAGCAGCGACGCCGTCCCGGCACCGAGCGAGTGGCCGACAATCACGAGCTTCTCGGGCTTGAATTGTTCGACCCAGTCGCGGAGGGGGGTGTCGAGGGTGGTTGCGAGCCACTCGGCCGCGACCTGTATGCATGGACGAGAGATCGTCAGCAAAATGCGGGCGGTGGGGCGGGCACCGTGGAGAAGGTGAGGCGCACACACTTTGATCCCGCGATGCACCAAGCCGTCGTCCATGCGGCTGTACTCACAAACGAGGTCGGTAATCGCGTCCATAGTGCTCAACGTTCTAAAATCGAGCCAAAGCGAGGTGAGCACTTGCCCAAAAATGCCCACCCAGCAGAAATCGAACGGACCCTCGAATCGTGACGACAATCGCATTCTCGCGCCGGTCGCGAACAACGTAGTAGCACGGCTGGAAAACATCGCGCGACGTGAGCTCCATGGCCAAAATGTCCTCCTTGGCGACGTGCGGCAGGTGCGCTGCCATGCTCCTCTTGTCACTCGGAATCTTGGACTTGCCAAAGAACATGAGCCCTCGCCACCCGTACGCCGCGGTCGCATCTGATCAGGGGGGATAAATGGCACCGTGAGCGATCAGTCACGGACGAGCCGATTCGATTAAGTCACAACAACGCACATTTCTTGAAGTGGAGCGTCGATGAGAAGAAGGTGCGGTCTGTGATCGTATCGTAGGTACGCGGTCTGCACAAAAAGAGTGTCAAGGGGACAAAAAGCAACATTATCAGACTATATTCGATGTGATAACGGAAGTGCCAAGTGCGAGAGCGGTGGTGGACGTACTGGTTGATGTTGAGAAAGTATCGCTGCAGCAATAGCATCCCACACACCCACTCGAGCGGCGACACCGTGTCGACACCCTGTCCGAACACGGTAAGCAGGCGGTAGACGGAACCGAGCGTGTGCCGTGTCGCCTTGGACAGTGCAACGACACGCAACGCGCCCTCGAGAAACGCCGCGCCGACGTTGGGTACGTCGTGCGGCGACAGAAGACTTTCGACCGTGTTGTCGTATGCGATCGCGTCGAGCGACTGAGGGTGGTACAGCACGACGGCTTCGATAAAACCGAGCGGGACCGGGGTCTTTGGGCTGAATACAGTCGAAGACGCGTCGGTCGATACGTCGACACCCGTCGAACTTGCCGACGCGAGCTGTGCCGGACCGTGGCGATGCGCGCCGTGCGAAAATGGGCGGCGTGACGGTGCGTCGCGGTGGTGGAAAATGGGGAGCCGTAACTTGGTCTTGAACGACGACAGCGACGAAATGCGGCACTCGGCGCGACCGACATGCAAGTCGGGGATGAAGACGCGCTCGTCCATGACATCGAGCTAAACCAAAGCATCGCAGTTCGTCAGTCCGAGAACGCACTTGGTTTGCCAACAAGCGCGGCATGTGTCGTGCAATCGCCAAGTACCTGAATCGACGAAAAAAGCTGCGAATGGTAGGAAATCAAGAAATCAAACTTGTCATCCCAGTACCATGCCCTCCCGGCCGCCGTCTTGTCGTCGGGCTCGTCGCGAACAAACGTCGTTAAGGACGTGTCGCCAATCGTGATGCGAACGAATGGCGAAGTGCAGTGCGTCGTCGCGTTCAGAAACAGATGTCGAAGCCGGACGCGCAGCAAACCTAAGCATTGCAACCCGCGGCGAGTTTCCGTCACGGTCAGCATCAAAGCAACGACCCAGTAAACGATGCACCATGTGGGCATGGACCTACCTGGTGGAAGAGAATGATGCGGCGACGTTGGCGGCGTGAGGCCGAGCATGCCGTTTGGCTTGGGCTCGGCGTGCACTACATCGACGACGAGATGCGTGTTTTTCGGTACTGCGGGTGACCGCGACCTGGCCGAGAAACTTGGCAGCGCCTCGGCCTCGCCATGGTCGAGTACGCTCGTCGTCCCCAATGGTCTGGTCGCATGCACGTCGGTGCCGAAGCAACAACAATCAATTGATGACATCTTTTGGGTGGACTTGACGGGGGAGGGCGCAAGCTGCAAACTGGCCGACTGTGTCGCAGGAGTACGGACAGGTTCAGGGAAATATCGTTGGGCACATCGTGGTTGCCGCTGCCGCTGGTCCTGTCGACGTCTTTGGCGGCGGAATCGTTGCCGTCATGACATGAGAGAGCTGTCGGCCCCCTGGCTGTACTCGCCATCGACGTGGCCGGTAGCTTGGAAGACGACGTGGACATGGCCCTTGTTGCACAGCGCCGCGAAGTTTCAGCAAGCGCGGCAAAGCGAGTCGGTGTGCCGCAAATCGTTGAAAGAGCTGCTTGCGCCAAGTTGGACATGGATGGGGCCGATGTTTTGACCGCGTCATGTATTTTCTTGCATGGCGTTGACCGCAGCAACAGGCGGCGTGGTTTTACGAGTGAACCGCTGGCGCTGTCGAATGCAATCAGGACCAGATATGAACATTGTTACGAAATTATACCTCCGTTTCCCGCTCCGTCACCACGACCGCAAAATCGTTCCCGCATGCAACGTGCCGAATCGTCTCGCGAGCCGGGTCCTGCACGCAGAACACGCGCTCCCACTTGGTCCGCCCAACAAACACGTCCGTCTTTGAATGCGCCGCCAAGTAATGGTGCTGCGTCGAGACGAGCTGCAAGTCCTGCACGCTGCCATCGACGTCGACGACGGGCGGCTCCACGTCGCACCCTTCCGGCTGGTCGAATCCGAAATACCGCCACCGCGACTCTCCACCCGATCCCGACAGGGCAAACATCGTTGACGTTGCCGCGGTCGCGACCTGGGCCACGGGCATGTTCTCGTGCTCGAGAACACGGACGGGGCGCAGAATCTTGTCCTCCTTGCGCCCGGTCGCGCACTGGCCGTACTCTGAGTTACCCCACGCGTAGACGCGCCGCCCATCGGCTGACACGGCAAGGGTGTGGTCGGCGCCTGTGAACACGCGTGCGATAGGGTCTGGGATCGCAACGCGGCCAAGTTGCGTCACGTTGGTCTCGGTGCCTTGACCGGCTTGCCCGTCAGCCGACCAACCTGCGGTCCACGCACTGCCGTCGCAGCCAACGAGGACCGAATGGTCAAACCCAGAGCGGCAGTCCACGGCGCTCAACGACAACGGGAGCGCGATGGCCATCCACGGATGACGATGATGGTGCTCGTACTGGAACACTTGGCCGAAATGGTCGCTTCCTGCGGCCCAAAGCGACGCTACAAAGACAGATTTTGTCAGTGCGCTGCGTGATGCTAATTGACCGCGTTTTCCGGGTACTTACTCGCATCTTGGCCATCAACGAGGGCGAGCGTGTGCTGTCGGCCGAGTGCCAGCGAGCGAAGCGTGGTCCCAGCGGGGAGAATGTAGCGGTGCAACGCAGCGGCATGAGGAGGATTCGATTCGCAGTTTACAGATTCGACCGTTGAACACGCAAACCGGCCAGCGCCTACAACGCATCGACATCGTCGGGTCAGCTTGGAGTTGAGAAAAGAAATCGTCACAGATATGCAAGTCAAACACACCGAGCTGGTTGCTCGTGTTGATGCCAACGAACTCCACCGTCTGCCGCGGGGTCCCGTTGTCGTTGATGCGCTGCGTGACGAGACCAAGGTGCTTGGCCCCTGCGTCAACGCGAATGACGGACTACTTTTGCCGTCCAAAGCAAAGCATGGTGAGGATCAGGAGGACCATTTCCGTCACCACGAAAAATCGCATTGTTGAACCTCGTTAGGCTGAAATTTCTTGATCCAAATCTGCGAAATGCTGGTCGGGTTGGCTGTTGGAGTTGCGCCGAGAAGTGGAAATCCAGGGAAGCGACCCCATCCATAAAGCGTGGCAATGCGGGTTGCTTTGGCGACAGACTTGCTCATTGTTGTTGCCGGTTGGTTGATCGATTTTTTTCACAAACGGATGAAAGCAGCAGCGCACAAGTTTGGAGTGCAATAACAAGAAGAAACAGGAGGTGATCTGCGGTGTGCAGCATGTGAGAAACGGATGACACTGCCGAGGCATGCGAGACGCGGCCAGCTCAAGGTCGAGTTTGCGTGTGGGAGCCACCCTCTTCTGGCCACTCAAAGCGAAAAACGGAGCGATCACACCGGCAAATAATCAAGTGCAGGAAAGAGAAAATCGAGAGCAAGCCATTCAGGCCAAACTTCATTCCATCTTGGTCCTTGACCACATTGTAATTAACAAGCTGCAATCGGTTGGCCGACCTCCTCACGGCGGTCGACACGGAACTGGTCGCATTCCGTCAAGGACCCGAAGCAGCCAGGATATCGCACATCGCACCCCACAGCAAGTTCATGGAATTCAGTCCCGTCGCGGCCTAGCCACAAGTTCTGTTCCACCCAATTGCAGCGTCGAACAAGCACCTTTTCACGGCCAAGTCAAAGCCCTGAATAATGCCGACCGCACAGGACCCGGCGGGCCGCGTTGCGACCGGTATGGAATTGCGGCGCTCGCGTATCCTACAATCATATTCCGTGCCTTTTTGCTGACGGCAAGCGACGTAGACCTGCAAATCGCGCGCGAGTGCGCGGTTCTCGGGTCCTACGAGACGGCCTTGGCCCACTACGACGCGGCGTTGCATGGCATCGCATGGTCCGTGTTGTATCTGCCCTTCTCTCCCGCCGTAAAAAACGCCTTCTCACGTCCTCCGCGCCCGACCAGGCATTTGGACCGCTCGCGTCTGCCCTCGCAGGCCACCATAGCGCTCCCGGCGTCCGTGACCGCGGCGCTGAACCAGGTCACCGACGAGATCCAGCGCGAAATGCACACGGTGCGCGAGATCCTCGCCGAAATGACGGCGCTGCATTCCGGTGCCACCACCGAGCCCAATTCGGTCTCTATTATGGACGACGCGCCGCCCGACTCGATGTGGGGTGCTTCGGAATTGCGCGCGCAACGTGATCCCGAGGTCTGGTCGCCCCCACCACCACGAAAACGGCCCGAGCCCCGAAAGTCCTCGGCAGGAATGCCGAGGGCACCGCCGGCGGGGAATTTGCTCTCTCGAGGGAGTGGCGCGGCGACGCGGGCTGTCTTGAACGAGGCCGGTGGTGACAGCGACGGTTTGCCAAACTGGGCGCGGACCAAGAAGGCCGGACCCGGTGCTGCGGGTACGACTCCCGCGCGGCGAGTGCGTCTCGTTTTTGTCCCGGAAACGGGTGAAGAAGTGTTGATTGACGTCATGAGCTAACTTGATGCACATCTGATCAGGCTGCAACTCCCTCGAAAAAGACAACCACCGTTTCGTCCACGCCGGCGGGGTACGTCGCGCACATGCTCATTGGCCGGTTGCGAGTCGGTCGCATTGACTTGATCTCTCCAAGAACAGATTACCGTCGCGCAAGTCTTCTCCACCCGGCAAGGCGACGCCGTCGCAACGAGGTGGCTACCAGTCGACGCAGGGCTCCAAGTCGGGCACGTCCAAAGCTGCACCGTCCCAGGCCGCGCCAAGCGACCAGCAAATCGGCCCACCCGGGAAGCCGCTGTGCGTTTCTATTTACCAACGCTTCTCCGCAATCCTCTTCTTTTCAATCATTGACATTCCGGGTCCCCAGGTTCGACGGCACCGGCTACGAAAAGGATCTGGTCGAGTCGCTGCACCGCGAAATTATCCAATCGTGCTCTACGAAATGGAGCGACATTGCCGGGCTCACCGAGGCCAAGGCCCTGCTCGAGGAGGCCATTGTCCTGCCACTGTGGATGCCGCACTACTTTCAGGGGATTCGGCGGCCGTGGAAGGGCGTACTCATGACGGGCCCGCCGGGCACGGGCAAGACGCTGCTCGCGAAAGCCGTTGCGACCGAGTGCGGCACAACATTCTTCAACGTGACGGCGGCGACGCTCACGTCCAAGTGGCGTGGTGATTCTGAAAAGCTCGTGAGGTTGCTGTTTGATATGGCGCGGCATTATGCGCCGTCTACCATTTTTATTGACGAGATTGACGCGCTATGCTCGTCGCGCGGCGAGTCGTCGGAACACGAGGCGTCGCGCCGCGTCAAGACGGAGCTGCTCGTGCAAATGGATGGTGTTTCGACTGCAGCGGCGGGCTCGGACGCGGCCGAGGGTGGGGGTGCCGGCGGCGAGGAGGGAGCGGCAGGTGCCGAGCCCATGGTCATGGTCCTGGCCGCGACTAACTTCCCATGGCTGATTGACGAGGCGCTGCGGCGGCGGTTGGAGAAGCGCATTTGTACGGATCTCCACCGTACCATTGATCACGTTGGTTTCCGATCTCATATTCCTTTCCCCCCACCAGACATTCCACTGCCCGACGAACCGTGCCGTCGTCAACTCCTCGAAATCAACCTGCGTGGCGTCAAGGTCGACCAGTCGCTCGACCTCGACGCTATGGCCAAGAGCCTCGAGGGCTACTCGGGCGCCGACGTGACGACGCTGTGCCGCGACGCGGCGCTCATGAGCATGCGGCGGCGTATCCGCGGCTTGCGGCCAGACGAGATCCGTGCACTCCCACCCGAGGAGCTCGACGTGCCAATCACGGCCGAGGACTTGACGGCAGCACGCAACAAGATTTCGCCGTCCGTCTCGCAGGCCGACGTGAAGAAGTACCTCGAGTGGATGAACGAGTACGGTTCGTATCCATTTGTGTTTCCTGCAGGTGAACAGGTGAACGGGGACTGTGGGGTACGGTAACTGACCTGGTCGGCGACAATAGGGAGCGCTTGAGGCAGGTTGCGAATCTTGTGGAAACTATACGACTTGCTGGGCTTGCCGACAGTAGAGTCTTGGTGTGGAAGGAGAAATCGCCATATCGACAGCAAAGAAGCTTGCGAAACCGATGCTTATGTTCACGGCCGATTGATTTTTATTTTCAAACCCAATTTTGTGGGCTCCTAGCTGATATTCGGGAGATACTGGCCCCCGGACGGCACACCAGGTCGCGCGACCTGCGAGCGCCCACATCGACCCTCGGCCGTGCCTGCCGAGGTCGACGCGACAGCAAGGCTGTTGCAAACTTGCCGCTACCTGTTGACTTTCCCGGCCCCTTTCCAGCTTCATGAGCAATTCAAGACCGCAGTCGAGCTGACCGACTGGCCCACAGTCGCACGGTTGCAATGTCTCGCCAACCGCCTTTCCCTGATTCCTCGAGCATGCACCACCGCTTGGCCAATCGGCAAACTTCGCGTCGAAATTGGGCCAAATGACTGTTTATCGTCAGCTTACGCCGCTACTCTCGAGCGAAGCGGATGTTGCCCGTCTTCTGGTCCTACTCCTGGATTTGATCCCAGACGGCAAACTCCTCTCGCCAGCGCAGCCTGGCCTTGGAGCAGCCTTGATCGGATGTATTCCGAGTGGTGCTTTACTCAAGTATCTGTTAGATCGTTCTTCTGCCGACGTGGACCCGTCGCGGCTCAACAATTTGCTGCTGCGTCAAAATCGCGCTGCTGGCAGGTGATGCATGGTCATGACGCTGCTTTCTGATCCACGCGTCGCGGCATTGGATGCAAGCGCAGCTGCTCAAGGCCTGGCGCGGGTGGGGGTCTGATGTTGTGAATGAAGCGCCCTTGACAATGATTTGCATTCCTCTCGCTGTAAAGATAGAGTTTCTAAGAGGAAGGTCGCTTAGACACGTCGATAACGTGACCACCACGTCACTGCTCCTTCGCGGCAAGTGCCACTCTGCAACCTCACCCACGACCCGCTGCGGCCGAACCACTGAACCGATATTTCTGCAGCGGGCTGCCTTGGATGAGCTCAAAAAATGGCTGGGGCTCTGTCTGGACGATATTGTTGCAATCGCTGATGGCGATTCGCAGTGATCGACCGCAGACAGGCTGCTCAAGAATCTATCCGAGGAAGAGAGAAAAATTGTGATGTCACCAAGTGGAGGAGTTGGAGAGGAGCGCTCGAATGGCCAAACCTACGGCACAACCCTCTGCTCGACTTTTCGCTTTGTACGTCGCTGCTAAATTTTTGGTTCCAGTGCCAGCTGCCCCAGCGGCTGCAAGAACCCTTTCGTTAACGTAATTGCTGCCACTACTTTGATGCCCTCTTCGCTTCAAGTCATAGATGGCTGCTGCGTGGCCTGTTTCATCTTTCAGAGTGTTGTGATGTGACAGATTCAACACAGCTGCTGCAAGCAAAATTGCAGCTAGAGACAAAGCGGGGCGTGCAGCACCAGCCCAAAGGAAGAGAGGAGTATTGCGCGTGACATGATATGTCCATCCCGACCGTGCCAAGACTTCGTTGGATGTCGAGGACGGTGTGTGAAATCTCAAGAAAGGTTGATCGCAATTAACACTTCCGTTCCACGAAAACATTCCACTGATTTGGTGAACTCTCACGTACGAAGGAAAATCAGGCATTTCGAAGACAGAGAACACAAAAGGGGGGGTGGAGAAGGAAGATATACAAACAAAAATGCATTACAGGGAGTGCAATCAAGAAACGGCCTTGTAGCGCTCTTGCGAAAGCTCACGGACCCGCTCATGTATTCGCTTCTTGATCGCGCTATAATAGATGGACACGAGGAGCACGATCGGCATGGCAGGCGGGTTGACTCCTGCAGTCGCTGAAACAGGGAGCGGCTGCAGGGACAACTCCGTCTCCTCAGGCTTATTTTCGCAACGCTCGAACGAGGTGAGGACTGGTTCCTTGAACTCGTCACTGCTCCACCAACTCAGCGACCGCATGAGGAAACGCCGTGGCTGGAGACGCAAATAATGGCGCGGCGACATCATTTTCTGCGTTGCCGAAGTGAACCGACGCGAAAGTGACAGCCATGAACGGGTTGACGATGCAGGGCGAGAAGGTAGGAGTGGGAGCGAGCCAAACGACGTCCACACGCGGCGCTGTTTTGTGTGCAAAAACTGTACGTCAAAAGCAACAGGTGGGCGAGTATTAAGCCGCGCCCCCATGGCAGCTGTTGGGTCCACGCCTGCCGGATATTCGATCAGGGCAAGTGTCGCCCTGAACGTCAGATCCTCGACGGGAATCTGCCGACCCAAATCGTTGGCAGCAGCGGGTGCACCAAAGCTGGCGTCGTGGAAAGGTTCAAACAGAAAGCGAGGCGTGGTGCCGAGTGTATTCCGTTTCCTGGTTCGGTCGCGCATACCGCGAAGGTCTGCATAGTGGAATAGCTGCATAACGACCGTGTCGTAGAGCAAGGGCAACCGTTGCGAAAAACCGAGTGCGATGACGACGGCAACGAGAGCGAGTGAAAAGGCAGCTTCGCCCACGTTGACGCGCACTGCGTTCATCGAGTACTGTTGAGGCCCATCCGGGTCCGTCCACGACGGATACGATGCCGACCCATCAGCAATGAGGCCACCGGAATTGGCCACGCCCATGCCAATCTGCACCCAGCCCGTCCGCGAGTCGTCCGCGAACCCATTGTCAGCGACAGAATCGGGTCCCCACCATCGTGACAGCAAGCCGAAGGTCAGCATTGGACGCGGTTCCGTTCGGCTTGCCGAATCCAACATCATTTGCTCGACCGCATCAGCCATGACCGACGGCACCATGCAACGAATCCGATAGCTCACGTCGTGGCGGACGACTTGCACTCCAGCTACAAAGTCACCACGCTGCGTCCCGACCGAACCAGGGGAGGACGTCAATTTCGGACGATTGAAATTGCGCACCACCACTCGACACACTTGCGCCCCGCTCAGGTACTGCACGGATTGACGTATCTCGGCCGGCGCAGTCTGCGTGCTGTTGGTGTCAAACATGCGGGTCGACCCGAGACCCGACAGGTCAATTCGGCAATGAGATGACGCTGCGCCCATGTTTCGCGCGGCCCATGCAAATGGGCGATTCGAAGAAGCGACCGAGTAACCCGACTCGTTGTCCTGATTGGCCAGCTCCAATGTTGCGGTTCCCGAAAAAGTGCCAACCGAGTCGGGCGACGGGTTGCACGTCTTGTTGATCGGCATGACCGCGATCTGCGTTGTCAATCGGTTCGATGCCAACTTGCCTGCTGCAACAAGCGCCTCCGAAACAGTCACGAGCTATGAGACTTTGAGCCCCGTCCTCGTCGTCGCCGTGACGGAGCCAATCGTCAAGTACTCGAACTCTCCCTTGGATGTCAAATCAGGGTCTAGCGATGCAAGAATTGCCGTCACGGTACCCGCCAAACTCTCTTGGCCTGCCCGACCAACAGTGCTGACTTGTGCATTGTCCAGGTATTGCATACTGGCACGAGTCGGTGGCAGGATCGTCGACGGTTGGTGTCCGGTGCTACCAACACTCGATGCGTGGGAGGTGCTGCCATGCGGGCCTTGATCCATTCATCCACATCGGCGGGCGAGAGCCCACACTCGACATGATACCCATTCAGAAAGGCTCCAATGGCCGCCACGCCGTATTGTTGCGTTCGGGATGTCGGAGGCGCCAGAGCATCGAAACGACCGGCACTTTCAGCAATTCGGGCAACAGGAACGGGTAGAAGCATGGTCGACCGGTCAGCTCCGTCAATCCAATCAACGGTATAGAGTCGAGTTTCCTGTGATGAAAACGACCACAAATCAAAAAACCGTCAGCAACGAGACAAGTCGCCCAATGTAGAGCATGAGATAACACTTACACGTCCAAACATGGGATGTCCGCGTTGTGGATTTTCTGTCCCCATTCGCACTATCACCGAGCCATTGCCGCGAAAGACGGCAGGATCAAGATCGACGGTGCGCAGCGTAGCGTCACCACCCACGTATCCACCCACACTTCCACCATCAAGGCATTGACCGTCAAAATGCATGGCCATGATTTCGGCCTCGGTCAAAGCCCGACGACGCGCACCCACGCCTTTTCGCTGAGCAACTGATCCTTCATCATGGTCTGAAGAATCGCGTTCACAGCACGCCGTGGCGCAGGCTGGCCATATTGCGTCAAGGGCACCATCGGGCGTGCAGTAGCGTTGGTTGGTCGCACCCAAGCAAGTCGCACTTGGAGTTGTTGCTGGTAGGCAGAGAACGCCGCCGAGATGCCAAAATCGACGACAATACCAATCAGGGCCAATGCGAGCAGGGTCGTGGCAAGAAACAACTTGGACACATTGCGATTCGGCGACCTGCGCAATGCAAACCGCAAAAACGCGGCAACAGCGGCCCAAGCGTCCAAGGTAGTCGCCAACAAGAAACCGGGACGGTGCACAAATACGGCGAGATAGATGAGCCGCACAATTAAAGTGACAAGACCAGCACGTGTAATGGTTTGCCAGATTGCAAACTCGACGGGTCCGAGCAATATTTCGTCCATTGCGTTCGACGTTCGCGCCTCGTTGATTCTTCTGGTCGTTGCTCGAGACAGGAGGTCCGAGTGGCCGAGAGGTTGGGCCTCTTTTCTTGATCAAGTTCGACTGCTGTGAGTAAATCGCTGGAAGTGATCGTTGCCAAGTCCTCGTCAACTGGAGAACGAAGTATTTGCCCCTTTTGCCCCCCATGTTGTTGCCGTCAAAAACGTCCTCGCATTGTTTGAAGTACTGGCTGTCCAACAGCAAGGCGCTCCATGTTTATTCATGCAACTCCAACAGTTGTCTATCACTGGCGACTGCTTGCCCAGCCCTCTGCGTCTTGCCCGCCTTACCCGACAAGCCCACTACTCTCACTTCTCTTTTTTCACAATCCTCACAACAATGTGACCAGGAGGACGAGCTGCGATCACGCGCGGAGGTGCACAGGAGCCGGCCCAGTCCTCGAGTAACCACTCGGCATTCATGATGAAGTGCTGATCGCTCCGGCTCATCGGCAAGAACGGTCGGGGCAGATCGCGCTCACTGGTGTTGCTGCGCATGATCGGTGGAAAATCCTCAATGGCTCGACCTTCGGCCTGCAAGCATCCACGTTCTTCCTTTGCCTTGTATCACGAGTTGTTCGAACGTGAAAACGCGGTTTTCAATTGGGCAAAGCAGGCTTGCCAGATCACGCCATTCGTCATCTTCTTCGGTGCTCATTTTCTTCTTCATGCAAGAGATCCACGTGGGGTGTGCCGTTTTTTTGGCGAAGCAATCGGAACAAGGAGGTCTGGCAGGGATAGGCAGGTGCAGACCCCATGGTCCATGGATTTCTAGCCGTTTCGTTCAACCCTATTCTCCCCGACGACAAAGGGCGGCAGAGGCGACGGCGCCCTGTGTGGGGCACCGTCGGTCACCGGGATCCGGCCGACGATCAGTGTCTGATCCACCTCGGCCGAAATGGCCACGAACACCGCGCACTCGACGCGCAGGACCAAGTCCGGCCCTCGGATCAAGACGAGTCCGAAATGACTTGAAGAGCACCTCCACCCGCGCGAGCCCACAACAAACGACTCCAGCTTCACCCAACGAACGCGCGAGTGGCCAGAACAGTGAACGGCAGGGACGCAGAACTGGTAGACCCGTCACGGCCACGCCTTCGCCGACCTGCGCCAGCATTTCCGGCGACCGAACCAGTCGCGATCGCAACGCGACGACCGATTGTCAATCCGAGAACCGACGAACCGCGCCCGCCCTCGCCGTCACCGCGAATCACGAGCCGTGCCCCATGAACAGCGAAATTCTGCTCGGGCCCGTCGAGTTTGCCGTCTGGCAGATGGTGACACGCGTGGTCATCGTCGCCACGGTCGCGCAGATCATGTACCTGACCGTCTTTGTGGACCGCCCGGGATTTCAAGTGGCGGCCACGTTGGACATTGTCGCGGCCATTCGCTCGCTCGTGCGATTTGCGCGAAGATCGCGGCGACCACCCGGCAAGCTGTCGGGGCGATATCGAAATGGATGCGCTCGGCAACTTCGTCAAGTTGCTCTGGCCGTGGTGCTGTTGCTGTTGGCAATTGTGTCGACGCTCGTCGACTATGGCATTGATATTGCGTTTGCCGCATACCAGCGCGACCGTCAAGTCACGATTGCGTGGGTGCGGCCCTCGAATGCGTCGCGCCGTATCAGTGTACCGTCGTCGCAATTCGCCATGCCAGTGCACCGCCGTACGGCCAATGCGCTGCTCCAGTCGGCGATTCAAGACGACTTGATCGCGGCAGGAGATACGGCGTGGGTTCGCTCGCTGGGCGCCCTGACAGAGGCCGAGGTTATGGCCATGCGGTTTTCGGATCAGTGTGGCGAAGCGATGCCCGACGATGCGGCGACCAGCAAAACTGCAGCGAGTAGTTCCATCGAGAACGGAGCCGGCTGGCCGAGCGCAATCACGGGCAAGGGGACGGTGGGCTTGAATATTGAGTCGCTGTCGAGCCAGCGCGTGATTGTGCATGGGACGGTACGCTCCCTCACCTTTTCTTCCGCGATTCGGTTGCTGTCGCTCAAAATCATGATTTGGTCACTCATTCCCTTCCTTCTCCACCCATTTTGTAGCACCAGCGACTTTACCCGGTCGAGATTTACGATGACGTCGACCACGTCATAATGGCTGTCCCCATGCCGCAGCCCAACGACGCGAGCCCGCTCGTCCGGCTCAATGGTGCCGACGACAGCGGGAACGGGCAGGGTGCCAACCAGACCGACACGGATGCAACGGCCAAGCAGTTTGGCGCCACGGCGTTTGGCGCGTTTGTTTCTGGATACGAAATGTCATGTGGGCAATCCCCCGAGGACGTGGACCGGTGGCTCCGCGACCATTCCACAACAGCGTCTGGGCGCCGCTTTTCGGTGGCCGTGGATCTTGGCCGGTCCAAGATTCCGAACTCGATGGCCAACGACTCGGCGGGTCAAAAGGAGCACGCAACGCGCAGGACGGCGCTGCACTACCTCGACTACAATTTCGCGAACCCGGGGAGCGCCGCCAACTTGTCAACGGGCTCAGCGGCGGCCTTGCTCGTGCACGTTGACCCGGACCGCGCGGCCATGGGCGAGTACGAGATGCTCGTGTTTGGGTCGTTGACGACCACGACCAACGGTACCATGGTCTCACCGCTCATCATGGTTTCCGAGGCCGTCGCCGCCGCGCAGCAGCTCGCGCCGAAGAGACGAATTGTCATGCAAATGGCCGTCGAGGAGGTGCAGCAGACCTGTGCCAAGATGACTGGGCAGTTCAAGATCGCGAACGGGACCGTGTCGCTCGACAACAGCACAAGCACCGACAAAGCCAAGTCGCCGTTTGCCTGGGTCAAGACGGCGATCCCCAACCAGTCGGACCCGCAGCACTGCCCCGTGACCATGGCCGGGCTCGCATCAATGCGCATGGCCGACAAGGACTCGGCGCCCTCGGCCGCCACACCGATGCGCGAGTCGCTGCAGTACCTGAGCGGCGCGCAAGTGTGCAGGATTTCGATTCGCACACGGACCAGCCCGGACCCGCTCGTGGCGCCCGAGTCGATTGTCTTTACACAGCCGGGCGACTACGTGGCCGTCGCGCGCATCGTCCAGCAGGACCAGGAGCACCGGCTCAAGTGCCTCGACCCCGCCGTGACGAACTCGGTCGCACCAAAACAAGACCAACAGATCCATACCGAGCCGCGTCCGACGCTCGCGCTTGGGTTCCTTTCGCGCATGTGGGCGCCGATCTCGAGCGACCCGATCCAGTTCTGGGGCCAGTGGATCACAAACCGGCTCGATGTGTCCGACTCGGGCGGTCTCCTGGCCGACGGCCCGTCGTTTTTGTCGTGGACCGACCCGGACGGACCGCAGCAGTACACGGCGCCCGCCGTCCGCGCCGAACTCTGGGAAATTCTGGGGTCTCTGGCCGTCCTGCTCGTGACGCTCATTCTTGCCTTCTTGGACATTCCCTCGCTCTACGATACGGTCGTTACGCAGCTCTTTCTCTGGCCAGATCTTCGTCGTACGCTCGGGGACAAGTCGGCCGAACCGGCGGCTGCCGTATCGATGGTCGAGGATCTCACGTTTGCGGCGACGCTCGTGCTCATCGAGTACCCCGCTGGCATGGACCCGGAACTCGCGCGCGCGTCCACGGAAATGGGGTTCCGCCCACAGACGGCGTTTGATGTGCAGTTTGTGCATGCTGACCAGGTCGAGGTGTGGACGCCGTTTGGACCGATCCCGCTCGACGCGAAGAACCAGAGCTCGTTTGCCGCTGACGATATCGAGGCCGCGCGGTTCGTGCCGCACCCGGATGACGACAACGTGTCTAGTTATCCTACTCCCCCTTCCGCATCGGTTGCGGGCGCGTCCATGCCGCGACAGCCGGACTCGATCGGCGCGTTCACGTCGGCGCAGTTCACGCCGATGCTCAGCGAGCCCGCAGCGGGGTGGGACAAGTCGAGCACCACGTCCATGTCGCTGCCCCGCGCTCAGGATGATGACCGTGCGCTGCGACCGAGCAGTCTGATCGCGGCCAACATGGACGAGGACGACGATAACGTGGCCGTCCCAATTGGAGCGTCGTGGACGCTGAACCGTAGCGTACGTGCGTGCGATCCGGAACTCATGCCCGTGGTGGTCATGGTCTCGACCAATTACCAGGCGATTCTCGCGCGCAAGAGGAAACGAATCCAGGAGCTCCGCAAGCGCGACGAGATGGCGCGTGCCGCCAGGCAGCCGTCGTCGTTGCGGAGCAGCTGCGATTTGACGAGCACAAAATTGTAGATCATTTTGGGATTTTGAGATTTGTACATACCTCGCTAGTGTTGCTGTTTTGCCATCCTGCTTTGTCCTTTTTGTCAACTCCATACTTTTTGTTGTTGATCGTGCCATTCAATTTCGAAGACGTGTGTTCCTCAATGAACTCCTCTCTTTGCGTCCCTGTGTTTTCTGTCATGAGCGTTGGCCGCAACGGTCGGACGTCAGCCGTTGTGCTCGATAAACAAAAGGCAGCGCTTCAACCGATCCCGACGCGATTTCCACTCACTCAGCACTTCGGCCTGCCCCCTTCGCATTACGCCTGCGTGTGGTCGTTGGGCGCGTTTTTTTGTGCCTGGCTTCATGTTTGAAATAATGATCGGGGGTGAAGGAGGTGGTGGGAGCAGGAGAGCATGATGTAATAAACAAGAGATCAGGTCGCGCATTCCTATTTCACGCAAATGTATAGTCGGTCGAAGCTACAGGTATCCCCTCCACCCTTCTCGTCGTGCTCCCACCACCAGTTCAACACCGCTTCTGGCCCGCATCGCTCGCCCGCTCGACCGCGCGCGGACCCTCTAATGGAACGCCGTGTTTTGCAGCGACTGCTCGTGCACCGACATTTCGTTCTTCTTGAACTGGTTGAGTTCCTCGCGGATCCTATCAACCGCAACACCGGTCAGTTTCGTTCAGCGGAAGAGGCAGCGTGAGCCAAGGGGGGCACACACTCCATCTTCATGCGCGGCGTGAGCTTGCGGAACGTGGCATTTGTGTCGGGTTTGCGGTTGTACTCGGTCTTACGGAACGTCGGCAGCACTTCGACAGTCTCGTCAAACTTGATGCCAAGCTTGGACGTGACTTCGGCCGGCATCGGACGCGCGGCCAAGTGACTGTTAAGTGTGTCCGTGAGCTGCGCGCGCTTGAGCTGGTCGGCCGTGGCCGTGAGCGACGCGTCCACGTTGTTGACCTCTGCGCAAGGGAACGGGTGGCGGGTGAGGATCGGTGATCGATGAGCATGAGCAGGTGGGTGGAGGGAGGGAGGGCGTAGGTACCCTTCAAAATGTTCTTCTCGACGAGCTCGGTGCGCTCGGGCCGCTTCTTGAGGCACCCCTTGAGCTGTGATGACCGCTCCTTGATGCTCGGCGGCTGGTGGAGGACCAAGGGCTCCTCTTGGATCGTGCCGGGCTTACCGACCGTTGCAATCGAGTCGGACGAGTCAACTAAATAGACAGTGATCCCATTGTCAGCCGTCGTCCCGATCCATGAAGCGTATCCCCGGACGGAACGTACCGCGAATGATATTCCGCAACTTGAGGTCGACCTTGCTCGGGCGCCGCCCAAGACGCGCCGCGAGCCGCTCCTTTTCCTTTTCCTTGTCGCTCGCGGCCGACGCTCTCTCCTCCATCGAGTCGCTCTCGGGCAGCGCATTCTCGTCAGGCATCGTATCGGTGGTCGGCGTCGACGAGGCAGAGTAGGACTGCAGCGACGGCGACCGGCGCGCGGCCTCGACGCCGTCGGGCATCGGCGCATTGGGCACGATGCGCGGCACGAGCGACGCGGCCGTCTCGGCAGCGGCCGACCCGTGCGTTGCGGCGGCAGTGGCGGGCACGGCCTTGAGCGCGTCCATCGTCTGGGTGTCCGAGGCCATGGCGCGGAGCGGAAGAGGGAAAGGCGGTGGAGAGGAGGAAGACGTCGATCGAGAGTACACGACGGGTCGGAATCAGCGGATGGGGACGGTGATAGAGGGGGCGAAAGAGCGCGCGAGATGCGTGCGGGGCGGTTGACGCGGGTCGGTCGGCTTTGCAAGGGGCAAGTTCGTCGGAGGACGGGCGGCGATGACGGCGGCGTGCGAGGCAGTCTGCGGCGGCAAGTGTGCCCGTGGGTTACGACGCGAGGATTGGGTCGGAGTGGGCGAGAGGGGCCGTGCTCGGGGGCGAACAGGAAGAAAGTGGTAGTGGCGTCTTTTGCGGCAAGTCGGAGCGGAGAGAGAAGGGACGGGCCGCGGTCAAATGCGGCGGACGAATCACAGTCGACAACAGCAAGCCAGGACGGCGTTGCTTGCAGCCAGCAAAGCTGGCGAGCAAAAGACTGGTCAGCGTGAATGACGCGCGTCCTTTGAGAAAATTAATCACACAGTGTCTCCTGTCCCGCATTCGCACCTCATTTGCTTGCCGTTTCTTGCGTGACCGCGGTTTGATCACAGTTCTTTCGTTTACAAATTCGCTGTCCACACTGGTTGCAGGCCGGGCCGTTTCCAGCTTGTGGCTACGACCTGATTTGATTCCAACTTGCCGCAGTACCAGGGCACGAGCTACTCGATTGTTGTCGCACTTACTCGCTGGCCCCTCGACTTGTCCATATTCACCGCTCTCCCGCATCGGCGGCCCTCTCCTCAAGCTCTTCAACATGCCGGATGCGAGCCGTGCTGTACCGGCCCCGATCACGATCCCAAAGACGGGCTCCGCGGCAAATTTGCGGTGTGCCAACGCTTCCGTCGATACGTTTGCCGATGCATCGGCCAATACCTGCACCGGCTCGCACCTTAACCACACTCGCCCCGGCACGGGTCATTCGCGCACGCCAACGTCAGCGTCATCGTCACTCGGTCCCAGCGCTAGCGCTATTCCGGCGCCACCGCCCCCTCCGCCGCTCGTCAAGACTGCGAGTTTTGTCCGTCGCGCGACACTGACCAATAAAGATGGGAACGTGACGCCTACTGTTGCTGGACGCGGCACTCGTCAACCGAGTTTGAGTTCCAATAACCCGCTGACGCCGAGCGGCATTATCCCGACGATTCCGCGCGAGCAGCCGCGCGGGCCGTTCAACTTCCTCCTGTCCGGCAACGTGACCGATCCGGTGCGTTTGGCCCTTCTACCTCGCTCTCGACAGTGGAGAACGCTCTCGACAGACAACTCAACGATTTCTTGCACGAAAAGCAACACAATATTCCCGATCTCTCGTCGATCAAGGACGAATACCAAGTGCAGGCACGCCGGCTTGCTCTGTTTGATTTCCATCCACATTCTCTAACAAAGTACCACAAAAACAGGATGGAGCCGTGGACCCGCACGAACCGCTCATTTCGGTCAAGAAGGCGCTGGCTCTCGAACCGCTACAGGGCCACATCAAGCAGCCGCTCGTCTCCAAGGACCACTTGAACGAGTGGTCGGCCTCGTCGCACGCCGTCATGACGTGCCTCGAAGCGCACCGGTGCGTCGTCAAGCCGGTGGCACCGCACTTGGCCGACTACCGCCCGCTCCTGCCCTCGGCTGAAGAACTCAAAGACGACGAGCCCGTGTCGCCGTCGACCGACGTCGACAAGCTCTCGCAGCGGCTTTTTGTGCTCTCGCAGGACCACGTCTGGACCGAGCGCACGGTCCCCGAATGGCGGCGGTGCGACATGCTCACCGCGTGGGCGCCCGGACCCTGGCTTGAGCTTGCGCTCGACCGCTGCACGTTCCCCGACTTTGTGCAGCCGCTGTTTGTGCAAATAACCGTCTTCCACCAAGGGTACGGCACGCGGCTCACGGAAACGTTCCACTGCGAGACGAACGTCGCCGGCGACATGCACTGGCTCGAGCTCGTGCGCGGTGCCGCCGCGTTCCCGACCGACAAGGCCCGCGGGCTCTTGCCCATGTCAATGCTGCACGATGCCGACGCGGTGCTCGTGGTTAAGGTCGACCGGATTCTCGACAAGGCCATTGACAATACTCCTGTTACGCCAACGCTGAAAAAGCTCGCACCGTTCCGGCAAACATGGGCGTACGCGGCGGTTCCGCTCGCGTCTTTGGCATCGGCGCAGGGGCAGGTGGCGATCACGACCGTACATGTGCGCAAGCACCCGTCGACGATGGCGCAGTTTTTGCAGGCGATAATTGGCAACGCTACGTCGAACCCGGCCATTGCCAAGTCCCTCGACACCGATATTCGGATCCGGATCGAAAAGAACGTGCAGCATGCGGTCGAACCCGTATTCTTGCCCGACGGTGGTGGGTGCGACGCTCTGGCCGTGCCCAAGCGCATGCCCAAGGATCGTGAGCCGCGGCCGACGATAATGCGGCCATTTGACTCGGCCAAGGAGAGGCTTCATCACGCGTCGCGCATCCGGCACGAAATGCTCTTGTTCCCGCTGTCGCTGGCGATCAAGCGCGGCAAGGGCCGCAATATGGTCGTGGATGTGGAAGTGTGCAATGCCAAGGGCGAGCCGATTCTGTGCGTCGCGGGCCGTTCGGGCGAGCCGGCATGGCGTTATTCCGCGTCGACCAACGTCATGTACCACGAAAAGGTTGGTGATTTTCGTGCCGACCCTACGTTTCGTTCAATGATGAAGCTCATCGGAAGTCATATTTTTCCGTAGTCGCCGACGTTTGAGGACGAGATCAAGTGCCACTTGATGCCAACCAGGGAAAAGCTGCACCTGCGATTCATCTTCTCGCACGTCGCGTGCAAGGACGAGAACCCTGCCGTCCTGGTGCGTATTACCCTCTCAAACCCGGCCATCTCTGTGAGCTGCACCTCTGACTCTAGCCCCTTTTGCTGTAGACGCCGTGCGGGTTCGCGTTCCTTCCGCTGCAAGATGAAACGGGCAAGTACATCGACGACCTCGACTACACGCTGCCCGTGTACCAGGGCGACCACAAGGACGGCAAGTACCTGACATCGGGCGGCGCGAGAAACGGCAACGAGTCGGTCAAGGATGTGTTCAAAGTGCGCGTCCAAGTCGACAGCTCATTCATCTTCCAGGACAAGCCGCTCTTCACGCTGCTCGAGGGTGCCGGTGCGGCCGACGCAGCCGTCGCGGACATCATGGCCGCCAACGCCAAAGAATTGACGAGCGCGTTCCCGGTCGTGCTCAACTTCCTCATGACCTACCTGCAAACGCCGACGATTCCGGCGCCGCAAACGGTCGTTGCACTCAACGCGCTGATCCAGTCCGTGAATACGGTGCACTCGGAGGCGGTGCATTCCGGGTTGGGTAACCCGCTCGTCCAGTGGGTGCGCGCCGACATGACGGCCGACGGCGTGCACGAGGCGCTCTTGCGCGCGTGGTGTGGGGTGCTCGAGGCGCACGCGCTCGTCCCTGCGAATTCGCCCGCGCCGAATGCGTGGAACGATCTTGGGCTCGGGCAGTCGTGGTTCTTCTTTGGGGTGTTAGCGAAGAGCATGACGCTAGCCGTCGGGCGGCAAGGATCGCTTGGCAACCTCGGTGAATTGACGACACTGTTGAAGCGGTTGGTCGGCCTGTTGACGCCGTTTGGTCCGTTTCCCATCGTCTGCTGCCATCTGACTTCAATGAGCGCGAAAACTGACCTGCGCCTTTTTTCTCAAAACGCAGTCCTGCGCAAGGCGACGGCGGGGCTCAACCTTGCCAAGGACCTCAATAACAGCCTCGCCTACTTTGTGCGCGACCTGATCCTGCTCGTGCCCATCGAGCTCGTGCTCGACCTCATCCTGCTCCACGTCAACGCGATTGATATCGGCGACTCGGCCACCTTGGCCAGCATCAAGACCGAATTCCTGGCCCACGTTGCCGGCTCGGAACACCCGCTCCCGCTCGACCAGATCGTGACCGAGGTCGTGCGGTGTTTGATGCACACGAACCGCGAGATCCGCGTGCTCGGCATCACCATGTGGCGCGACGTGCTCGTGGCGCGATCAGTGATTTCAACGGCGCCTGACGTTGCCGCAGTGTGGACCGGCCGACCCGCCGTCGACGCGCACGTGCTCTACTACTTTGCGTCGGTCACGCTGGCGCTGCTGCCCTCGCTGCTCCCACAGACGTCGACCGAGGTGCTCGTCATGCGCACGGTCGCGCTGTGTACGATCTTCTCGCTGATGCATTTGGTCAAGCATCCGCGGTTCGAGGTCTGGGCAAAGCAGGTGCTCGATGAGGGCGCTTGGATGCAGCGATTGATGCTGCTGCTCAACGAGTTCCAGTATGGGACAAGCGAGCAGGCCGAAGCGCGGCTGGTTGTGGTGCAGCAACGCGGCGCGGGTGGGGCCAAGGTACGAGAACCAAGTTCAGTCAGACTTTTTCGTCTGTCGTGGATCCTCACCAATCACCGCTCTTGTTTTAGAAATTCTTGGAAGATTATTTCAAGAGCCATGTCTCGACCGTCCGCAGCAAACTCGGCCGCTCCGGCACCGCCAAGACTGACACGGCCAGTGTCGCCGCGTCGCAGCGCGTCTCGGACCAATCGATCGCACAGGAAATGCACCTGAGCGCACACATTGCGAACATGGTCCTGCGCGTCTTCGACGAGCTCACACACGTCTTCCCGACGTCGCGCGGCACGTTCCTCGAGTTCCTGATCCAAGCCCTGTGGATTCCGGTCGGCGAAGAGGGCGCCGCGCAAGTCCTGTCGCGCATCGCGACCATGGTCGAGGCCGACCCCGTCATCATTCTCGAGCGGTACACGGAGCCACTCATCGATGCATTGTTGCGCACGGCGAGCAACGTGGCGGCACTCGTGCGGTCGGCTGCGGGCCATGTCCTCTTCACCATGTTCCGCACGTGTAATTCCCTGCAGGCGCGCGATATGACGCAAGGGCGCGCGTTTTCGCAGTTCCGGATCCAGGTCACGGTCGCCATCTCGCAACTGCGTAATGGGAACATGGAGCTCATGGCACAGTGCTGGGACGAGATTGCGTCCAAGTGCGCGGGGTGCACGGATGCCGGGTTCCGCGAAAAGGTTTGCCTCGTGCACTCGATTGCGAAGATACGCGCCGACATGGACTGACGCGACTTGGCGCATGTAGATGCTAAACGCGAGCCAGATTCTCAGCGCGGTGATCCGGAATGGGATCCGGCTCGAAACGATCCCGGACCTGGAGTCGCGCATCGATTGCTACGGCGAGATTGCCAAGGGGTACTGCAACACTCCAGATTTGCGTCTCGCGACGCTTGAAACGATTGTACGTCAAGCTTTCACCCTGGATGAGCTCCGATGTCTGTATTCCTCACCGCGGCCATTTCCACAGGGTAACATTCAAGCCGACGCAGGCTACCTGACCGAGGCCGCTCTGGCATACCTGCACGCCGCCGCGCTGATCTCAGAGTACCTGTTCATGCAAAACGCGCGGTACCCGGGCCCGAAAGGTGCCCTGACATTCGCCGCGTGCAACCCGAACCTGATCGAGGAAGTACTGCCCGTTACGATCCGCGACGAGGGCGCGTTTTCGAGCGACGAGTTTAGTGAGGATGGGCTCATCACCTTCCTTGACCGTGCCGTGCCGCTGCTGCACAAGGCTGCGCAGTATGAAATGGTCAACGAGGTCTACAAGCTGCTCTTGCCGATTCTCGAGGCGAGGCGTGATTGGGCACGACTGGCTGCGGCGCATCAGCAACTGGCCGATGCGTTTTCTGTGCTGAGCAATAAGCCGGCACGAATTTTTGCGACCTATTACCGCGTCGCGTATATCGGCACCGCGTGGGGCGAGCTCAACGGCAAGGCGTTTGTGTATCGCGAAAAGGGCGTGTGCATGCTACCGGATTTCGCGACCAAGCTGCGGGTACGATACGGTCTCACTTGATTCCTCGCGTTTCGGATCGCGGACGACTCACTTCGGCTCCGCATCCCCGCAGACCAACATTGCGTCCATGGGTGATGCGTTCCAAATCTTGCAAGAGTCGGGTACCATCGACGAGTCGAAGCTCGACCCGGCAAAGGCCTACGCGCAGGTGACGCACGTCGACGCCGGGTCCTCGTCGTCCTCATCCATCTCCAACGACGGCCCCACCACCAAGCACGCCGACCTGTCGGGCGTGCGGCAATTCACTTACGTGGTCCCATTCACCCCGTCGGGCAGGACGCACGGCGACGTATCGACGCAGTGGCTCAAGCACGTACACGTCGCAACACGGTGCCCGTTCCCGTCCTGGACCAAGCGGCACGAAATCGTGAACGTCACGACGACCGACTTGAACCCGCTACAAGTTTCGACGCAGGCAATCGCTGCACGGACGGCACGGCTGCGATCGCTCGTACACGCGGCGCCCGTCGATACCAAATCGCTGCAAATGGTGCTGTCGGGGTCACTGCGGCCGCAAGTCAATTCCGGGCCGGGCGAGATCGCGCGCGTGTTCTTGGGTGCCCGTGGGGTCGGGTCAACGTACCCGACGTCGCAGGTCGAGGAACTCAAGGCCGCGTTCCGATTGTTCTTGCGCGTGTGCGAGGTGGCCGTGACGGTGAATCGGCAGCTGATTCATGACGGTACGTTGTTGCACGCGCATTTTCTTTCGCACAAGTAGCGTCATCACTCACCGCCACTGATGCGACCACGGATAGATCAACTGGATTACCAAAAGGACCTGGAGCTTGGGTACGAACACCTGGTCGCGCAGCTCGAGCCCTTGCTGCAGGCCAACGTGGGCGGCACCGCGCACAGCCCCATCTCGCCGCAGAAGATTGCCAACGCGTATGTGTTCGATTGCGATGCCCTGCGATCATGGGTCGGTTCAGACTCACAATTTGGACTCGATCCACCAGGGACGCGCACGTCAAGCAGATTGTCGAGTTTCTCGGCTCGCAGGAAAATTTGGCCGCGTTCTTGTTGGAGTGAGGCGACTGATGGGTGGACCAGGCAGACTTTGGGGACTTTGTGTGTTCTGACTGGGTTAATAGATTGCTCATTTCAGGGGTTCAAATATCAGCATGTTGTGGGGCTCCACGGGGCCACGATGTCTGAGGGTGTTGTTTGCTTCGGCACAGGTTCGTCGAAGCAGCCCGTGTGAAATATCATCGTCAGGCTCTATTGAGCTGCTCTTCCGCCAAATCGATGCGCCTGCAATCCTGCTGGTTACTAAAAATACAGGAGTCAGCATGACCGCGAGCTTTTGTCACGCAATTTTTCGGTCTAAGGATCCACAAAACAGATGCCATCAAGACGCTTCTCCATTTTTGGCCACTCCCTCCATACTCCTCGCTCGACTCCCATATCGGCCCCCGCATTGAAAACAATCTTATGCACCACACACTCGGTGCAAGGTTCTTTCAGATCGGTTCAGTAGCCACTGAGATCTGGCCACCACCGAAACATCATCAATGCCGCCTGGGTTGATCCCACCGCAATTCCCACCGCGAAAAAGTGAAGAAACATTGCGCTCTATTTAGGGGATCCGAATGCACTGTGTTTGGGGAGCATCAAAGGTGAAATGAGTGAAGAGATAAATCAGGCGCGAACAGTCGTCCAAGCTATCTCTGCGTGGTGTAACTTGGGCGCAAGACATTTGTCGTCGTGCTCGCTGAACCCAAACGTTACACCACGTAGATTGAACGCAACCGCCAGATATACCTTCTCACTCAACACCCACAATCGACTCTACACCTTTTCGCGGTGGGACCAACCCAGGCTGCACAGATAGTGCTTTGGCTGTGGGCAGATTGATGGCAGGAAATGGCAATAGAACCTTCAAAGCAATCTCATCAAAGAACGTGAGGAATGGGACGAAGATATCAATGGCGCTCCATTGAGCATGTGCTGATCCCAGTGTCGCCAAGTTGGACGCGATTGGCAATTCATTTGTTCTCCATTTGATGCTGATGTGGCAGCCATTGTCACGGAAATGGTAAAAACAGTACCAAGTCGAGTATATCTGTACTACCTTTCAGATCACTCTTCGGCCAGTATTTCAATTGACCTGCTCATCGACTCAAGCGCAACGCCGGCTTTTCCATAAATATTGCACCCAATTTTGACCCAGAGCGTGTTTGCACAATGGAACCGCACGACCGTCGCCCAGCGCCAGGGTGAAGTCATTGTTGCCATGTAACCAGTGGAGAAATTGGCACATGTGATTGTCTTTCCGCGGGTACACGATTGTTGAGGGTGCTGTCAATTTGCCTGTCCACTCTCTGCCATCGACATTCCAAGAGCAACACGACGCTTTTGGGGGCTGAAATGGAGGCGGGCAAGGCGCGGCGAGCGGCAGTGCGATGCTCAGGCACCATCGTGACTTTCGTACGACTTGCCAAACGTCGCGCATGAGGTCGTGCAGCAAACCATCAGCAAATGATCGTGTATGATGATACTTGGCCACATCTGATGCATTCGGGCGTCCGAGCTTTGGCAACACAGCGGACACGACCACACCGTGGTCGCAGCGCCGCAGATCCATCGTCGACGCGACCGCGCGCGTCTGGCCCATCGCGTCAAATCGCGACGGACCGCGCGCCTTTTTGTTTGTTGTCGCAGTTGTTTTGGTTCCTCTTTGTTCGTTTAGAATACATGCTCGCCGTCCCCGCGCCCCCACTCACTTTTCAAACAACCAGTGCCTTTGGCCCCATCAACATCCACCAAGTAAGACTGTCCAAAACCCATTTCCAGTCCGATTTGCTCAATGGTGACAATGGTGGAGAAACGAGACACAAAGCAACCCAACCCAACCGCAACGCAAAACAAAGTTAAACAACGTGAGCCACAATAAAACCAAAACAACAACCCCGACCCGACCTGCCGCTTAGTGCAGCCCGGCATGCGGATCCTCGCCCTCCTGCTGCGCCGGCATCAACTTGATCATATCATCAATGCGCAAAATCGAAATTGCCGCCTCGGTCGCCGCCTTGAGCGACTTGATCTTGGACATGGCCGGCTCCAAGACACCGGCCTTGACGTTATCGCGCGTCTCCCCCTTGATCAAGTCGAGCCCCATGGCCTTGAGCGCCTTTTTCGCGTCCGACGCACCCGCCTGCTGCGCGACCGCGTGGTACGCGCACAGTTTGGCCACCAACTCGGTCGAGTCCTTGGCGGCATTCACGGCGAGTTGCTTGGGAATCACGAGCAACGCCTGCGCAAACTCGGCAATCGCAAGCTGTTCGCGCGACGCCAGCGTTGTGGCAAAGTTTTCGAGGTACATGGACAGCGCGGCCTCGACGGCGCCGCCGCCAGGGACGACGGTCCCAGACTCGAGCGTGCGCTTGACGACGCACAGCGAGTCGTGCAGCGACCGTTCCATTTCGTCGAGCATGTAGTCGTTGGCGCCGCGGAGGATCAACGACGCCGACGACTGCGCCTTGGTGCCGCGAATAATAATGCACTCGTCGTCCGAGACGCGTTCCTGCGCGACCGATTCAGCGAACCCGAGGTAGGACGGCTCAAACGTCTCTTCGCCCTCGAGGTTCGCGAGCGTCGACAAGAGCGTGGCACCGGTCGCTTTCGCGATACGCTTCATATCATCCTTGGCGACACGGCGCACGGCCATGGCGCCGCGCTCGACAAAGTACTTCAAGCACATATCGTCGATCCCCTTGGTCGTGAGGATCACATTCGCGCCGGCATTCAAAATCTTTTCGATGCGCTCGGCGGTAATGTCCGATTCGCGCTGCCGAATCGCCTCGAGCTTGGTCGGGTCGTCGACAATCACGTGCACGCCGAGATGCATGCGCGCCTTCATCAGGTTAATGTCGAGGCACGCGATCTTGGCGTTCTGAATGACCGTGGGCATGGCCTGCGACGCGACCGTGCAGTTGAGCGCGTACCCGCGAATAAACTGCGACTCCTTGCCCGACTTGCCGTGTGCCTTGAGAATGTTGACGGCCTTGACGGGGTACTTGACTTCGCCGCGCGCATTCACGTTCTTGACTGCCTGCATCGCGTCGACGACCATGGTCGCGAAAAAGTCGTCGTCGCTACATTCGCCCAGCACAGAATGTCAGTCTTTGGTGATCGCAACGCGTGTTGGCCCATGGAGCCGGGAATGGCAACGCACGTGTTGATAATCTTCGACGACATGGACGTCTTGGCCACATTCACCAAACAATCGCGTCCAAGCGCCTCCACTTTCGTCGCCAACGACTCGGTCAGGTACTTGCACGCCTCCTTGACGGCCAACCGGTACCCGGTAATGATCGTCGTCGGGTGAATCCGGTTCTTGACCAGCTCGTTGGCGCGCTTGAGCAGTTCCGCGGCGACAATCACGACCGAGGTCGTGCCGTCGCCCACTTCCTTGTCCTGCTGCTGCGCGAGCTCGACCAACACTTTGGCGGCCGGGTGCTCGACTTCCAACAGGCGCAGGATCGTCGCGCCGTCATTGGAGATCGTCACGTCGCCAATGTCGTCGACGAGCATCTTGTCGAGCCCCACGGGGCCGAGCGAGGTCTTGACGATGTTGGCGACGGACATGGCCGCGAGGACTAAAACACGGGGACGCGGGGGGGGGGGGGGGGTGAACCCCTGAAGGGGCCGCCCGACTCTGAAAGGGGGGGGGGGGAGAGGAACGGCATACCGTCGTTCTGGTGACGAATGTCCTGGCCGGACGTGCGCTCGCCGCCAATCGTCAGCGCCGTCTGCTGTTCCCTTGGGTGCCATGGTGCGTGGGTTCTTTCGGGTTGGCCCGGGTTGGATCACGAGCGCGCGGCGCGGTCGTGTCGGTGGCGGTGGGTCGAGGTCGCGCGTTGGAAAACGAGCGTGTCGAGAGCGTGGTGCGTTGGCGCGTGCGCGTGGTCCAAGAGCGCTGTGCGGGCAGCAGGTCGGTCTTGACTTGACTTGACTTGACTTGACTTGGCGACGACGACGACGACGACGACGGCGAACGGCGGCGAGATTGCGTTCGTGATCGCTGGGCAGCAGTGCTGCGAAGGCGCTGCCCTCTGCTGGCACGCAAGGCAAGGCCCGCCGCCCAAAGCCGGGCACGCGAAACTGAAGGCGGTCGACGCGCGGCGTGAACGCGCGTGACCGCAAAGCGGCCTCACGTGCCGCCTGGGCCGGGTGTCTCGCACGCGCGTGTCTCGCGCTTCTGCCCCTCTGTTCTGCCGGCCGGCCTCGGTTTCAGCCCGACACGAGTCCCGAGACGCAAGGTCTTCTCGCCTTTCACCTCCATTGCGCTGACGACGCGCACACCGATGCGGCCCGAGAGAAATCCAAAGAGACGCCCATGCCATGTATACGAGAGGACGAGAGAGGCGACACGGGGTGGAGGTGAAATCCACCGCAGGCCCCAGCGCGGCCGCCACGCGCCGAGACCGCGGCATCCAACAGCAGGAAAACGACAGCACCACGGCAATGCACGAAACGAACTGGAAATGAACAACGGTGACGAATGGCGAGAGAAAGTGAACACGCGCGGGGGAAGAGCGGCGAGCAGTGCACGGGTGGGAATGGAACAAGAGAAGACAACCAGGAAAGAGGGCCGCACTCCATCGCATCGCCGCCAAGGACCCAAGGACCGAGCACGACCACGGTGTCACTCGCGGAACACGACAAACGACGACCTCGAGCCAACCAAACCAAACCAAACCAAAGGGACAACCAACCGCTTCAAATCAACTCAAACGAACGAACAGGGGGAGGGGGGGGGAGGGGGGATGGGCATTACGAACAAACGAACTTCAACCAACATAAAACTCAAGTCTACGTTTCCACCACCTCACCCTCCCACCTTTCACGACACGAGCGACGCCGGGGCAGGACTCGTCGGCATCTCAAAGTACGCCGAGTCCGTCGAATCATGTTTCGCGTGCCCGCGCATCGCCGGTGCGGCGCGTGCGGCCGCTACGACCGGATGGTGGTGGTGGTGATGGTGATGGTGGTGGTGGTGGTGCATGACGACCGCCGCACCCAACCGCGCACGGCGGTCCGCATCCATGTCGTCGCCTGAACTATCGCCGAGCGCCGAATCCAAGTCCGAGACGACCGACGGCGCCGGAGACACGTGCACGTCCGGGACCACGCCAACACGCGCTTGGTCGGTGGGCGAGACGGCGCGGCTCGACTCGTCGGCGACCTCGGGTAACGGCACGGACATCGCCATATCGACTTCCTCGTCGAGATCGTCCTCGATCGCAATCGCCGTCTCCGGGATCCCCGTAATGTGCGCCTTTTGCGCGACGATATACTGGAACTGTTCTGGCGCTTTCCGCAGGACCAAGATGCGCATCGCGTTCATACAGTGCGACGTTGCCGGGACAGCGACATAGAGCACCGCACACACGGGAATCAGCGCGTAATCCAGCATGTTGCGCCAGGTGCGCGTCGCCACGTGCGGCTGCGGCGCCGTTTTGTTGGCGGGCGATCCGGCCATGACGCCCGTACGCTCGCACAGCCGGTGCGCGTACTCGTAGAGGACGGCGACGATCGCGTATGGCACGATCATCGCGACCGACGCGAACTGCAGGAACGTCGAGAAGGGCGGCGACGCGGCAGCGACCGGGTTCAGCAGCGCGCACATGGGCAGCGCCAAGATCGACAGCCACGACGTGGCTGGGACCAAGTGCGCTTCAAACACGTGCATCATGCACACGAACCGGTCCCAGAAGTAGTGCGCGAACGCGTCCTTGCCACCGGTCGCACTACCGGGCGGTCGCGATGCCCGGCAACGGCGCCGGCAAGTCCATGGACCCCGGGTAAAACGTGTGCCGCAGAGCGAACAGCGAGTCGGCGGACCCCGCAAAGTGCCGGCGCGCCTGTGTGTACCGGTCAAACAGCGTCTGCTTGTAGGAATCCGCCTGAACATTGGCCAGGTTGACCGGACACCAGATGGGCGTGCCGCGCGCGATCCCGCGCGACCGGTAGAAACACTTCAGGAACATGTGCAGGTCCTCGCCAATTGCGTCGGCCGACGTGTCCCACCCGCCCACATGCCGGGCGAGCGGGAGCGTCAGCGTGTACGTCGAGCACGGGAAATGCAACCCACGGGACGACGACAAGTTCTGCATCATGGCCACGGTCCACGCAGCATCGGTCGCGCGCACGAGCGCCGGCACGGCCTGGGCGTTGCGCGCAAAGAAGATGGGCGGCGAGAACATGCGGTACTGCGTGCCGTCGGGCGCCGTCGCCGTCGCGTCAATGTTCTGCTGCATTTCGCGCTCGAGTTCGGCAAAGTAGAGGTCGGCCAGGGCGCCGTCGGCGTCGGTAATCGTCAAGAGCACGCGGCGCGCGTCTTCGCCCGCGGCCATGAGCGCGCGGTCGGCGACTTGTGTCGCCCACGCGATATTCGCGCCCTTGCCGCGACACTCGCCGGGCAGGCCGCACGGGTGCACCGAAATGATAAAGTGCTTGAACTTGCCGCGGAACTCGCGGGCCAGGGCATCGGCCTTGGCCGCGTGGTCGCGCTCGGCGGCTTCCATGGCCAAGACCAGCGCGTAGTTGCTGCGCGCAAATGGGTGCGCGGCAAACCGGGCAATCGTGTCGCGCAGCAGGTCGAGCGGCTCGTTGTAGTTGGGCACGAAAATGGCGTGCGTGTGCGTGAAGGGCACGGCGGCGCGGGGGTTCTCGGCTAAGGTGCGATTTCGAGAGTGAGACAAGTGTGCAACATGTTACCCCACGTAGCACGCAAGCAGCGACACATACCCCACTTGAGCAGCGTTTTCCGCATCTGCACGAGCGACAGCGAAAACTTGACGAGGTGCGAGTAATTCACGAACAGAATCACGCAGAAAAACGCCGAGCTGAAGACGCCGTGCACGGTCGGGAACCACAATGGCCCACAGACAACCATAAACAAGGAAATCAGCGACGACAGCGGCACAAACATTTTCTTGACCTCGTCCTTGGCGTGCGCGTCAAGCGGGCGCATCCAGTGCGCGAGGGCACGGACGGGCGCCGTCAGTTTGGCCGCCACGTCGCGCGGGTCCCACCCAAGCGACCGCGCCGCCGCACGGAACTTGCGCCGCGCGTCGGCATTCATTTTCGACGATTGCCATTTACTGGTATTCGGCGCCGTTGACTTGCGCGTCGTGGACCGGGACGGTGCGACGGGCGCCCATGGCGGCATCGAGGACGAGGCCGAGGCATGGTAGTCGTCGTAGTCGTCGTCGAGCAGGTCCACATTGCCCGCGGCGGA
>GG745352.1:430835-476570 GCA_000151295.1 Allomyces macrogynus ATCC 38327 | reverse complement strand
TCGCAGCCGCCGGGCGCGCTGGGGTATGTGGGGGAAGCGCCGGTGATCGGTGCCGTGATGGCATGAACTCGGCCGCGTTACCCGGCGCGAGGTGGTCGGCGCGCGTCGACCACCAGTCGGTGACCTCGTGCGGCGGCACCGGCGGGGGGATTAGCGTTGGGTAGGCCGGCGGCGCTGCAGGCTCGGTCTTGACCACGTGCGTCGCCGGGTCGACCGCGTGCGAGACCACCGCCCACATCGCGTCGTCGGGCCACGGCGCGCTCGCCTTCGCGACCGCACTCCACGCGGCCATGGCCGGCGGCACGGGCGGTGGCGGGACATGTGTGGGATGTGTGGGCGGTGGCGGGACATGTGCGGGCGTCGGCGTCGCTGGCGGGACCGACGACGGCGACGCGCCGTCCGCCCACGCCGGATCCGACACGTCGAGTCCATCCGCATCCGACTCGTCGACCGACGCCACGTCCCTCCCGCTGGCCGCGGCACGTAGCGCTGCATCACTCTCGACCAACTCGGTCCACGTCGTGACAATATCGGCCGATGTCAAATTGGCCATGGCCGCCGGATCGTGCCCCCATTTATCGACGACCGCCTGCCACAACCTGCGCCGTGGTTCGCGCACGGGGGTCACTTTCTTCAGTGTCCGACAAATCCGCTGCTTGAGCGGTTTCCGGTCAAATTCGCGCAAATCCTGCATGATCGCGTGGCAGTCGAGGAGGCGGTAGACCTGTGCGCGCGAGATCTTGTGGTACTGCGTAAAGTACAATTCCATGGTCGGCGTGCGCGCGCGGTACAACTTGTCCTTGACGATCGTGTGCACCGCGGCCAGTGTGCGCACGAACGTGTCTTGCATGTCGGCGGTCACGGCACGACCCTTGCATCCGGTGCTCGTCAGATCGAGCTGTGACTCGACGCGGACCAGGTCGGCGAGCGACGGGGCCGGGGTGTCGCCACCGGTTGGGGTTGATGGGTGGGGTTGGCTCGCGCGGAACGCGGGCGACGGCGTGAGCGGCTGTGCGCCCATGACCGAGCCCGCGCGCGATCCACTCGCGGCAGCAGTCGTCCGCAGGGTCCCTCGGTCGACGACGGCACCGTGAGTATTGGGCGCGGGCACCAACTCGGCGCGGGCCAGCGACGGCGAGCCCGGCGGTGGACGCGGCGCGACCGGCAGCGCCGGAAACAGGTGATGGTGGTGAGGCGTCGCGTTGACAGCCACGGGGAACGCGACGGTCGCGAGCACCGGCGGGTGCGCCGCGGTGGTCTCGGTAGCGCGCATGTCGGCGGTGGGCGGACCGGGGGCGCCGAGAAACGCGTACCCGGGCACGGGCGCCGAGGTTGCGGGCAAGTGCGGGAACTGGCGGCGCACGAGCGCGTGCAGGGCGTGTGCGGCGGACCGCGACGGGGGAGGTGCCGCCATGGCGCCGGTTGGGGCCGGCGGCGCGGGCGGCGCGTGCGGTGGGCCCGTGGCGAGAACAAGCGTGGACCGCGGTGGAGGTGGCGGCGGGCCGGTCGCGGCGGTGTCGGGGTTGGCGGCAGAGGTGGTGGTGGGAACGCCGGGTGTAGCGCGCGTGTGCGTCGGCGGTGGGGTGCCCGAGGTCATGGCTGGCCACGGGCGGGGCGGATTAGGGCGCCTTGTGCAGCAGGTGCGCGGGTCGTGTGCGTGCCGTCGTCGCTCGCGAGCGGCGTGTCGATGGCGCTGCCGTCGGTGGGGGCGGTGCTTCTGCGAGCGGTCGGCGGGTCGTTGAGCACGACAGAGGTTCGCTTGTGGCCGTGGATGCGACGCGGCGCGGGCGCGGCGCGCGAATGGCACGCAAGGGATCGCCAGCGCGATCACGTGTGCCAGGCACCGTCCCTGCACGGCAGCCCACGTGTCCGATGGCGAGGACTTGGACGCCACGCAAAGCCGCGCCGGCACCGTGGCTTGGTTGAAGAGACCGAGCCGCTCTCGGCATCTGGCTGCTGTGGCGCAAGTTCCCGTCTTGGGCTCTCGCCGAGCTTGCTTGCCCCGCCAGCCATCCAGCCGACCGGCATCGCGCATCGACCCAACGGCCATCGACCAAACCAAGCCGGCCGACGTCGCGCTTCTCCCTCCACCACCAAACAACCGCCCAACGGACCGACTGCTCGCAGCCTGCTCCGGCTTCCTTGCGCTCTTCCCGTCGCGCGCGAGCCCAACTTGCCTGCCCGGCCCGCCTGCTCGCCCGTGCGCCATTAGGGACACGCATCCGGCACCGACTTGTCCCAGTCCCAACACCAACAATCGCCCCAACTCGTCCCCCGTACCCAACAAACAACATCCAACCATGTTCGGCTACAGCGGCATGTCGTCCTACATGGTCCACCCGGGCGCCGAGCTCGTCATGCGCCACCGCAAGGACTCCAAGAAGCACGCGCCCACGTCCCCTACCCCGCCCGTCCCGCCGCTGCCGACCGACGACGAAGGGCTTGCCGACGACGCCAGCAGCCAGGACCGCAAGTCGCTGCGCGTCTCGACGGCCACGCAGGACTCGGCACGCCCCCGGTCCGCCTCCATGCGCGCGTCCTCGTCGGCTGCCGCCTCGGCGCCCACCACACCCACCTCTGCGCACTACTCGACGTTTGGCAGCGGCACGCGCCGACCCTCAATGCGCCCGCCCACGGCCTCGCTGCAGTCGCCCGACGATTTCTTGGCGGAAATGCTCGGCGAATTGCACTCGACGCTGCTCGAGTACGAGAATGAGGATACCGAGACGGGGCCCGTCTCGACGACAACGCCCGCGTCGGCGCATGAGTCGGCCAACGACGTTGCAACGTCGGCGGTGCCGCTGTCGGAAGAGGAAGCGCGCGCGGCCAAGGGTATCTATCCGATGCAATAGTGTCTTTAAATGTGTTTCATCTGAGCACGAACAGCTGACCGCGTTGCTTGTGGATGTGTCATGTCGTCTGTATAGCCGCACGCAATCGCGCCCGCGCCGTCAAGGAAATCGTTGCGACTGAGGCCACCTATGTCGACATGTACGCCTTTTGCTCTCTAAATGCCCTCCCGAAAAATTCCATGTCTAAACAAGCTCCGCGACAATAGGCTCGCCGTCCTGCTCGAATCCGTCGTCTTCCCCTTCCGCGAGGTCGCCAAGAACCCGCCCAAGAAATCGGCCATTGCGCCCGACGACCCGCAAAATCTCTTTTCCAATATCGAAGAAATTCACGCCTTCCACCGGTCGCTGCTCGACGGGTTGCAGGAACGCTACGCGCTCTGGGACGAGACGTCGACCATTTCTGACATTTTCTTGACCATCTCGCCGTTTTTGAAAATGTACAAGGTACACGCCTCATTTTCTTCCCGACTTGGCTGTCATATTGGTGCCGCGTTCGCTGACCCTTGTTCCCATGAAAAAAACAGATGTACATGGCCAACTACCCGATCGCGCTCGAGACGCTCACGCGGCTGCGCACGGGCCCGTCCAAGCAATACGGCGACTTCCAAAAGCTGCTCAAGGTCGCGCACGAGTCGCCCGATTTCAAGGGGCTCGACATCCAGTCGTTTTTGATTCTCCCGATCCAGCGCATTCCGCGCTACATCTTGCTCCTCGAGCAGCTCGTGCACTACACGTCCGACTCGCACCCAGACTATGATGGGCTCACCAAGTGCATTGTCGAGCTGCGCAAGACGGCCGACCACATCAACGCCGAACTGCACAAGTACGAGTCGCGCAAGAAGGTGCTCGACCTGCAAAACCAGATTATCGGGCGCACGACTCCCTTGCTCGCTCCCGCGCGCCGGTTCCTGCACATGGGCGACATGCAGACGCCGATGCTCATGGCGCACGACGACCGTACGGTGATGCTCTTCACCGACTTGATTCTCGTGACCAAGCGCGTCAAGGACGGCCAGTATGAACTGAAGTCGGAATTCGACTTGGCCAACATGTACGTCAAGGCCGAGGACCAGCCCGGGTCGTCGACGTATTTGTTCCACCTGGTCGCGACCGACGGCGCGAAACACACCTACGCGCTCTCGTGCACGACCAAGAAGGAACGCAACAAGTGGGTGCACATGATTGATACCGCCATCAACGACCTGCAGGCGTGCGGCCTTGCGCGTGGCGATGACGACGATTTGGGGCTTTCCGACCCGATTCGTGCGTCCGTCTTCCACTCGCGCATGTCGGTCTTCCACTCCGGCGGCCGCCGCGGATCGGCCACGTCCACGCTCCACTCGATCCCGCCCGTCCCTCCCTCGCCGACTTCCTCGTCGGTGCACTCCCTGCCCTACTACGCACAACCGGCGTCGCCCAACATGGACGCGGTTGCACACATGCCGCGCCGCGGATCCAACGCGTCTCAGAGTTCGCACCGACCGCGGTCGCAATCCGTCGGGCGGCAACTGTCAGCAGCACATGCAGCCGCGGCCGCGGCCGCGCACGCGCACGCGGTCCCGATGCCGCCGATGCCGGCGACCCCGCCCGTGTATGGCGCCTATGGGGATGCGCCGCCGCCGCGCACGGCGTCGTCGATGCCGTTGCACCGGTCACGGTCGGGCGGATGCGATGGCGCCAGTTGATGGCGGCGCCCATGGGTCGGGGCGGGATCGCCAGTCAGGGGTGGTGGGGGTGGTGCGCGCGCGTTTGCGCCGTTTGCGCAGTATGGTGTCCCGCCGCAGTTGCCGCCGCGCGGGCGGTCGGTGACGCGATACGCGTCGGCGGATCATAACCAGGTCGAGTAGATGCTGGGGGGGGGGGGTGTTGGATTTAGACGACGGAGAGGTGTTTGGTGTTAGTTTCGGTTTTGATGGTTTTTGTTGGGTGGTCGGTCAAGTTTTGCTCCTCCTTTCGTTGCCTCGATCTGCCTGTTCTTTTTGCTTCACTTTGCCCACGCGCAAATGTCGTGTCGTCTTGGCCATGTCCTTGTTGCCCTTCTCCACCTATTGTTGCCCGTTGGCGAGCCGCTTTTTGCTTGTCTTCCGTTTTCTTATTTGCCCGGCCCGCGTGTGCCCGCCGGCGCCGTTGTGGGTCCCGCCGAAACGTGGAAATCGTCCTGTACAGAATCAATCGTGTTGGGAGAGTGGTGAGAGCGAAGGATGGCGGGCCATGGTGCCGAAGGAAGGAACCAAATGAAATGACATTTCCGGACCTGATCATTCCTTGGTGTTGAAATCCGCCAGCTTCAAGGTCTGAGTCGGTTTCGAAGGTCGAGTCACGGCGGAAATGGCACGGGAACACTCACCGTTTTTGCAGATCGGCAACCGCACATGTGGCCGTGGATCACACAGGCACGATCTGCTCCACGACCCTGCACGACCAAGTCGACGATGATCAGCACGCGACCGCCGCGAGCAGAGAGCACCGCGATGCCAGCGTTGCGCTGACGCTCTCATAAAAAGCCCGCGAGGCCCTGCCACCGTCGTCAACACGCATCGACCTCACGGCACTCAACCAAGTGCATTTCGTCGACCCACCATCCAACCATCCAACCAACCAACCAACCAACCAACCAACCAACCACCATCATGCCGCCCGCCTCTGCCATCTCCGCCGCCGCCGCCGCGCGTTCCCTGCGCCTCGCCTCGCGCCTGACCCCCAAATCGGCCCCGCTCCCGCGCGGATTCGAGCTCTCCGCCGTCTCGACCGGCGTCAAAAAGAACGCTGCGCTCGACCTGGCCCTGATCCACTCGACGCAGCCCTGCACCGCCGCAGCCTCGTTCACGCAAAACCTGTTCCAGGCGGCCCCCGTGCGCGTGTCGCGCACGATCCTCGACACCACCGGCGGCACCGGAATCCGCACGGTCGCGGTGAATTCCGGGTGCGCGAATGCGTGTACGGGCGTAGAGGGGGACAAGGACGCGCAGACGATGGTGGATCTGGCGTGTGAGGCTGTCGGCGCGCCGAAGGGCGCCGGGTTGGTCCTGAGTACGGGCGTGATTGGGCAGCGGCTGCAGATGGAGAAGATCAAGGCCGGGTTGGTCAAGGCGGGCAAGGGACTGGGGAACGGGGATGAGGGGGCGTTGAAGTCGGCGGCGACGGCGATTATGACGACGGATACGTTCCCAAAGTACTTGTCGCGCGCGTTGACGTTGCCGGAGTCGGGCGTGCGGTTTACGTTGGCCGGCATGTGCAAGGGTACGTCCTTGATCTCATCTGGCACCGACGATGCGACGCTGAAACTGACACTGGAACATGATTCTCCCCTCCAGGCGCCGGTATGATCCACCCGAACATGAAAGTGCACGACCCGACCACCGCGTCCGCCACGCGCCCGCTGCACGCGACCATGCTCGGCGTGCTCATGACTGACGCGCCGCTCACCGCGCCCGCGGCCACCTCGGCACTCTCCCACGCACTCGGCGACTCGTTCAACTGCATTTCCGTTGACGGCGACACCTCGACCAACGACACGATCGTGCTGCTCGCCAACGGGCTCGCCGCGCCCAAGACGACCACCATGTCTGCGGCCGATACCGCGACCTTTGCGACCCACCTGCGCACGTTCGCGCGCGACCTTGCCGCGATGATCGTGTGGGACGGCGAAGGCGCGACCAAATTCGTCTCGGTCCGCGTGACCGCGCCGACGGAGCCCGCCGCGCGCGCGATCGCGAGTTCGATTGCGACGTCGCCGCTCGTCAAGACGGCGCTCTATGGGCAGGACGCGAATTGGGGCCGTATCTTGTGTGCGGTCGGGTACGCGAGTGTGCCCGGTGGGGTCGCGCTGGATGCGGGCGCCGTGTCGCTGAAAGTGCGGTCGAATGGCGGGGAATTGAAGCTGGTCGAGAATGGGCAGCCCAAGTACCCGATTGACGAGGCGGTGGCCAGCAAGATTTTGGCCGAGGAGGAGATTGAGATTGTGGTGGATATGGGGATGGGGAGCAAGGCACAGGCGAATTATTACACGTGCGATTTCAGCGACGAGTATGTGCATATTAATGCGGATTACCGGTCGTGAAGCGTGCGCTGAAGGAGGGTTTGGAAATACATCGCCTGTCTCCCTTGGTCCCAGTTCGTGTCTTCCGTACGCAGCCCAACTGGCCAGATCCACCAGCACAACACGCAACGCATATTCCATCTCTCGGAAACTGGACGACGACGTTGCACGTCCCTCGCGAGCAACAACCATGACCAGTGGCATGAACTACATCGCGCATTCTCACGCGCGCATGCTCGCCATCCACCTCCTGCCAGACGACATGGTCGTTTGCATTGCTGAATAATTGATCCGAAATCTGCATGACTGCCGCAGGCTTGTCCACCTCGTGCTCGCCGCCCCCGATCTCTCCATGCCGTGTTTGCGTGTTGCAATCCGCCTGGCCAAAGGTGTTGGCAGTGACCTTGCCCGGCTGCGCCAGGATCAAAATGGTTCTGCCATCAACAGTGAAACCCTTGGCAACACTGAGGTTCGCGAAGTTGGTCAACTTTTCCGCTGGTGGAATGACGAGACGGGGCGGCTGCAGACATACTTCGCCCTGGTCCCGCGCGCAGTGGTCCGGACAGGGCTCGACCCAGTCGCCAGTGGTCCTTTTTACCCGTGCCCCTTCATCAGTGGTTGTCCTGTACGCTCAGCTCGATGACTCCTCCGGGATAAGACCGTATCGCTCCACCGATGCGCAAGTATCTGTGCCTCGACCAACCTGGCAGTGGTACTCTGTCATGGACGAGTCGTGTCGCATTCACACCCACTTTGACTGAGCTTGCGCTGATCTCTGGCCAATGGTCGACGCGGCCGGCATTTTCACACATCTTTTCAATCTGCAGCTGCAGAAACTTGATGTGCGCGGCATGATTGATGACGAAAATGGTCATGACCATGACCTCTTTGCGTTGTTTCTCGACCACCTGCCTGCAACGCTCAAGTCGCTGAAATTTGTCCTTGATTGCTACATTCAAGACGCTATCTCAGGTCAAGCCCAGCAATCTCTCTGTTGCCTGTTGCAGCGGCCACCATTGCTCACAACTTTGACACTGCGGTTTCATGGTGCGATGGAACTTGACCGGCTTGTTTCAGCCCTACCGCAAACTGGGCTCAAGCACCTGGACCTGTCCTTGGTGGTTGATGACAATGGCGACTTGTCTATGCTTTTGCAGTTACCGTCCGACTCGCTGCCAGCCGTGGGCTCGCTGATCCTAGGCATTGACAACGACCATGCCCAGCAAAGTGAGGAACTGGAGGTCATCTTCAAGCATATGCCAAAGGCGAGTCATACGCTCATTGTTACAGTCACACGATGGGACCCAAGGATGGCCAGTGCGCTTAGATTTCCCCCACCCCCTGCAACGCTTGACCATCAATTCGATGCACGACCGCCGCAGTATTGTGCTAGTGCACATGTTTCGTCGACTCCCTGCGTCGCTCAAGCGCTTCATTATTCTTGTAGACCTTGGTGCTGCAGCAGTCCAGGCGGCAGTCATGGCCGGCCAATTGTCAAGGCGCGATTACTTGCGCTGGTCCCGCGCTTGCCGCTGGCCATGCGCCAGCTCACTCTGTCCATTGGAACAAGTCGGTGGGAAGTTGATGTGAGCGTGCTCTTTTCTTTGGCACCAACAATCCGTTACTATGAGCTCTGCGCGTCATCCGATTTGATGATCAAGGGTAAACACCTTGCGCCACTGCTTGAGCAACTACCCGGATCCGTCACACACCTTGACCTCCACAGGTCAGCCCTTGGTGGCACAGCTGCCATGACAGCGCTCGTCAAGAATTGCCGCCAACGCTCGCTGTGCTAGACTTGACGCGGTGCAACCTGTTGCTTTCTGACTTGAACAAGTTTGCCCGGTACGGCCCTGGGTGGCCAGCGAACCTGCGCGAGCTCATTCTCTCCAACATTGGGCACCAGAGCGTGACCGAAGTGCTTGGAGGCTCGCCACCAGTTGATGAGGTGCTGCATGACATCAAGGTTGCTCCATGGGTCGCCAAGCTCCTTGACGTGTATCAAATGGCCGTGACAGACGTAATGGTGGCGGGGATTCCTGCAAGGATGATTGCACATCAAGCGTCATGGCGCTGGCTGACCATGGTCGTGCACAAGGGCTTTCTGATGGATGAGGCCCTCACGAAGTTGCAGACCATGGCCCACGTCCAGATGGAGAGACTGGAGAGGTATTGAACGGTTTTTGTCGGAAGAGTGTTGTGTATTTTGCGCTTGCTCGATGTTTATTTGTTTTGCTGTTACCTACCCACTGGCTCAAACTCTGGCCGTTCAAATGGCATGTCAGCAGTGGTTTGCACGACACAGACACGACTGAAATTATGATTGTCGACTTCATGTCGTGAGCAACAGCTGAAATAATAACGCTGGCGAACATTCGAGACTTGCCCAAACAGGTCGCAGACACAGTACCTACGTTAGCTTCATTTTCATTTTCAATTCACCCTTCATTTTACGATCCGCTCAAATGAAATGTGATCCATCTGTCCGCACCAATGATTCTCTTTAAGTATGTTGCCACACAACGATGAGGTGGAGAATCACAAGGGAGACACGAAGATGCAGGGGCATCCCATGCATTATGCGTTGACGCCAGGGATGGGCATGTAGGATCAGACTCCGTCTTTCAGTTTCAGTCCAAGCGCGCGCATGGACAACACGGCCGAAGGCGTGAGGCTCTTTGGAGCATGCAGGGCCAGCATCAGGTTGCTCCACGAAAGACTTTCGATTGTCGTCAAATCTGGTTCCAAACCGTTTCGAATGAGGAGTACCAAGTCAACACTGCGATTGACGGTGCATATTGGTGGTAATCATGGCCACTTCATCTGGTAGACACTTCTCAAGCTGGAAATGGGAGCCCGGCGCGATTTGAGTGTAACTAGCAGAAATCTTAACAGCAAGCAAACCAGGTCCTGCTGATGTAAGTGGTGTGGCTGTGTGTTGTGCTACAATCTTGTGGTATCACATGGGTCGTTCGTTGCTCACGACCGCAGCCAAGCCTTGGAGGCCTGCTTCTGTCTGCCAATTACAACAAGTCAACACTTGGCCACTTCCCCGCACTTCCCAGCGACACCTTGCATTGCACCATTCAATTGAACTGCCTCGGAACAACAGACAACAATGAACCCCAATATACCGCATCAACACCGTTGTGGTGGACCCGCACCGCGCCTCGACCGACTTCCTTATGATGTCCTCGACCACATTGCCGAGTACCTTTGCCGAAAGCCCGCGACCGGCCGTGCCTGCGTCTCCGCGATGCACCTTGCATTGGTCGTGCCAACCACATTCGCACCATGTCTGCACGTGGTCATCCGCAAACTTGATCCCTTGCCACACGTCCTTCGATGTGATTTGCGCGGCTATGGTGGTTTCCACCCAAAAACCGAGGACGTAGGGCTCATGATTGCTGTTAATTATGACGGGCGCGCCCAGATGCTGTTAGTCTTGCCGTTACGTGATGAGCACCGTTTACCGGCAGCAACTGTCCGTGATGCACAAGGTCGGGTCCGTTTTGCTATGCCCGTGTCGAGCAAGTGGTCTCTTCTAAACGTGCCGCTGAGCCAAGTGCGCACCAAAGTGTCGATTGTTCATGGCGAGCGAATTTCGATTGTCCCACCTCGCTGCCAACGGCTTTCCATTCGTGGCAGCCTTGGGGGTTCGTGGAGCAGTGTCTCGATTCCATCAACGCTGCATGAACTTGGTCTCGACAGTGGTTCCTTGTCGACGACGCTCATTGGCGCACGGAATAATCTTGTTGATCAGTTTCCTCCCCACTTGCGTACGCTCTCTATCATCAATGCGTTCCAAACATCGGACCCAAATCGGGACACCATCTTGACGCTTCTCTTTGAACACGCGACATCAACGTTGACGTCGATCACGCTGCGGAATGATCATGCAGAAGTGTTGCCGGACCGTGCCAGGGTGGCGCTTGCGATGCTCTTGCAGCGCTTACCGTCGTTGTCTCAGCTCGAATTGCAGCCGTGTGAAAACGTCCACGGACTCGACACGGTGATGGCGGCATTGCCGAGGTCCGGCCTGCGCAAACTTGCTTTGGGGCTCAACTTGACTAACGGCAGTAATGACATTGATGAGGATGCATGGGCCCGTTTTGCAGCAAGCTTCCCGACCACCGTCCGGTCGCTTACTATGCGCTTTCTTGGCCGCCGTCATGACCCGCCAATTGTCAAGGCCCGTTTGCTGGTGCTAGTCCCGTGCCTGCCGCTGGCCACGCATCAACTGGTCCTGTCGACTTGTTCCAGTCGGTGGGATTGCGACGTGAGCGCAGTCTTCCCCTTGGCACCGACGCTCCGTTGTTTTGCTCTCAGCACGAGTCAAATGGTCAAGGGCAAGCACCTCGCGCCACTGCTGCAACGGCTCCCATCGTCGGTCACATCTATTCGCGCCCCACACACGCCGCTTGGAGGCACAGCTGCCATCATGGCGCTCGTCAGGCACTTGCCGCCGACGCTCGTTGCTCTCGACTTGACACAGTGCGGCCTGCTGCTTGCCGATTTGAACAAATTTATTCTCTATGGACCTGGGTGGCCAGAAACCATGCGCGAACTCTCTCTCCGCGACAATGGGCACCGCCCGATCAATTCGATTTCGTGCGAGATGCCGACTATGGAAGTGCTGTGTGACACGAAGCTTGCTCCATGGGTCGCCAAACTCCCTCCGTCGTTGCGATTCCTTGACGTATATCGAATGGCCGTGTCGAATGGGATGGCGGCGGGCATTGTCACAAGGATGGTCGCGCGCCATGCAGTGTGGCGTCGACTAACCATGGTCGTGCGCGCAGGGTATCTGACGGACGAGGCGCTCACAAATTTGCAGTCCAAGGTCCACGTCCAGGTGGACTAGGGGCATGTCCTTCTGGTTGGGATTCGAGGGTATTATGATTATCTGGCATGATTTTGCGTTGCTGATCCAGCAAAATGCAAGTGTTTTTTTCGCTCAGCTCAGAGCTGGTTCGGCTTTGCTTGGGATATTTTACACATTGAGGGGAACAGCACAAATCGAGATGCGATGGCATTCAAAACAGTTAAATACGCCCAGAAATTGCACTTTCACAGTCTGCAAGCACTCGTGAGCATACACAAGCTTGCAGTCCCCAAAATCGAGACTCGTGCAGCAACACAGTGCTCCAGAAAGCATACATTTACGTGTTGGGGACAGCGAAGCAACACATCCTCAGATGTACAATCCTGTGCTCGCCACCATGCATTATTCGTCCGTTCCACTAGAAATTCCTCGCCGCTCTACTGCACTGAACCACGTTCAGATGGAGAACTGACAGTATGACTGCAGGAATTAGAAAGCCGACATTCCTCAGCACCAAGAGACGACAGGCCTACACCGCCTCGTCCTGGGCGGTCGCTGCATGTTCATGCCACTGAATACCGTCGAACAGAGCAGAAGGGAAGGCAATCGCCAGAGGCCGGCTGATTTGATTGCTGAAAACGCTGGTCGATTTAGGATGATGAAAAGGAGGGGCGGCTGGAGCAATCAAAAGCGGTTGGAGAAGTTGGATGATGATTTGCCGCGGGGGAAAAGGGCAAATTTGATGCTGACAAACACGCGTTGGCCCAGGTTTGACTCGTTGGACTTTGCCACAAATTTGCCGTCGGGGACAAGACTGCCACCATGACCACCGACCTCCTTCATGGCGACCCGCACGAAGCGCGGCCAACTGATGCCGCTGCCGTAAAGCCTGCCCTTACCGACTTGCAGCAATCCGCACACCGCGTCAGCGCTGTGCACCTGTATAAAAGGCTCGCGCTCCTCGCAGTTGTTCTGGCCGTCATCCTGTTTCGACAACAAGCCGACAGAAGCAGCAGCAACGCGAATCCACCAACCACCACAACCACAACTACTACCATGCAAGCCGTGACTCCGCTCATCCGCAACGTGGCCCGCACCTACATGGCGCGCGAGCAGGCCGAGGGTGTTGGCGCACGCGTGCGCCGTTCAATTGGCACTGTGGGCCTGCGCAACCTCGACCCGTTCCTCATGCTGGACGAGTTCCGCGTGTCGCCGCCCGCTGGGTTCTCGGACCACCCGCACCGCGGGTTCGAGACGGTCACCTACATGCTCTCGGGAGCATTCGAGCACGAGGACTTTGCGGGCCACCGCGGCAAGATTGGGCCTGGCGACCTGCAGTGGGTACGCGCGCGCTTGTCCCGCTGCCTCTCAACTGGTCGCGATCCGAAACTCACCCTCATTGCGTGCGAAAAATGTAGATGACGGCGGGTCGCGGCATCGTCCACGCCGAAGTGCCAATTGAGCAGGAAAACTCGGGCCTGCAGCTGTGGGTCAACCTGCCGGCCGCGCACAAGATGATGGAGCCGCGGTACCAGGAGCTACTCGGCAAGGACCTGCCTCGCGTGCAGCCTGTCGACGGCGTTGACGTGACCGTGATTGCCGGTGAGGCCTACGGCGCGTCGGCCAAGGTCCGCACCGTCACGCCGATTTGCTACTTTGACATTCGCATCGCGGCCGGTTCGTCGACCAAGGTGCCTGTGCCCGGGACTTTCAACGCGTTTGCCTACGTACTCGAGGGCGAGGCACTGTTTGGCGGCAAGGCGACCAAGGGCGTGCGCGGCGAAGCGATCGTGTTTGATGCGCCGACCGAGGACGACGCCAAGAAGGCGACCGAGGTGCCCGTGGTCGCTGGCGAGAAGGGCGTGCGGTTTGTCGTGATTGGCGGCGAGCCTATCAACGGTACGGCACCGACTCTGCACTGGTTTCTTCCAGCGACGATCCAGACACTGACCAGCGCTCCGATTTCCGCTTTTTCTAGAGCCGATCGTTCAGCATGGCCCGTTCGTCATGAACCACCCGCTTGAGATCCGGCAAGCCATGGAGGACTACTACAGCGGGTCGAATGGCTTCGAGCGCGCCGTTGGGTTCAAGAGCGACATTTCCAAGCGCGTCTCGCGGCATTGATGTCGATGTGCTGTTTCGTTTGCCGCCTACCCCTCTGTCCATATCAACCATTTTGTGAATACACTCCATTTTTCAAAAGCATCAGGTGCCAACCTCAACATCGCCCTTCCAAACCCCATTAAACCGTGCAGTTAGCTGCTCGCGGAAAGGGTTGTCATCCCCTAAGAACGTCGCAAGCGTCATTCGCTGCCAGGGCAACTTTGGCACAGGTATCCGCTCCAGCAGCGCAGCAGCCATGTTGGCGCCCACACACTCACCCTTCAACTCGAACGTGCGCAGGCCCAGCGGCAACGCCATGACCCACGCGCGCGCAATATCGTCGCGCAAAGGCTTCGAAATCGTATTGAGCGTCTGGAGCCCTTGAGGCAGGCCAATTGGGCCGCGGTCACACCGGTTTCTCCATAAAGTGAGGAGCGCAAGGTCGACGGCCAAACTGGGCCAAGCAAGTTGAGATCGGAAGTGACCAGTCTGCATGTCGTGAGACCGAGCGACTGGAGCTGTGGCGGCATGTTGCGCGCAAGAGCATGCACAGGAATCCTTCAGCTACCGACTCTGAGGGACTCGAGTGCTTTCGGAAGACGAGAGAAAAACAGCGCGAGATCGTCACTTGTCGCGTTGCCAAACGTTACATGGAGTTCACACAGGGTCGGCGCCAACGGCAGCTCACGGCACATTCCTGCAGTCCAATCAGAGAAAAGCACGCGCAACGTACGCGTCGCACGCGGGAGAGACGTGGCCAGAATCTGATTGTGCTTCGAGTTCAGTATCAAACCGTTAATCACCAACGAGCTAACCGACGCTGGGAAACTGGCGGCAAGACGCGCCACGGCCTGGCTGTCCCGGACAACGTCTTTGGAGGACTTCAAGTCCAAGTACAGCGACGGAAATCCATTGCGCGGCAACGCGCGCATGACTACATCGAGGCCCGTGAGTCCAGAGCCAACACCAATCCCCAGGTGGTTCAATGGGAGGCGACGAATCGGGTCGGCAAGGACCATAAGTACTCGTCCACCTCAACGAAAAACATTGAGTGACGCGATGGACAACGGTAAGCGCTGAATGAGGGCGGCGACCAGCACTCCACCGTGCAAGTCGTTCACGTTGGACAGGATCAACTTTTGAAAGGTCAAACCAAGTTGATGAGCGAAGTGTCCACCACCAGATTGAACAGGTGCAGCTTGACGAGCGTTGGAGGCAGCATCATGTTGCCCCACGATTCCAGAGTGGCAACATACAAACGCTGACAGTACGGCTGCACACCAAAGGATCCAGCAATCGCGCTCATCTCCCTGTTGAGATCGAAGTCTCGAATTTGCGATTTTGGCACATGAAAGAGCGTCCACTTGGACGCAGCAACGACTGGCTTGCGAATGGCCCACGGGCGGACGGTTTCGGGGAGGGCAGGAGCCATAATGGTGTGGTCATCCCGTTCCCTGTATCGATTCACTGCCTAGTCCTTCAATGCCTGTTGATGCGTCCTTCCGACCCTTTTCTAGGGCTGGAATGCTCTCACCGTTTCGTCAGCCCTGCTCCGCTTTCCCTGACCTGAGCAATCGTCACTATGCGATGTATTTTCTAACCACCCGCCTCGTACAGTCCCTCGGTTCAGTTCACGAACGTGCCACCCTTCCTCCTCAGTTCGCGCTCGATACACTGGTCGTGCTCGCCGGCACTGCCGCCCCACCAGCCGCATCCGTCCCGGCGAGCGCCGGCGCGACCTCACTCGGCCCCACCACCGCCGCCACCGCCGTCTCCGACCCATGCTTCAGGTAAATCCCCGCAAACAGCGGTCCCGGGAACATGGCCGCGACCGTCGCCGCCGCCGACCCGGCCGCTGGTGCGTACTCGACGGCTAGCACCGCTCGCGACTTCCCACGCATCGTCTCGTCCCCGCCCTCGGCGAGCCACGGGTGTGCGAGTAATTGTGCGACGGTCGCGCGCTTCGTCCGGTCCACTTCGAGACACCGGCGCACGATATCGGCCACGTTTGGGTCCCCTTGGAATCGCGTCGAGTTGAGGACCGGCATGCCTGCGGAGATACGTTGCGCGAGCTCGCGCGGCGTGTCGCCGCGGAACGGGAACTTGCCCGTGACGAGCACGTACAGGATCACGCCAAGCGACCAGACGTCGACATCCGGGCCCGAGTAGGGGATTTTTTGCGCCATTTCTTGATGTTTGGGGTGGGGGAGGGTCGTGGTGAGCATGTTGTGGAGGGAGAGGGTCGGAGCTGAGAGGTGGAAATACAGACCTGGACTGGCGTAGGTCCCCGAACCGAGAAAATGCGTGTGCAGCGGGTTCTCGGAAATGACGGTCGCGAACCCGAAATCAATCAAGCGGATTTGGCCTGGTTCTTGCGCTTGCGTGCCCGAGTTGCGAACGTGGAGAATGTTTTCAAGCTTGAGATCCCTGAACATTCCAGGTAACACACGTCAAAATGCGTTCGCTGGCAGGGTAATCATGAAAGAGACAGCGCGCGTACCGGTGACAAAAGCCCTGCTCGTGGCAGTACTGCACAGCCGAGACGATCTGCTTGAAGATGGTGCGCGCGTCGGCCAGTGTCGCCGGCCGGTTGCCCGGAATCGACTTGAGCCATTCAAACAAGTCGCCGCCCGACACGAGCGGGAACGCGAGAAATAGACTCGTCGAAGTCGCAAACACGTCAATGAGCGGGCAGATGCGCGGGTGCGCCACGTTCATGGCCAGGAGCGCCGTAATCTCTCCAAGAATCATGCGCTTGGTGTTGGTACTGCGCGCCGTCACGAGCCGGTCAATCGACTTGATGGCGACCTGGGTGACAAAAGCGGTTAAGTAACGATAGTTTCAAGGTGGAGAATGACCCCAAGCGGCACACACCTTCTCACCCGAATCGACGTGCACGGCGAGCTTGACCTGCCCAAACGAGCCCTCGCCAATGTTTTTGACCACGCGGTACGCGCCGCCCGTCAAGTCACTTCCCCCCGAATTCGTTCCGCTGCGTGCGGATGACGACGATGACGGCGTCGGCGGCGTCCGACTAGTGTTGCTTGAGCCACTTGTTCCCGCCGTCGGCCGGGCCATCATGTCCGGGAACGGCGCCAGCATCGACGACCCGGGCCGCGACGAGGACGGCGACAGATTACGCGGCGACGGCGACGGGGCCGTCGGCGAGCGCTGCATCACGTCCATGAAAGTACCACCGACCGGATTGAACATGGCCGTGTTGCCGTTGAGCACGAAACTGCTTCCCGACCGCGGCGGTGTGAGCGTCGGCGACTGCGCACCGTTGGGACTCGGCGGTGCGGCGCGCTTGTCGACGTACGGCGACTTGGGCGCGCCATGATTGGCCCCGCGCTGGTCGATCCGGGCAAGTTCAATCGTTGCGAGCAGCGTGTCGAGCGCCTCGTTCACAGTTGAGTTGGCCGTGGATCCCGTATTCGCGGCCATGCAAGCCCGCGCATTAGCGATGGCCGCGTTCATGTCGTCAACGAGATCGTCGAGCCCCATGGCGGCGGGCACGTCGGCCATGATCACGGGTGGAGTCGTGTCGCCCGCGTTGTCGGCAGCTTGTTGCGGAGTCGGGCACGATTCGCTGCGCTGCAAGCCGCGCGAAACGGAAGGCGCAGAGCCGGCAGTCAGCGGCAGCGCCGCCGAGCCCGTTTCCGATGCCATGAGCTTGGCGAGCGGTCCACGGCACGGGCCATTGGTCGACCCGACCGCCGAGGTTGAAGTGACAGGCGCCATCGAAAACAGGGGGGGGGGGGGGGGGGACAGTACGGGGGGAATCGGCCAAAGGCACGTCGATGAGCGATCCGAGGCGAATCGCGTTGCCTCCGTGAGAATTTTGGTCCGCACACGGGCCGGCAGCTGATCCGGTGTCGGGGTTGGTCCGGAGGGCCAGGACGAGTCGGCTGGGATGGGACCGTTTGCGTTTTTGGGAGCTCGCCAAGCACTGGGCGCTCGAGTGGGTCGTCTATTGCGCCCACGGATCGTATTGCAGCCAGTCTCAAGGTCTTGATGACAATTGAAATGGGGGAGAATGTGAGGTCGTCGGGTCGACGCGGCGGACGCGCGTGTGCGCCTTAGAAAGTCGTCAAGAAGAAGACGATGATAAAAACGTGACCGTGTCAAGGGGCCTCCCTTGGCTTCGCAGGCCAGTGCTGGACCAACAGCTCGACGTTGGCGTGGTTAAATCACAGTGAAACAGTGAGCATCAAAGACTCCAACTTGGTGTAAGTGGTATGCTTCGAGAACTAGTGCTGTTCCACATGCGCAGTGTCAGCGACGTCTCGGATTGCTGTGGGCAGGCGTTCCATGAGCGTGCCCGTGTTAGCACCGCATTCAGTGGGCGTCGTGCTGATGAAGCCCACAAAACCCACTCGGAGCGATTCAACCGACGTTGGGAGGCCAGAAGCAAGGAGAGCACAGCGGCGCCTGTCAGTCGCGCCAGCCCAGATGTGGAGCCTGAGTTTCCTCATGCCAGTGTGTGGCAGCAAGGACACAAGCTTCTTGAGCCCCCTGATGTTGTCACAGCGAAGCGAGAGCACTCGCATCAACAGACTGATGAGCGCAGTCATGACCTTGCGGGGCAAATAGTCACCATGAAGCGTATCATGCAGCTTCAGCGACTCGAGCATCACTGGGACATGGTCAAGTAATTTGGCTAGCATGCTGCTGCATTATCACCTTCCAGGCCACATTCAATGATTTTGAGATCCTGCTGACGCGGAGACAAGAGGTCGCAAATCACGCCCATTTCAAAATCGAGCCTGTTTGGTGCCCAGATGTTATCGAGTTTCAGGGAGAGGAACAATGGTGGGGCTGTCATCATCACGTTCCATGGCAGGTGAGAATCCGACAGTCGTTTGTGCGTGGAGACAGCACCAGGTCCACTGGAATGCGGCCTCGAACGCTAATATTGCTGGAGACGAAACCTATCTTGGGCACTGAGAGCATGATGGTGGCCAGAGCACGCTTGTCATCCAAGTACAGGACCACAGCATGCAAGCATGGTGCAAAGAAGCAGGGCGCAGCAAGCGCAAGGGACAGGTGGGACTGCTATGGAAGTATTTCAATTATGTACTCGGGGACAAGTGATGGCAGCTGGTCGAGTTTTACAGTTAGCGACATGGAAGGCTGGTCGTTGTTGTGGGTGGTGAGGAGAAGAGGCTCTTGCACGTCAAATGTCGCTGCTTCAGAGTCCATGTGCCAGACTATAGGGTGAGAACTCTTGGGCGCCCTGGGCGCTTGGGCGTCGGGCTTGGGCCCATGCCCCTGGGGCCCCACCCCATGCCCCACCCCAAACCCACGGATTTGCAGTGCTGCCCGGCCCCGAACCCGTGGATCTGTAGCATCAGGGCCCCCGCCCACGGGTCGTACGGGTCGGCCTTGTGGGCAGAGCCCGGGCCAGCCTGGGGCCAGCCCAGGTCCAGAACTTTGGCGAAAACAAACGTCGTTTTGGGGTGGTTCACCTTGCAAACCGCACCACAACTCTAACATCCCGCTGCAAACCCACATGGACCAGCCGGCTGCATGGGCCCAAGTGCAGCGCGACTGCGCCCACACGCTGGCACCCTCCATGCCACTCCATGCCATTAAGCAGCGCCTGTCCACGACCCGCCCAAGCACGCTTCCATCTGCCCAGGGCACGCTGACTGCCGCCCACGCATCCCATCTCCCGCCCTCTCCCACTGCTGCCATTGTACCAACAACTGCAACCCACACCATGACTGGCATGCCCAACCCTTCTTGCAAGCGCAAGCACCATGCACTGGTACTCCTGCATCTTGGCCCACACAGCGCTGACAGCAGTGACACTGACAACTTGGACGACAACATGGCCACCATCATTATCAATGACTCTGACGCCAACAAGGGCGTTTTGCTGGCATCGCAGGGAATGGACGCCAATGGGATCATGCCATCTGACAGCATCTCAAGTCATGTGCGCCATCCAGCAGTGTCTTGAGCACATCACGCCTGCCAAAGAAGCACAAGCCATCAAAAAAGTTGACTTACTGTGCCAAGCACTTCATCAAGCTTGACTACAACATGTACGTCCCTGATTCATGCTCACAAGTTCAAGTTGTTGATGCTGATCCAGAGTCACTGACCTGTTTGACATTTGTTCCAGTGCAAGCACTGCAAGGGCTTGTGCTCCAAGAAGGATGGGTTTGCCAACAGTACGAGCCTTGCCAACCTTGAGAAGCATGGCTTGTTGTGCCTCAAGGACAAGGAGAGGTAGGAGGGTGGGCAGCAGACGCTCTTGACACTGTTGCTGGGCAAGTTTTCAAACTCGGAGGTTGATAAAACTGTTTTTCACAACCTGGTTGTGCTGTATGTCTTGACCTCAAACACAAGTTTCTGCATGCTTGCAAACCCATACCTGCAGTGTGTGCTCCACCTCGTGCACCCGTCTATGGCCAAGGCGTCGAGCTGCAAGATGTTCAAGACGCATTGGAAAAGGAACCTTCAACCAAACTGGAAGGCCAGTATCTGCAACTGGCTCAACTCGTGTGCCAACCACGTCCACCTGACAACTGACATTTGGACCAAGTGTACATTCATTCTCTCCACCCCCTTTTTCTAGCTACACTCGTCGATTCGGCCTGTGCTGATTTGTTTGTGCCTTGATTCGTCCTGTAGCTGGCACGTCTTTTCTTGGCCTCACAGCCCACTTGATTGATCCTGACTTCAAGCTGCACAACCTCGTCCTGGGCATGCATTACATCGCCACGCACACGGCCAAAGCCATTGAGAAGACAGTGCTTGAGGTCTTGACCGACTATGGCATCATGCATTCAATCTGGTCCTGTATCACTGACAACATGTCCACAAACACACTCTTCCTCAAGAACCTGTTGCAGACGCTGAGCACAGAGTGCCACCATGATGTTGTCCCCAATATTGATGGCTGGACACTGGGTATTGGCTGCTCCGCGCATGTTCTGAATCTCGTGGTCAAGGAGGGTCTTGGGGTTTTGGCCAAGCCCATTCACAATGTGCATTTTTTTCTGCAGCCTGCTCAACACGTGTGAATCCATGGATGTGTTGCTGACCTTGTCCACTTGCCCATACACCAGCTGCACTGCTTGCTCAAGTTCATCAACAACTTGTCAGTGTGCACAGCCTCATTCAACGACCACTACCAGCATGTTCTTGGCAAGGCCAAGCGTGCTGAGTGCCCAGACATTGGCCATGTCAAGCTGAGCGCTTGGATGTGTAAATTGGAAGTCCCAGCGATTGTCCTGGACTGTGAGATGCGGTGGAATAGCTGCATCGCCATGCTGCAGTGCACTGTGCAGTTGTGCAATAAGCTCGAAAGCTGGCATGAGGAGCATATGCACGACCCACTGGCTAAGGACCTGCCAAGATTGCCAATGGCAGCTGAGTGGACGTCGTTTGAGCTCATTGTGGGTTTTTTGCGCGAGTTCGAGGATGCAATGAAGGCCTTGTCTGTGCAGCAACAGCTGAGCATTGCCATAGCCGCCCTCATGATTGTGGGCATCCGTGTGCACCTGATGGAGTACAAGGTGTACCTGTGCACATTGGTGTGCAACATGCTCCAGCTGCCTGAGCTCATGGAGGTGATTGACCTGATGCAGGCCAAGTACTTGAAGTACTGGGACTTGGTGCTCCTGCAGATCATTATCGGCTCCATCTTTGACCTAAACTGTCATTTGCACACGTGGGTGGCTGTTTGGGAGAGTGAGGGCGTCCTGGCTGGCAAGATTACACATCACGTGACATTTTGGACCAAGAAGTACATTTTCTCTCAATGAGAGTGTGCTTTTTGACTCCCACTAACTGTTGCTCTGTCTTTTCATTAGCATGGTGCGCATGGTCAAGTACTTTGCACAGCTCTCCAGACTCAACATGTTGGAGCAGGTCAACAATGTCCCTGACCTGATGTCCAAACGCACCCTGCTGATGCCACTTGGCCTGCTGCGCCCAGTTCTGACTCTAAAAGAGCGCTTGGCCCAGACACATGCTGGCATTGGCCCTGCCTGTGGCCCACAGGCTGAGGCCAAGGCCTACCTGCAGGGGCAGTCTGAGGGTGAGATAGAACTGCTCCCATACTGGTGTGGCGTGAAGGACACGTTCCCGTGTGTGGTGGTGACTGCACGCGCGCTGTTGGCTGCACAGGCCACATCTGTCCCATCCGAGTGTCTCTTCTTGCATGCCAACCTTGTGACACCACACTCAAGGAACTGCCAGAAGCCCGAGATGATTGAATCCCATCTTATTGGTGCGAATTGGTTGTGCCGTGCGGCTGACGTCATCCTTGACAACTACATGTGCAGTCTGTCGAAGTGTTCAGCTCGCATTTGTGTTTCTTGTTTGTTGTCTTCCTTCATTGTTTCCTTGTTGGAGCTGTTTGAGTTGGATTCTTGTGTAAATGATGGTGGCAACCTAGGTTATGGTTGCCACCACTGCCAAAGTGCAGAGTGCACACACCAAATGCATTCCTTCTCCTGCTCAACCTTGCAAAACAGTCTCCACACCCGCCTGGATGGTGGTGAGAGCAGCGATGACGAGTAGGTTGGAGAATTTTAGTTTTTCATCTTGCATTGTTTAACATAATGATTTTGGGTTGCTTGCACCAGTTTGATGAGAAAGTGTCCATCAGCAGTATGGGCAGAGTCTGTTTTGCCCATTCATTCCCAAGGCTACATATGTTGCTGCGTTCTAGACGCATGACTCTTTGGTGGAGGACGGTGGAGTGTCGCTGGTCGACGCGTTGGTGCGAGTAATGAGAGCAATGACAGACATGGTCAGGTCCAACACGCGTTTGTCTCCAAAACGCGTGTTGCTCGACGATGGAGACGTGCTATCGCAAATCTGACACCACTTTTGCATTGCAACTTTTCATTTCGCATAAGGGAGTGGAATTTTCGCACGAGGTTAGTGGATGGTTGGTACCGAACCGCGAGTTCGTTTCCGAGCACACGATTCTGGTCTTCAAGGCCATGCTGATCAAAACGGCGACGCGTCGTCCAACTGGTTTCATCGAGTACTACCCAAACCATCCACAAAACCGCGAAGGAATACCGTGCCACCATAGGTAAAAGGGGTGGTTTAACGGCGAATTTCTTGTCGGTTTGTCGATAAACTTGCTTGGTTCTCGAGGAAATCGCGCAGAACCGTTGGCGATTTGGCACCAGTCATGGCTGTCGCAGTTGCGACGCGCCCACAACCACTATTGGCGCCGCGCCATGTGGTGGATTTCCAAGTCAAGTTGAACGTCGACCTCTGTTTTCATCCCAACTCAGCCAACTTTTGCCCGATACGCTCGCTTGAGACTGCCTCTCTCGTATCCTGAAAGAATAATCGTGATAATCCGTTCTAGAGCACGCTTTCAGTCCAGCCCATACATAGCCCGGGGTCGGGGCGGGGCGGGGGCCCTGCGGCTCGGGGCGCTGGCCCCACAGACCCGCCTGGGACCTGTGATCTGGGATGTCGGGGGGCCCAGTGGGCAGGGCCCCTGAGGCGAACCCGCCCCCAGCCCGGGGCCGCCCCGGGTTTTTCTCACCCTACCAGACTGTGGATGCCCTCATGGTTCTAAATTTGTTCAAACACACAACGCTTGCTGAGGCGGCAGACATTCTACGTTTCAGCTCTAACACACTCAGCTTCCTGCATGTCAAGGTTTTGTGGGGCAAAGCAAATAACCGAACAGACATAAAAGCATGACTGAACCATCATCAACCAACAAAAAATAGTGTACCATGTGCCAGAGTCTGCTCCGACTCACGCGGTTTGCTCTTCATCAGGCATGTGCGCATGCGGATTCAAATCGCCCAGCACAGCTCGCCAATCAAGTCGTGCAGGCCATCTGTGCTCAAGCAACTCGACATTGGCCAATGTCAAGCCGCGATGCGCAAGATTGAGAGCGCTGAGTCGCGGTGGCACGGAGCGGGCAAACGCGTCAACTGCTGTTGTCTCACCAAAGTTGACGCTGCACAAATTCAGTGATCAGAGCGACTGTGGCAGTTGTTGGAACAGGGGCTCGAGGTTGAACGTCTGAGACGAGTCTCCTGAACTGAGCGACAGGAACTTGGGTGAGGGCGCGAGTGGGAGTAATCCCGCAATCGTCTCGTTCCACAGGCCATCAAGGTCCACGGTCACATCGTGCGTCGCCACAGGCAGTCAAGATGCGAGTGCAAGCATGTCAGCCGCTGCATCATTCGCCTGCTGGAAAATTGAACCCACAGCGTCTCCACCGACAATGGCAGGCTTGCAGCAAGATGCTCACACGCTGCGCATCACCATTGGATTCTTTAGCGACCAAGGATAGCTCAAGACGCAGCATCCCTGTTCGCGGTAAGAGAGCAAAGCTCGTATCGAGCCCCCGGACACCAGAACATTGGAGCGAGAATGACACAATGGACGGAAGTCGGTGCAACAATCGTTCAGCTGCCGCCATGAGCATGGGCGGTAATTCCTGAGACAGTCTGTAAACCAGACTTCAAGCAATGTCAGCGTGTCTGGCATGTAATCGAGCAGCATTGCCTGCACCATGCCAGTCTCATCATCATCTGGGCCAAAAAGAAAATTGAAAAGCGTTCCGGCCAAGGCGGGATAAGCCAGGCAAGTAGGTTGCGAATATGGTTCCCACTGGGCTTCGTGACATGTTTCAAGGACAAGCTGGTCACAGTAGGTGGAAAATTAATCAAATCCCAAGGGACGGCGTTGGCCCATGATGTGGCGCCGACCGCTCACGCTTCGCAATGACGCTTGTTGAGTTTTGAGAGGGAACGAGCAGGCATCATACCAACAACTACTGTACACACTCAAGACTGCAAATTTCCATTTCAATGAACCGCAAATGTACGAAACACTTCAAGAACGCTTGCCCAGATTCCCACTACTCCTCCGAGTATTACAGCTCAGCAAACGTCATTGATATATTCAATCTCTGTTTCGCTGCAAGGAACGAATCACGCAAATGTTTAAGCCCAACAACACAGAAACACCTATCATCAACGAAAATGGAGATATGCTTCGTCCCATCAGACGTTCGCGCTTATTTACTTCTTTGCACTGAGCCTGATGTGGCGGGCCGCTGGAATCGTTTTCCCCAAAACGACAAGTCGGCGCAACGTTGCAGGCCATTTAGGCTCCAGCAAATCTAAGTCGGCCGTGGTCAGGCGGCAGTCCACAAGGTCGAGACTGCCAAGCCGTGGTGGCAAATGGTGTGCCAGGGCTTTGGCAGCAGGTGTGCCACCTATGGGCATCCCAGACAACCTCAGCAACCAAAGCGACGTTGGAAGGCGTTTCAACAGCGGTGCGAGATTGAGCTGGTCCGGAACGCATGTAGGTTGTAATTCCAAAAACCTGAGCGTTGGGGAGAGCGGAATGGTTCCTGCAATAGCGTCGCTCCAAACCCCATCAACTTCCACCGTCAAATCATGTGTGGCCAGGGGCAATCGTGATACGATTGTAAGCATGTCGGCTGTAGCCTCAGCACGCTGGCTCGAGAATCGGAACCAAAGCGTCTCCACTGACAATGGCAAACTCGAGGCAAGACGAGTGCAAGCGTCACCATCGCCTTCGTCTGGTCGCAGAATCATATCGAGTCGACGCATTCCTGTTCGTGGCAGCAGGGCCAGAATCGTGTCGAGTCCCTTGATACCATTCATGCACTCAAGCGAAATCGACATAATCGATGGCAGACGGCGCAACAGTCGTTCCAACGCCGGCTTGAGCATGGCAGGGAATGCTGGCGCATACTCATCATCTGTGTACCTCACCTCGAGCGCGGTCAGCGTGTTGGGCATACAGTCGAGCAACGTGGCCTGCATCATGCCAGTCGTGTCATCTTTCGAGTCCAAGTCGACAATCAAAAGGCGTCGCAATAACGGTGGGATAATCCAGGCAAGTTTATCGCGAACATTGTCACGATTGAGCGTCATCGCCCCATGTAGGGACAAGCTGGTCACAAACGGCAGAGAATCGATTCGCTGCCAAGGAATATCACCAGCAAGAGTCAGCGATTGCACCTGAGGTGGAATCACAAACCCTCGCGTCCCCACAATCCTGTAGTGGCGAATCTGGGTCAATGGCACGTGAAGCAGCGACCATGTACGACTGCAAGTGATACGTTTCTCAAGGGGGAAACTGGGAGCCATCATCGTCATTGGGATGAATTTGCGGTCAAGCGTGCGTGGTGGCAAGAGAAGAGCAATTCTCACACAGCCGGGTGTCGCTGTGATAATGCGAGAGAAGCGGCCAATGTAGCGTGTGGGCAGCTCGACCAACTTAGGAATCGTGATGATCATCAAACAGGTCACGGAATTCAGTTCCTATGCGGATCGCAACGCGAAGGCACACTGAAAATAAACTGGGTGCCGAGAGCGCAAGATACGCCAAGGCAATCCAGTCACGGCATCCACCTTGTTGAGGATGGCAGAGAAGGAACTCAGTAATGCGTTCAATGACTGGAAACGGGGGCTGGTCAAGTCTCCAGCCGCGAGAGGACGGCGCCGACTGCAAAGAGTTAAAGGACGCCATCAGGAAGGTGGGTATGGTTGTCGGGTGTTGAGGAGAGGGAGTTTCTTCACGTAGCTTTTGGCTGAGCGGAGGGGGCGCATCTTCAGCGCATTCCTTCCACAGACTTGCGTGTATCCATGTCACGTCACATGGCAGTTGCTGCAAGACTGACGAGAGCCGACTGGCTGGTGTCAACGGAAGAGAACATCTCCATGTTGCCATTCATTTCCTGCTCCTTTTCTCCAAAGTTGGTGCAAGGGCCAATGGACAGGACAAAGGAACCGGCAATATATTGAAAAGACCCTCGCGCCATCTACCGCCAGAGATGAGCAGTCGAGTCGACCATCATCATCCCACCAGCAGCGACGACGATCCATGCTCACACGGGTACGACATGAAACTTGGCGCGCAACCGGTCCACCCGGCCCGAGAACTCGTACTGACGCGGCACACGCACCGTCATCCGCCACCCGACACTCTCCACCGCTGGCCTATTCCCGGCCCACTCGAGGATCGCCTTAACAAACTTTTCGTTCACAAAGAACCACCCACACACTCCGAGTCCATATCGATCCGACGCAACGTCGCGGGCCAGTGTTTTGTGAGGTGGTCGAGGTCAGTGGCCGTCAAGTGGTATTCGGTCAAATTAAGTGCCACGAGCTGCGGCGGCATGAGCTGCGCGAGCGTCTGGACCGCATTCGTGTTCCCGCCGAGACGAAGGTTCGACAGATCAATATGGGTGAGCGAATCGGGCAGGCACGGGAACAAGTTGGCGAGGTGCGCGAGGTCCTGATCGACCGTGCCGAGCTTGAGCCGCGCAAACGTGTTTGAGAGCAGGAGCGACTAGCACAGGACCACGTCCCAGTGCGGTACCTTGATCGACAGCGCGCGCGTCACGACGGGCAACACGGACAAGAGTGGCATGGCGTCAGCCGCGGCATGGTCGGTGCGGTCGCTGTTCACGGAGAGCGAGAGCGACTCGATCATGGCCGGCCAGCTCGACGCGAGCTGATTGCACATGTCGTCGGTCTCGTCCTTGTCAATGACGAGCGCGAGATCCAGTTTCCGAAGCGTAGAGCGAGGCAGAGCCGAGAGTACCTCGTGGGGATCGTGGATCCCGTAGCATTTGAGCACAAGCGACTGGAGCGACTGGAGCAACGAGACACTGCGCGCGAGGGCCAGCCGCGCGCCCTTGGACGCGAGCGGACTGGAACCGCCGACTCGGGCCACAGCAGCTCGAGCGTCGTCACGGAGAGCGGGATGCGGTCGAGAAACGCGCTTAAGAGGCGCCCCTTAAAATCGTTCGGGAACACATTGGCCAGCACTAACTTGCGCAGTCCGTGCTGGAGCAACTGCGCGAATACGGCGCCGTGCGCGCCCCCCACCCACGACCGGCGCGGGAATACCGTCGAGACGCAGCTCCACAAGCGACATTGGCCGCGACGGCACGTAGCGCCAGTTGATCTTCCTCGAATCGATCATCAGCGACTGGCACCGCGCGGGCACCGCGTAGACGGCCGCGATAATGTGACTTTCGTCGACCGAGTACTAGAAAAGCTGGTCGATCGGGTCCGGTAACAGAGACCACTTGCGGGACCACTTGACCTTGCGGCCGCGCCCGTGGACCAGCTTGTCGAGCAGCGGCAGGGTTGCGCGGTCGGCGTCGCGCGGGAAAAGGGATAGCATGATTTGGTGCCGCGTCGTGTGCGCCTCGCTGCGCGTGACGAGGTACCCGATCGCTTCGTGCGGCGACATGGGCCGACCATCGCCAACGAGCCACACAGATCGAGCGCGACGGATGGCGCCAGTCGTTTTGATCGCGACGCGCACGCGTGGTGCAAACAGGGTAGGGGATGCGAGAGCGAGGTGAAGCAGATGGATCCGGTCCTGCTCGCCCCGTCGAGCAGCGTCGTGCCGATGCGAGTCAGGACAAACGGCGGCATCCAGTCGAGCGTCGCGGCCGGTTGGTGAGGTTGCAACAAGATGGGAGTCGCCATGATAATGGAGATCAGGAGAAGTGCGGAATGGTGAGGGTCGGTAACAGGCACGTCGTGACAAGAACAAGAGCGAGGGGTGAGAGCGTGGATCTGATCGGCACTATCGGAGAGAGAAGGGGACGACGAAACAACCGGAATGCAGCACAACGCGACAACGGCGTGTATTTGAAAAGATGCAAAACAGCCTTCCTTTGGACGATCCTACAAACGTTGACCGTTGACCTGGACAAGAACTTGGCAGCACAGCGAGGCGGCCCGCAGCGCACGGCGGGCCAAACGAACAAGAAATCAAATCAACGACGACGACCAAACGAAACACCAGTGATCAGCGCTTTAGAACAGACCCTTGACGCGGCCCGTCTCAAGGTCGAGGTCGACATCAAAGAAGCACGGGCGCGTGGGCAAGCCCGGCATCGTCTGCATCGTGCCAACAAGCGGGTAGACAAAGCCAGCACCGGCCGAGAGACGCACGTCACGAATCGGCAGCACGAAACCGGTCGGCACGTTCTTGCGCTCCGGGTCGTGCGAGAAGGACAGGTGCGTCTTGGCCATGCACACGGGCAAGTGACCAAACCCTTGCGCCGTGTAGGTCGCCAACTTGGACGCGGCCAGCTCCGACAACTCAATGTCGTCGGCACCGTACGTCTTGGTCGCAATCGCGCGAATCTTGTCCGCCAGTGGCATCTCGAGGGGGTAGAGGTACTGGAACTTGGCGCCGTTCGCGGCAGCAGCGTTGCACGCCCGCTCCACGGCCTCGGCGAGCGCGACAGCCCCCTTGCCACCCTCGGCCCAGTGCGTGCACGGGACCGCGTCAAACGCACCGGCCTCACGCGCGGCCTGCGCGACAACTTCGATTTCGGCGGGGGTGTCGGTCGAGAAGACGTTGATGGCCACGACCACGGGCACGCCGTAGGCAACCGCGTTGCGAATGTGCTTTTGCATGTTGGCCACACCGACGCGCAGCAGGTCGAGGTTCTCGGTGCGGTACTCGGCGGGCAGGGGCTTGCCGGGTGTCACGGCGGGACCACCACCGTGCATCTTGAGTGCGCGGATCGTCGACGTGAGCACCGCCGCGTTGGGCGCGAGCCCGGACGCACGACACTTGATGTTGAAGAACTTTTCCATGCCAATGTCGGCACCAAAACCAGCCTCGGTCACAACGTACCCGGGCTTACTGCTCGAACCCGACAGTGGCGTCGCGAGCTTCATGGCAATCTGGTCAGCGAGAATTGACGAGTTCCCGTGCGCAATGTTGGCAAACGGCCCAGCGTGGACCAGGACGGGCGTGCCCTCGAGCGTCTGCATGAGCGTGGGCTTGATGGCGTCGCGCATGAGCACCGTCAGGGCGCCGCCAATGCCAAGGTCGTCGGCGGTCACGGGCTCACCTGCCTTGGAGCTGGCAACGACCATGCGACCGAGCCGCTCACGCATGTCGCGCAGGTCCGTGCACAGCGCGAGCACGGCCATGCACTCCGAGGCCACAGCGATGTCGAACCCGGTCTTGCGCTCCATGCCCTTTTCCGTGGGCGCCTGGCCGACCGTGATTTGCCGCAGGAACCGGTCGTTGATGTCGACACCGCGCTGCCACGTAATGGTCTCCGGGTCAATATCAAGCCGCGCAAACCGGCGCTTCTCCTCGGGAGTCAGCTCGGCCGGGTCGGTCTTGGCGATGCCGAGCTTCTGCAGCCGCTTGAACATGACATCAGCAAATTTGGGAGGCTTGCCCTTCTGCGCCGGGCAGAGACGGTTGAAGAGCGCCGTGTCCGACTGCGTCGCCTCGTGGAACATGCGCGCGTCAATCGCAGCGGCCAGCAGGTTGTTGGCGGCCGTCACAGCGTGAATGTCGCCCGTCAGGTGCAGGTTAAACTCGTCCATCGGGATCACCTGCGAGTAGCCACCACCGGCGGCACCGCCCTTGATGCCCATGGTCGGGCCCATCGACGGCTGCCGAATGCACGCAAACGCGAGCCGGTTCAGGTGTGCGCCGAGCGCCTGCACGAGACCAATCGCCGTCGTCGACTTGCCCTCGCCGAGCGGCGTGGGCGTGATGCCCGTGACGACCACGTACCGCGCGCGGCGCGCCGGGTCAGCGACCTCGATCGGCACGTCCTTCAACCGGTCGAGCACCGACAGGTCAACCTTGGCCTTGTAGGCGCCGTACGGTTCGAGTTCACGCGGCAGAATGCCAATCTCGCGCGCCAAGTCGGTCACGGGCTTGGGCGTCTGCGCAAGGGCAATATCGAGATCCGACGGGACCGGGTCGAGGAGGGTCAGGGGCAGCGGGTGGATCGCGGGACCGGCGAGCGCCGCATCGAGCGCGCGCTTGGCGGCCTCGAACGTGTTTTCGAGTAGCATGCACACGGTCATTGGGCCCACACCGCCCGGGACGGGTGTGATGGCCGACGCGCGCGTCTTGGCGACCGCATACTCGACGTCACCGACCCACCGCTGGCCGGACTTCTTGGTCGCGTCCGGGACGGCGTTGGTGCCAACGTCAATGACGACGGCCCCCTGGCGAATCCACTCCCCCTTGATCAGTTCCGGCACGCCCACGGCCGCGATCACGACCTCGGCCTCGCGCACGAGCATCTTGAGGTCCTTGGTCCGCGAGTGCGCAAGCGTGACGGTCGCATTGGCCTTTTGCAGCAGGTGGAAGACGGGGAGGCCCACAATGTCGGACCGGCCGACAACGATGGCCTGCTTGCCTGCGAGCTGCACGTCGTAGGCCTTGAGCAGCGCCATGATGCCCTTGGGCGTGCACGCCGTGAAGAGCGGGTGCGCCGCGCGCTTGGCGAGCGAGCCCATGTTGAGCGTGTGGAACCCATCGACGTCCTTGGCGACTGAGACGGCCTCGGTGATGACCGACTCGTCGAGGTGCTTGGGCAGCGGCAGCTGCACAATGATGCCGTGCACCTCCGGGTTGTCGTTGAGCGCGTGGATGTGGCGCAGCAGCTGCAGTTCGCGAACAAATGGACCATGATCAGCATCTGATTGAAGGACAGCAGCACAACGACGAGCCGAACAAAACGTACTTCGAGCTGCGTGACCTCGGCGGGCAGCGTATCGAGCGTGACATTGATGCCAATCTCAGCGCCAGCCTTGATCTTCATGCGCACGTAGAGCGACGAGTCAGGGCGCGCGCCGACCTGGACAATGGCGAGCCGCGGGGCAAACGACGGGTGTGCGGCTTTGAGCGCGACAATCTCGGTCTGCAGGCGCGCGCGCACCGAGGCCGAGACGGCCTTGCCGTCAATCAGGCGCGCAGTCGCATTCGCAGCAGAGGCAGTGGTCGAGGCCATGGCGGGAATTCGGTCAAAGTTAGTTGCGGGCCGTGGTGCAGCGGCGGCAGCCGAATGTATGGCACGAGTGCCCAATTGGTGGTGGTGCGGTAGTTCTCGAGGAGAGCGAGCGGCAGCTCGAGGAGAGAAGAAAAGCGGTAGCGGCGATGCTAGGAGAACAGCGCGTCGTGCAGTGGCGAGAAGCCGAAGTGATGCAGCTGCAGAAAGTTGCAACGTGGGTCCGACTTGATTGTGGTTGTGCTGTTTGGCCCACGCTGCCACCTTGCGAGATCGGCCGACCACCACGTCCGACCCAGCCCGCTCACGCATGCTCGCTCTCCTCGCCACGGTCAGCGAAATCCGGTCGAGAATCATGACGCTGTTGGCGAGCTCGATGCACTTGCTCTCGCTCCGTTCGGTACTCGGTTGGGCCTCGCGCTGTGGTCCACACTGTTGGGTGATATCGGCGCAACGATTGCAGGAAAGGTTGCTGCCAGTCCGACGGCAAATGGACTACGCCGCTCCTCGCTGTTGTTCTGCAAGGGCGCACGACCGGACCTTCGCCAGCGTCGTCGTGTTGTCGCTGGTACCTGAAGAATTAAGGCGTAAAGGGCAGGAGCAACGTCATCGTCGACACGATCGCGGTCGGTTGATTGTCGTTGATGAAGATGGTGCGGTGGAGTGGGAGACAGTTACACTGGTCGTGGCTGCAGGCGACCGTGCCGCCATACTGTCTCCCTGCCTTGCGCGCCGCTCAGATCACATCCTTCAAGTCTTGCGGTCGTGACAACGTCCTGACCCACTCTGCTTTTGTCAGGAGCGTTAAGGCTCCTGCATTCAACGACGTCTCGCAAGGGACAGCGGGCCTCTAGCAGTTCGCTCAAGTATGGTCACACGGATGCGCGAGTCAGCTTGCTTTTTCAGCTGGCAGCTTGCTCAAGAAATACAACTTGGGGCTGGCGCTGTGCGCCCAGCATGGTCTCTAGCTGTACTCTTGTGCAGATTTGATTGAGGACTTTACACAAAAGCTGGTCTGGACCAATTTGCAAGGCCAGACATATGTCATGACCAACAAGAGAGAATGCAGCAGAGGAAGGAAGGAAGCAATGTGCTCTGAAACTCATATCTGTTCCACTTGCAAATTGGTACAAGCAACCGTTGCCCAACGGCAATGACGCAGCTGGCAGTGTGGCAGCAAGGAGCGAGACAGCACGGAGCGAGGCAGCATGCAATGAGACAGAGACTGGCAACGTTGCAGTGGCTTGCAGCGTTCCACTTGCAAGTCTGGCGACGTTGCAACTGGCAGCATGGCAGCATTGAGCAAGGAAGCCTGCAACTCGTCGGGAACTGGGAACTGGCGATTCGTAGCTGGCAATGTGTCGGTTTGAGCAAGGTTCAGAAGCATTCAGTCGTTAAATCTGAGTTGCCGCTGCTGATTCCGAGTCGCCATGCACGCCAGCTGGATCATTGTCCTCGAACAACCTGGGCCATTTTTCGAGCTCTATCTAGTGCAAGTAGCTGCAGGAACTTCAGCAAGGTGCGTGGCTCGCTGCGGTCGCGGGTGGGATTGTTGCTTCACAAGGCCGACAGCGACAAGTTGGCCAGCCTGTTGCCGAGCGGCAGTGACGTGGTGTCACAAGGTTTTCGGCGCTATCAAGAAACGCGAGTGGTACAACGAGAGGTCATGATCAGCATCCCCGACGCTGAGCGATCTTGCTTGGACACCAAGTCTCGCACCGGGGCTGCGATGACCACTCGTGGTCTCCAGCATCTGAGCGTTCTGGCCGACCACAGACAGATTTGCACCAAATGAAATGGCCCAGTCACAGCATTCCCACGTCGACCGCGCGGTCACAACTTGCTCAGCAACGGTCCAGACACTTCCAATCTTCCACGCATGCAATCTGTGTCTCTCAACATTCTCACGGCTCGCGGTTTGTGCTCTTGTGCTGGCCACACGCAGCACCGAGCAGCAGTTCCCCGTCCTCTGCGCTCCCAGTCGTGAGCAGAGCGCCGCCAGCAGTGGACACCATGCAGCCTACCGTCATCCACCACGCTCTTTCTCTCCCGACCAGCAAATTGCATTTCTTGGCCACACCGTCCCATGCCTGACCATAAGAGCGCACCTGCGAGCTACGCGTCGCTCGACGATTTGATCCCGACTCGCGACGATGCTGAGCCAAGCTCCGGGTCTGTCGAGACCATGCGCTCGGCCATTTCTCTGCACGAACCCGCGACCTGGCTCGAGTCGATGGCTGCACGCGTGATTCTGCTGTTTGTTCCACCTGTTCCGGCATCACGCACGTTCTTGCTTGCGCCGACCGTTTTTCGCGAAACCGACGCGCTGCTGCCTCGTCCGGTTTCGTCTCAGCACGATGGAAAGGGGATGGTCACGAAAATGGCACAGAGTGTGTGGATGGCCGGTCGTCGCGTGATGGTCGCGCTAGTGCTTGTGGTCGTGCTGTTGCTTTTGATTGCTGTGGTGCGTTTCTGTCAGAAATTGGAAGACGAGCTCATTGGTCGAGTATGTCTGATCAAAAACCATTCGTCCACTCCTAGGCCACATCATCGCTGCTCGCCCCCGTTTCGGATCCCTCGATCGACGGCCCGACACGTCTTTGCGTGCCGGATGCGCTCCGCTGGTCCCGCAACTCGGTCGCAATGCCTATCCACGCTTCGACTCGCACTGTGCACGTTGTGTGGTCGGACCAAGAGGACGCTCGGCCTCAGCAGGCACTTCCTGTCCACGAAATCCACGTTTTCCAAGCTGAACCCGGCTCGACCAACCTTGTGACTGTGCAGGCACAGTGCGATTCGGGCTCAGACCCTGTCTTTCTCGAAGCAACAACGACAACGGGCCCTGACGCGACAATCGCCATAAACCTTGGCCGAGTCGCGATCCTGTCCACCACCAACATAACTTGTCCGGCCATCCAGTGCCCGCACGCCGTGTGGTCCATCTACTTGCCCGATTCGATCAAGTTGCGTGCGCACCTCGACGACCAGACCGCGCGAGGCGCGCAACTCACCATGCACGAAACGCTCACTTTGGGCGAGCTCGACTTGCGCACGCGCGCTGGATCGATTACGGCCGTCGCTTCGCTCGTTGCTCCGCGCGTCTCCTTGGCCACCGACGGCGCCGGATCTATCATCATTTCCCACGTCGCAGCGACCGTTCGCGACATCGCTCTGCGTTCGGCCACGGGCGCCGTGCGCGTCGCTGAAATGACCCGTGCGCTCGTGCATGCCGCGGAACCGGGCCGGTTCACGATTGATTCGATCACGGGCGATGTGGCCGTCCACGTTCGGACGATTGGCAGCGGTGACGACATCGTGAGCGCGTGCGCGATCGACACGCCGACTGTTGCCGTCACCGTGCACGCGGCGCAAGTCACGGCAGTGGCCATGTCGGACCGACCTGCTGCTCGAATGCTGGTGAATGCGGCGAATTCGGGTGGAGAAGCGGTGCGCGTGTGTGCCGATAGCGTGGTCGTGTCGTCGTTGCCCCAAGTGGACGACGAGTGGACGATTGCGTCGGCGCATGGGATGGTGGAGCTCTGGGTGTCGTAAATTCGCGTTATGGTGGGCGACCGATTGCGTTCTTTCTTGCACATAATTTTGAGTTCCACATGATGGAACAATAAGAACTTCCGTGCAAAACGAACGAGATGCAAACAAATGAGATGCAAAATGAACGAGACCGTCTTTCCTGCTTCGGAAAGGGAGTACGCGTTCTTTCATACTGTCTGGCCCGCTCTGTCTGAGCAAAAGACATTGCCAAGCGGACTGTCAATGCCGTCACATTCATTCCCGAACAAGCTTCACTTCCTTTTCAGACTGGTTTCCGCCAATCCGCACCGTGATGCGTCGCCCTGACGGCCAGTCGCACTCATGCTCTTCGCCCGTCAAGGGCAAGACATGACAAGGCACTATCGACTTCATTGTCCCTTGAATTCCAAGATCATAGTGAAGAGCGAGTGCAGGTGGAGAGAGCACGAGAAAAAATTGAATTGATTTGTGCAGGTTATCCAGAGCAATCAACAACACAGCAACGACTTCAATTTATCAATGTAAATTGCGGATAGCGCTCCCTCATCAACGGAATCTCTTCATTCGCCAACTTTGTCACGAATACGCACCACTGTGCGCCTTCCCAGCGACCAGTCGGGTTCTGTCAACGCTACCCATCATGATCGCAAGACCACACAGCGCAATGTCGAGGATTCGGAAGGACAAGAGGTTGCCACTCAAATTGACCCAGCACAACTTGAGGAGGTTGTTCCTGCGCGATGACATGGCGACCGCCACGGCCCACAAGTATTCGTCGTCACCAATGGCCCAGCTGTTGTGCTAAAAGTCCAGCGAGCGCATCGTGGGCGGTGTTTCAGTATACATTTCAGGCTGATGCCATTAAACTCGTTGAGCGTCAACGATTCGAGTGGTTGAAGACACCCTCGGCCCAGCTTCCGCCCAGGACCAGGAATTGCATTGGGCAGTGGTGCAAACTTCCCGCTGCTAAATTTCCTGGGTAATGAGCGACGGCAAGACATCCAACGGGAGTACTCGGGAGATCTTCAATGGGTGGCGATGGGGTGATAATCCAGCGTCTTGGCTGCATAGTTTGCCGGTTTCTTGCACAAAACCACATTGCGCGCGTTCTACATGATGGATTTGATTTAATGGAAGGGGTCCCCCCGCGCTTGCACATCGAGGAAAATCAAACAGTCGTCGTTTCCATACTTCATGAGCGTGAGCAGCGCTGGGGCGGCGTCATTGCGGGACCAGGTCCCAATACACTCGATCACGGTCGATGGCGCTCGTGCCACCGTCTATCGCGCGGATCACGCGTCAGAAGTCGATATCGGGAGGGATTGCGCGCACGAGGTTGACGTACTGCTGCAATCCGATGCGTCGTCAAAGGACTTGGTCGTGGTCGAGCAGGAGCTGCTTGAAAACGGTCAACGACCCGCGTGGTCACCCCTACGCGCGGTTCGCACGTGAGAAGTCAATGAGATCGCTTATTGGGTCACTTTTTGCAGCAGTTCTTTACTCATGATCTCGAGTGAAGGATCAAAATTCGAGCTCAAGATCGGCCAAAAAATCGAATTTGCGAGGTAGATCGGTCTGTAAATCGATTTGTCAGCGGGAGATTGATCTCTAAATCCATTTTGAGCATGAAATCGATCTGTAAATCGATATATGACCATAAAAATCGATTGAGGGTTTCGGAGGTGTAGTTCGGGTAAACCTGTGCGCGCCACAAAGCTACATCGGAGCGGATGGACTGTTGACCATGATTGGTGTCCACCAGCGCAAGTGTGTGCAGTGTTGGTGGCAGGTTTGTGAGCGCCAACAACAAGTGGACGTGTTCAATCAGGGGCAATTCGAGCGACGTGACAGTCAAGCGCGGCAGTCCCTGCATCAGGATGCGTATGTTCAGTCCCAGCGAAACACGAGCGACAGGGAAGTCAGGTTTGGTGGGAGCGATTCAAACAATTGATCCAAGCAACAGACTCCGCCCTGCAGTTCCTGGTGCCCAGGACTACTGTTGGGCTCATTGATCTGGTCACGTTGCTGTAATCAATAATCAGAGGAAAAGTGGACAGCAGATCGCGAACGCAGCGACACGAGCTTGGGAAGCCGCGAAAGCACATGAGCCTCTTCGAACGCGTCACCATTTGAGCGAAGAGGAAGCCGCAAAAGCACTTCAGCGTCTCCATTTGCCGTCGAGCATTGGTGAAGCTTCGCTTCCATCAGTTCCAACCAACACTCCAATCAGGGTCAGTTCACCAAGCGACTTTGGCAAACTGGGCCAGAACGGTGCTGGAAACCGATCTGCAAGGTCCCGCGCATACGCTCGTGCCCCCGGGTTCTGAGAGTGGAGCCGCTGCAGAGTCGCACGCATGGCTGCAAGACTGTTGACAAGAACGTGTTGAGATCGTGAGGCTGGTGAGCCATCGGTGGGAAGGCAGGCGCGACACTAACGACTCATGAGTAAAATGTCATGAATCAGACCGCATTGGACGGGACTGGATCACTTCGCGGGTTCTTACAACCCACGGCAGCGCGCACGAAGCGCTTGAATTCTTGTCTCCGCCCTTGTTGTTCGGTGCCTGGAATTAAGCACAAATAGATTGAAAGAGGGTCATATTGCATGAGCGTGAACATCACAGGCGTGTAACGATTGGACGCGACGCGCAGGAGCTGCAACAGCGGGAGACGCGGCCCGAAGAGGTCGGGTTTGCCGTCATGAAGGAGGAGAGTTTCGCAGATTGGGAAAATCAGCTCGGTGGGCAATGTGTCAAGCCGGGGCGCTGGCAAGGTGGGGTTGATGGTGTTCGCCGCGGCTCTGTTGCGCTTCGATTTGACCTTGACCATGGCAAGGAACGACGAGGGAGAGATAGAGGGGAGGGACTAGTTCGTGTGTGGGTCTAATTTTATACCATTTCCATGCCGCCAAAGTTCGGGTCACCTCCATTTCCAAGTCATCTCCATGTCCCAGTCACTCTCATGTTCGCTTGCCAAGTCACTTCAAGACACGACGAACCCAGCTTTGCTTTTGTTGTGAACGCGTTGCCCAACCGTCACTTCGGTAAAGGTGCTCGCGCTGCACGACGTAATATATTGTCTCCCACGGTACTAATTCAAACTTGAAGGTTGAGCTCGGAAACGGGCAGCGTCCCTACCCATCACCCAAAGACCTGTCGCGCCAGGAGCATCAGAAGTAGCACCAACACAATCCCCACACCGAGCCCCTCCCGAAAATCCGCCGATACACGCCCATCCAGCAATCCGCCACGACCCTGGCCCGCATGGAGTAGTCCGTGACCAGCCTTGACCTCGTCACGGTTCAGCTGCGTGACGCGCATCCCCGTCTTGACTTCGTCCCGAACAATCCGCGCCAATTCGGCCGTCGCGTCTGCTATCCACGCGTCCACTTTGGCGACGACCGCGGCCTCAACCTCGCGTAATTTCACGTCAACCGCATCCACCGCCGCAGCGACCGCCGCGTCGCGCACTGCATCCAATCCGGCCGTCAGGTCCGCGAGCAGCGACAGGTGCAACGCCGTCGTTTCGTCCATGGGCACGGCCGCTATCCGAATTGAGCCGGCGTCAACTCTCCATCCATGCGCTCGTACACGCGGCGCAGAAGAATGCACCTCGCGACAGCCGCAGCGTGCGCACATGCGCGACGACCACGTCGGCCCAGACGCGCGGGAGACCCGCGCCAGCGACCAGGTCCGCGGTGGCGACACCGACGAGCCGCGTGCCGTCAATGTTGTGGTCGTAGACGTGCGCGAGCAGCTTGGATTCGATGGGCAAGGGCAATTGCAGCGCGCGAATCCATGACGCCACGTCGTCGCTGGTCCAGGTGCCGGCGCCCGAAGCGGTGCTTGACGTGCGTGAGCGTGTGCCACTGCTGGCGAGACTGCTGGACATGATGGTTGGTTGGTTGGTCGGGGTAGAATGCGGGGCAGAACGCGGGGTGAGCACGGAGGTTGCAGCGTGTCAAAGAGGCAAGGAGATGTAGAAAGGCTGCCAGAAGCGACAGGTTGCGCGACTGTGATCGACTGATGTGCACATGGGTTCGTGGGAACGCAGATCATGACAGAAATGGGAGACTGCCATCGCTCCCATTTCAGAACTGGTTCCTTTGGCAGCAACAGAGGCCCGGATTGAACCAAAAAGGACGAAAGAAACGGGTTGCTCGACCCGGTTTGGTATAAATCCCGACACAAAATGTACAGCCCCCCTCTTCCTCCTCGCCCGCGACCGTGCGCCACAGCGAGACCAGCTTGCCCGACACAAACCGCCCGCTACACCTTGGCCGGCCCGACGCGATCCCTTGCGCTCTTCTCTTCGGTTGTTTCCCCTGCGACGGCGGCGCGCAAGTACACGATCGCCGTGACGACCGCAAACTGCGCACCAATCACGCACGAGAACTGCAGTCCCGCAACGAGGGCCGTGACGAGGTAGAGGAAGAACTTGAGAGCGTTGGGACACCGCGCGCAGACGCCGAGTTGCTCGACGGCCAGTGCGAGGAGACCGAGCCCGATGGCGGCGACGCCGGGGATGGAGAGTGGGCGGTAAAGGATGGGGAGGGTTCTACATCGCGAAACGAGGTGAGAAAGGGGCGAGCGAGAGATGGATGAGAAGAGCGTTGAAGGAAGGCACATGCTTTCGGACTATGTCGAGCGACGGCCAGGAGAAGGCGAGGGCGAGGAAACCGCCGTCGATGAGACCTACAGAGGTGCGAGTGTGAGCACCCGCTCTGGCGTCTGGACTGGGTGGAGAAGAACGCACACGCGGCGGTCGTCAAGCCCATGTAATGGCCCCACATGGACCAGATGATTTTGCCCATGGTGTGCGTGGAAATCGCGGCCGTGTTGGTTGTCGCGGAGTTGGAGAGGATATAATGTCGCGCTCGTCTGTCGCAGTGTGCTGGAAGAATCACAAAAGGCGAGCTCGCCGCTGCTCGCGAGCGGCCGTCGCGTATTTATGTGAGGAGGACTTGGAGTCGCGTCATTGCGTTGATCATTCATGGCGCTCGCGTTCAAAGCTTGCTCGACACGGTTCGCGCTGACGGTGGTTCACCCGCAAGCAATCATGGTTTCGCAGCATGAGCGGATGCGGTTGCGCGAAGTGTTGAGCGAGTTGCCGATCATGATTGTCAAAGACGTGCGTCGTTTGTGATTCATGATGCCGTCCTTCTGCCCTGTTCATGATTGTTTTCGAGCCACACCGTCTCAGGGAACGTTGGAGACACAAAAAGCATGTCAGGAGTCCATTCGCTAAATCAATTTTATGTCGACAAAGCACGCACGAACCGACAACGAGGAAAATGGACAACGGGTCGAAAGGCGGGAGGAGCGCGCGGCCCCGCCAAGAGGAAATCAAGCAGCCAAGGGAATTTGCGGCCGAACAACGGCGCCAAAAGAGCAAGAACAATCACAAATCCAGCCCAAAATATTGACAAGAGCAAATCACCACCACCCACTCTGCTCAGTAGAAGACGCGACTGAGAATGTTCTCCTCGATCGTCGAGATCCCCTGGTGAATGATGCGCAGCTCCTCCTCGAGCTTGCCCTCCTCAAGCGTGACATCGGCCACCAAGTAGGCCACGGGCCCGAGCGACTCGGACGTTTGCCGCTCAATGTTAAAGTGCGACAGCAGCTTGTTGATCTTCTTGAGGACACCAGGCACGTTCTTGTGAATGTTGGTCACGCGCACGGTCAACGGGTTGGCCGCCGACAGACTGCGCAGCGTGATGCCCGGCACGTTCACGGCGCCCTGCGAGGTGCCCTCGGTCACGTAGGTCACCATGGCGCGCGACACTTCGAGCCCGATCGCGCGCTGCGCCTCCTCGGTCGACCCGCCAATGTGCGGCGAGAGGAGCGTGTTCGGGCACCCGAGCAACGGCGACTGGAAGTTGGGCCCGTTCTTGGCGGGTTCGGAAGGGAACACGTCGACGGCCGCGCCAGCAAGGTGGCCCGACTTGAGACTGGCCGCGAGCGCGTCCACGTCGACGACGGTCCCGCGCGACGCGTTGATCAGGTAGCTGCCGGGCTTCATGAGCGCAAGTTCCTTGGCGCCAATCATGTTCTTGGTCTCGGGGGTTTCGGGAACGTGCAGCGTGACAAAGTCGGCGGCCGTGAGCAGGTCCGTGAGCGACCGCAGTTGCCGCGCGGAACCGAGCGCCATGATCTGCTGCAGGTCGTGGAAGACGACGCGCATGCCCATGGCCTCGGCGAGCACCGACAGCTGCGCGCCAATGTGGCCGTACCCGACGATGCCGAGCGTCTTGCCGCGAATCTCGTAGCAGTTGGCCGAGACCTTGTTCCAGATGCCCTGGTGCATTTCGCGGTTGCGGTCGGGCAACTGGCGGGCCAGCGCGACAATATTGCCAATCGTCATTTCGGCCACGGACCGCGAGTTGGCATAGGGCGAGTTGAAGCAGGCGACACCGCGCAGCGAGGCCGCGTGCAAGTCGACCTGGTTGGTCCCGATACAGAAGCAGCCAATCACGAGCAGCCGGCGCGCGGCCTCGAGCACTTTGGCAGTAACATGCGTCTTGGACCGGATGCCGAGCACTTGCACGTCGCCAATCCGCGCAATCAATTCGTCCTCGGACAAAGCGCCCTTCAACGTCTCGACCTGGAACCCAGCGGCCTCGAGCGTTTGCACGGCGACCGGCGACACGTTTTCGAGCAAGAGCACCTTGACTTCCGACTGGTCGAACCGGTGCAGCATGCGCTTGCTGTTTTGCGCGGCCGTGATGGTGCCGTTCAGGAGCGCGGCGGCTGCGGCCGCGGGCGCAATCGTGAGCTGCCGCCTCGTTTCGTCGGTCGGGGTCGACGTGCCGGACGCGCGCGCGTCGCCCGCACACCCGGACGCGCGGCGCTCGAGAATGGCGGCGGCGGCCTGCGCGGCCACGTCGGCATCGGCGAGCGCGGTCACGGTAATCGGCGCTGTTGCGGGGCGCGTCGTCTGCTGCTGCTGCGGTTGCGGTTGCTGCTGCTTGGACATGGTTGCGTGCTGGGTTGGCGCGGTTGATGAGGTGGGGAGGAGTGTGCAAGAACCGGGGCGGGCCGCGCGGCTTTTGAGGAAGAATTAAGGGCCGAGAGACTTGATCGTTCGCGCGTGGGCCCAGCGCGCCGGCGCGTCGGGTCGGATGCGAGGCGGCAGAGCGGCGCGGCGGGACGGATGGTGGAGCGGGGTTCGTTCTCGGCGTGGTCGTCGCTGGCGCGATTGATTACGCTGTGGTCCGCGTGGGGCACCGTTGGTGGAGCGGGTGGATAAGTGAACGTCAGCGGGGCGCCATCGTCGTTGCGCGCAGCACGGAAATGTGAGTTGATCAATCAAGGCGTGGCCGTGTGGTGTGGTCGGAGTCAAGTCGGCGAGTGCAGGAAGATGCACTGCAAAATCCTCGAAAACGAAAATGAAAAAGTCAGCGCCAGGCTGGCAATTTTGGGCGACTTGGCCCCGGACGTGGCTTATGCAGCAGCTGGCGGCGGTACCGCTTGATTTCGAATCTTTACGACGTCAACGGCACGTGTCACCGACTCGGCTCTTCGAAAGCTCCTCTGGCTGAACTCAGAACAAGCCAGCGCAATCTCACCTGTCTCTCGCTCTTGCACGCGTCTCGGCGCGTCTCGCGCTTCCAAGAAATGATGGCAAATGATCATCCCCCATCGTCGCGTCTATTGCAGCTGTCGCGCCAAGCTGCCGGCCAACCGACCGACCAGCGCCCCCTCTTACGAGTGCTGGATGCGCATGCTCGGCAAACCCCAGCACTTCTTGCCAATCCGCGCGGCCACGAAGCACACGGACTCGGTCTCGATCGCGTCGTACCCTTCACTGCCGTCCCACGTGTCGCCCACCACATTGTAGATACCAAACGTGACGCCAGCATGCACCACGTCGGCCGACATCATGAGCCCTAGGGATGCCACGTCCGACGGTGAGCGTTCGATCACCTGCAAGCCAGAACCCAAGCGGCGAAAATAAGCACACGTCCCGCCCACCGACGTGAGCTCAACCCACTCCTGGTCGGCAAACCGCGCGTCCGACAGCGGCCACGCCTCGCCCGGAACGTGTCGCGGCACATACAGCGTCTTGCCGGGTGGCAACGTGCCGTCGAGCCGCGGGACCGCCTCGTTTGGTCCCGGCGTCGTGCGCCGTCCTGGATGGAGATCCGTTGTCAGCGATCTTTTCCACCCGGGAAATGTCCACCAAACGTACCAACAAACGTATTCCAGTCATAGTACGAATTCCCCTGGAAACACGCGGGCACGACAATATCCCGCCCGCTCTCCATGGCCTTCTTTGCCAGCAAATTCGGAATCCCAACCACATCCGCATCCACCCACAGGACCTTCTCATACACCATGTCCATGGCCGCACTCATCAGCGTATTGCGCAACACGGCCATCCGCCGCCGCCGTGGGACCTGCACGATATCGTCGTGCCGCCGCTCCCGCGCGACTTTCAAGTCCAAGTGCGCAAAGTACGCCGCGTCGTGCACCTTGTAGACGTCGATTTGCGCGAACCCGTAGAGCGCAGACATGGCCTCGATCCGGTACACGACCGACGCGTACTCGTCGGCCGCGGAAATGAGGACGGCGAGCGTCGTCATTCCCGGGTCTGGGAGGGAACCCATGATCATGGTCGCGAGGTCCTCGAAGGACCGCCACCGGCCGTAGGATTCGCGGTCCTTGATGGCCACGAGGACGAGCAGCGGCATACCAGCGGCCGTGCGGGCGCGTGACGGATCAGCCGGGGCGTCGGAACGCGTCCAGAGAGGCGCGGCCGTGCGCGCGAATCGGGTCCGCTTCAGGTGCGGACCTTTAGTCACGGACTGGAACACGGCCGGGGCGGATGGTGGAGGTGGGGGTGGTGGCGACGTGACGACCGGATCGGGGGACGAAGTCGGTGCCGGTACGTTATCGCTTGATCCCGGCGTTGGAAAATTGGAGATCCGCGCCTGCAAGTTCTGCAGTGCGGCACCGACGACGCCCGCGGGCGAGTGCATCTTTCCCGAAGGCGCGTGCGCAAGCGTCGGGTCGCGCCGTGTTGGCGCGTCGTTGTTGGCGGACGGCGGCAGCAGCAGGAAGATGACGATCACGACGAGGGCTAGCGCAAGAAGTGCCGTGCGCACGGGCCCGAGTGCGCGACGGTGCTGCTCGGCGTGGTTGCGCAACAGGATCCACCATCGCGTCGAGTTGGCTGCTGGCGCAGCTCGCGGTGCGGGTGACGGCGTGAGGAGTGGGATGTTGGTCGCCATGGCCGAGGCGTGCAAGTGAGGGAGCACGAAGTGCGAGGGCAACTGGAATTGTCCCGGAGCAAAGTCGACGAGTCGTGACCGTCAAGTTGATGGGAGTTGATGGTCGCTGCGCGCTTCTCAGTTGCTGGCGTTGGTGATCCACGACGAGGCAGTCGATTGCATTGGCCGAAGGGGAAACGAAGGCGGCAATGACGACAAATGTGGAGAAGCAAGCTGGTCTTGCATTTTGCGGCTGGAAGTAAACCGCAGCCAAAATTGATCGGGGGTGGCATGTCAAATGTGAGATTATTTGGTGGGAGACGTACCTTGGAAGTCACGCAAGTCCCACGCGGATTCCTTCCCGCTGAACACACGAACGACACCCAAGACACGACTCTCCCACCAAAACGACCCGCCGTCACCATTCACCAACGGCACCGGGACCAACACTGGCCAGATCACCTCTCCACCGCACCATGGACCAGTTGCCCGCCTGGCGCACCAAGCCGCCGGCCGCCGCACGCGGCGGTCCCGCTGCCAGCCCGCGCTCTTTGACGCTTCTCATTCTACTTGCACTGCTCGTACTTGTTCTGCTCGCTCTGCGCAATCCCGCGCCCGAGACGCGTCTCGATCCCGAAGCTGCAGCTGCTGCCGCCGCGATCCGTGACGCTGTCGAAGACCGCGCGCCGCGTGCTGCCGCGGGGCTGGCGTTCGAATTTGACGCGTACGACGACGATGCTGCCGACCGTGGTGCTGCCATGGCCGCCGCGGCCGCGGCAGCGGGTCAAGTTGGACTCGACAAGGCCAAGGCGGCAGCAGCGGTCGCGGCGGGCGACGCCGCATCCGACGCCCAGCAGCGCGCAAAGTTGACTGGTGACGATGGCGAGTATGACGCTGAAGGCGACGACGACGAAGAGGAAGACGACGACGACGACCCGCTCCCATCCGCTGCCCTCTCGACGGACCGCATCCTGCGCCCGCTCGCGCGCGAACCCGGCAACCTGACCCCGCTCGCGACCAAGCAATCTCCGCGCACCCCAGCGCTCACGCGCAAACTCGGTCTGCTCGCCCTTGTCGTGACCAAGTCCGTGCGCAAGACGGTCGCCCCACTGATCACCAAGTTCCGTGCCGAAGGGCTCGACGTAGTCCTTTTCCACACGGACGCACCCGGCGACGACCCAACCCCGGCGTGGGTCGATGCCGTGGGCCCCGCCTACCACGAGTGCACGGCGATTCGCGCCGCGGGCCAGGGCAAGTACTGGTTCGCGAAACGCTTTTTGACGCCGGACGTGGTGCAGCTCTACGACTACCTGTTCCTCTGGGACGAGCACGTCGCGCTGCCGCACGCCGAATGGTCCCCGAGCCAGTTTACCGCCCTCCTCAAGCGGT
>GG745352.1:407779-430553 GCA_000151295.1 Allomyces macrogynus ATCC 38327 | reverse complement strand
CCCACTGTACTTATTCAAAGCAAGGTCCTCCGCTTTCTCCATCTCTTCCCGCAATTACACCACCCCACCTCCCATGCCCCCTCAAACACCCCCCCCTGAACTATAACGATCAATTCGACCCGACCGACCCCTCTACGACGCAACTCCATTCTTTCCTCATCCTTACACTTCATTTCGTATTCCGAGTTGCCCGAGCGCTCGGCGGGACGACGCTCGCGACCGCGGACTCGGGCGAGTGCCCGGGCTGGCGCAGTGTCGCGAACGTGCCGTGGTGGGGCGTTGGGACCGCGCCCGAGTCGGAAGTCGTCAAAAAGGCACCGGCCCCGGCGGCGGCGGCACCGGCCAAGGAACAGGAGGACGTGCCGGTCGCGGCGAGTCCGGACCAGGTGGTCGTGCCCAAGGGCAAGGGCGAATTGCCAAACCCGGTGGAGTTGTCGGGCGACGGCGCGTTGCGCGCCAAGCATCCGATCCCAAAACCCAAGGTCGGCGTCGACGAGTCGGAGGCCGAGGAGGTGGAGGCCGCGCCGCCCAAGGACCAGGCGGCTGCGGACTTGTCGGCGCTCGCGGCCGCGATTGTCGCGGCTTCGAACAAGCACGCCGCTGCTGACCCGGCCGTCGCGCGGCCCGACGCGGCCAAAGTACGTCCAGTCAAGCCCAAGAAGGACGTGGCCGCGCTGGCCGCGGAACTCGCGGCCGCGGGCACCGGTGATGGCGATACGGCAGCCGCGGCGGCTGTGGCCAAGTCCGAGAACGATGAGACGAACGAATCGGCGGCCAAGCTCGCGGCGCATGCCAAGGCGAGTGCCGACTTGGCCAAGATCGCGCAGGCCAAGGCTGATGCCGCAGTCGCACAGGCGAATGCGCTCCAGGCGGCGGCGGTCGCGCGCAAGGCTGCGCAGCGCGTGGAAGCGGCGGCTAAGCGCGAAGGACAGCAAGTGGACGAATCTGAGAATGACAAGGCCGATGCCGTGGTTGTGCGCGAGGCTGCACAGCGGGTTGAAGTGGCGGCCAAGCGGGATGGACAGCAAGTGGACGACGTGGAAAGTGTTAAGGTCGATGCCGTGGTCGCGCGCAAGGCCGCACCGCGTGAGCAGGCGGCCCAGGGCGAAGAGCGTCAGGAGGAAGTACCCGCAGTGGACGACTCAGAGAGGGGAGCGGAGAGCTGATGGAGCGACTGAGTAGCAAAACGGATGGACAGAGGTGGGCATGGCACTGGGGTTTATTTTGTTGGACAATCTCAAATGCGTAGTTCCTATGGTTTCTTGGTCTCTTGGCGGTTCCAAAGGAGTGTGTCAGCGCTTCAAACCGCAGCGTCGTCGCTGCTACTCGACGTGACGGTGATTTGGTCGTAAATTGCAGCCATCACGTCGCGGTCGAAATGCGACGTGGATTCCGTGACAAGACAGCTCGCGCTAGCCGCTGCGAGCCCGCGCCGAAAAGCTGCGACCATGTCCTACATTTCATGTTGTGGTCTGCTCAAGCGCGCTCGCGTCATCCTTTGAGCAATGAACCGGCGTACCCCAGACTCCAAGAACGACGCGAGCGTGACGCCCGAACACGTATCCCCGGCACCTAACGGGTTCAGGACCAGCTGCTGCTCGCCGTCCGAGCCAATATGGAAACTGTTTTGCCGCGACAAGGTCGGCGCCATAATCGGGCTTGGCAGGCACGCCGAACTCTCGGCCAGTTTCGCGAGCTGCGCGACAGCCGGGTTCATGCGCAATGCCGACGCGCAATCAGCGGCGGCCGCCGCGGCGGGCGGGTCGTACTGCAGCTGATCGCACGAATCGGTGAGCCGCACCATCTCGGCGAGTGCCGGGACCGAGTACGTGTAGACGGTGTGCGTCGTGCCGTCGACCAGGCACGCGGCCTCGGGGCCGTTGGTCACGGCAATGTACCGGATCGGGTACTTGGCGGTGATTGCGCGGCCGACGGCGGAAATGGGCGAGGTGGTGTCGCTATTGTGCGAGGAAGACGTTAGAAACGGGCTGGATCAAACACGGAAAAAGAGTGAGATCACGAACCCAACCACCGCCCTCGCCTCGTCGCCGTTGATCTTGAGAATGTCAACGAGCCCCGTCTCGAGCGTCGACTCGACGCCCTTGTACGCGTCCAGCAGGATCGTCCACCCATTGACCGGCTTCATTCGGACGACAAAGTCGTAGCACGCCGCGTCAGTGCCCGCCGGGAGCGTGCCGCAAATCGCGATGCCGCGAATCGTTGGCGACGAGAGAACAGATCGCGCGAGGGTATAGAACTGCGCCTTTTCGCTCTCATCAATCGTGCTGGACGGTTCCTACGGACGGCTCGGTATTCAGATCGGATCGCGAGTTTGCGGAGGTTGGTCGTGGAGCACGTACGACAAGCTCGGTCGTCGTGTTGGTGCTGAAGTCGAGGACGGTCGTGCACGTTCGAGTGGGTTTTTGGACGGGCACTGACGTCGCCAAACAATGGTCAGACAATGGGCGTACGATTCGAACAGGACGGGGAACGCACCACTGAACTGCTGAATGTTCTTCTGCTCGAGGGCATCGCAAATGTACTTGCCCGTGCTGCCGCCGACAAACTACGCTCGGAACGCAGTCAGCGGCGCTCTCCGATGTGGGAGAACTCTACGATGGGGATACTGACCTGCAACACGGAGACCTAGGGGCCGAACAGAACAACGAGTCAGGGAAAGTGATCCAGCGTAACAACTTGAACAACGTCCACCCCGAATCGAACTTTGTTGGCGTGCCCGAGCTGCTGGATCGAAATGGCCACATTTTGCCCTGAAGAACCATCAACATTAGCGCATTCCCTCGACTAGCAAAAAAAAAACATCCACAACACACCTTTCCCGCCGATCGAGTGCGTTTTCCGGAACGCACGGTTGACTTGCCCGGGCGCAAACGAGCGGAAATGGAGAGTCGTCTGGAACGCCGGGTTCAGACCTGGAACGTTGCGGAAACCAACGCATGACGGAAAGTCCGTCGCGTGACGTCGGATGAGATCATTGATCATGGTCGTGGCAGACGTGATGTGCACGCAGAGTGGGGCCACTGAAGCGCACCGACGCAAATGATTTCGCGCGGCGTAGCGTGAACAGACTGGTTCGGCGCAGTGTCCTTGATGCCACCCAAGACGCCGGGACAAGATTGTGGTGTCGTGCCGGCAAACATTTTCGTGCTTGAAGTATCGGCCAGCTGTTCAGCAACGCTGTCGTTGAATGGATGGGCGTTGGTGCGGTTGGCAACTGGGGTCGTGCAGCTTGACGAGTCCGTGTCAAATCGTTGGCTTCGGAAATCTTTGTCGAGATATTTATTGCAGCTAGTTCTTGAGCACGGTTGAGGTCGAGAGAGAAAAGAGCCCCGATTGTAAAAAGTGGGTCGATCGGATTGTGTTTTGACAACAGGGTGCTTTGGCAGCGTGATGGTCGAGCGACGCGGTCACGCCCTTCGTCCACCGCAAAGCGAATCACCCAACCCAAGGACGATATCATTTCCTTCAGCGGCACTGCCGACCGGTTCGCCTCGTGCCGTTTGGTCGTCAGTACCCGCACTCCACTTCGTCCCGTGCACGCTTGCTGCTCGTCCCAATCACCATGACGTCTCAAAACCGCCAGCGACTTCGAGTGAGCACGACCACGTTCGGACTCGCTGACGTCCGCCGCGCAAGCAACGACGCGCCGACATCGCCATTGTCAAGAACGCCCTGGCTACGGCCTGGATCACGCAGACGGCTGGTCGCGCTGGTCGCGGCCATGATTCTACTCCGGCTGCTGATGAGCCTCATTCCGAAGTGGTATCGCCAAAACACTGGCAATGCTCCGTCAGATCGATAAAATTGCGTTGACGGCTTAACGAATAGTGGTGGAGAGCGTTGATGGGCCGTGTCCGGACTGGATTTTCATCCTTGGAAGCTGAACGAAATGGAACTGGCAGTTTCAAAGGTGAGTGTCCCAGCTATTCATCCGTCTTGAGTGTCGACATGTGCGACTGGGTCTTGACTGGAGATCATCCTCCCGATATCACGTCCACTGTTCAGTGATCGTCAATTTCATGCACGCTGTTCTTACCGTGCTGGGAAATGAGATCGACAAGCGGCCTGTGATTCCCGCGCATTTCGTCAACGTGCGCGTGGACGACTTGATGCAGGTCATCGTCCTTGGCAGCGCGCCGCAAGCGCGCATTGCGCGCCGCCACGGCAGCGGCATCGCGCTGGTCAGGTTCAACAGTGGCAAGTGCTGCGATCAGCTGTTCGTCGCCGTGTTGGGCGGCACGGGTATTCTCGGCGAGGATGTAGATGATCAAGGGCGCAATTACCGCTTGCGACGGCGCCTCGCTGGCGAGGGCATGGTGGTGGTCGAAGCGATGGGTGAGGTCGACATGATCGGTGTGCGCTGGTCGTCTGAGAATGGTCGTTGACCAAGGCGATGGGGAGCGAGAAAGGGTCCGTGGAGGGCGCGCGCTGGGTATTGATTGGGCCTGGTGCGCAAGCACGAGCGGGGCGGGAGAGTGCTGTCAAGGCCCACGCACGCGTCAGTCGTGGGAAGACCTCAAAACAGTGAAATAAGCTGCGGGATGTGATGCCGCGCCTGATTCAAGTGCCCAGCAACCCTCATAATGCCCAAACGGCCCTCCACGGACGCGCCGGTGTCAAGGGCGCGTCTCGAATATCACCAACCAAAATGTCAAATGGTCCACGGACAGATCGGATATATTTCATGATAACGAACTGACCTGTCCGTCGCAGTCCCATGCGCCGTGCTGGTCCTCGCAGCAGCCGCGATGCCGCGCCTCTCGCAGACGCTTACAGTGCGGGACTTGACGCTGGCGCAAGGTGGGCTTGGTGCGCGCGTGCCGAGGTGGTTGGGACCCAAGAGATGCTGTCGCGCCGCGTGACAGACAAGGAGTCATCGAGCGAGCCAAATATCGCCATTCAAAAGGGTTGGAATTGAGACAACTGACAACAAAAACGAGACTGCGCGCCCTAGTCCCCACTCTGCTACTGCTTGCTCTCAATCACATTGACGAGCCAGTCGAGCGCTTCGTTGAGACCTGCCCCCCACCGAAAGAACCGCACCGTCAGTCTCCACCCACTCACCCACACGATCCACATCAAAAACTTCCGCGTACCCTCGCCCTTGAGCGCCGACGTCCTGAAAATCTGCCACTGACGGTTCTTGAGCGCGCTCAGCCCAAGCTGTTCCGAGACCTGCGCGGGCGACAAGGCGCCCTCCATGTCCTGCTTGTTGGCCATGACCAGCAACGCCGCGTCCTTGAGTTCCTCCTCTTCGAGCATCGACACGAGCTCCTCGCGCGAGACGGCCATGCGGTCCTTGTCACACGAATCGACCACGTAAATGATCGCGTCGGTGTTGGCATAGTAGCACCGCCAGTACGGGCGGATCGACGTTTGCCCCCCAAGATCCCACACTTGGAACTTGATGTTCTTGTAAGAGACGGTTCTGGGGAGCGGGGGAGGGCGATGGTGGTCAGCGGTCGACCGGTGGCGGTGGGGTCCGTGGGGTGATGGACGCGGCGGACGAGGTGGGTCGGGACGTACTCGACGTCTACGCGGTGGCGAAGCGTGAACAGTCAGCTTCCGCGGTGTGGGGGCAATGCGCCATTCACGGCCAAGAAAATCACGGCCAAGAATGGAGCCGCACGTACTGAAGCCAATCGTCGGAATTGTTGTCACGACCTCGCCGATTTGCAGCCGGTACAGGATCGTCGTCTTGCCCGCGCCGTCGAGGCCTAGTTGCGCGCGGGGTCGTGGTCGGTCAGGGAAGGGACAGCATCGACGTGGTTCTTGTCGAGCGTGCTGAGTGCTTGGCTGCATCGCTGCATACCGAGGATCAGGATGCGGACTTCCTTGTCGCCCCACAAGCGGGAAAGGAGTCGACTGAAGAGACCGCCCATCGTGTGCTGGTTGCTGTGGTGTTGGTCGGGTCGAGGATTGGTGGCACGCGGCACTTGGGGCGCGTGTCGTGTCGTGGAGCTGAGCGAGGTAGGCTCGCGCGAGCGCGGTAACTGGTGGCCGAGCGGGATTCGGAAAGCACGTGCGGTTTGGGTGCGCCAAGTCGCGTCCGTTCAATCACTTGCGGGGCGTGGCGCCGGGTCGTGCAGGTTGGTGGTGGTGGCGAGATGGCGTTGCCGTGAGTATGGTGATGCTGCGACCTTCGAACTTGGCAACCTCATCTTCGGCAAGCGGGTCCACCGCAGCGTCACGTCTGTCAGTTAAGCGCGTGACCCTGATCACCGCGAAAGTGATCAAGCATACCACACCCGGCCAGCAGCAAACCAATCCAACCATTTTCGCCAGCAAGAAATGTATCGAGTCGCCCGACAAGTCGCCGCCAGCGCGGCAGCACGAGCGCCCAGCCATGCCCGTGCGCTCGCGACGTCGACGCCGCCGCCCCTGATCCCGCCAGACTTGACGAGCGACCATCGCAAGCCCAATAATCCGGCCGTGCCCGCTTCGACCAATAACTCGGCACCACCAACTGCTACGACCGAGAACGCTGTGCAGACGGATGCTGCTGAACCGGCCGCCGATGCGACCCCGGCGCCGCCGCAATCCCTGCCGCGCCGCATCTACTCAGGGCTCTACAATTTCTTCAGCAAGGAGGAGCGCTTGAAGAAGCGCAAGGCCATGTGCGTGAGCTCTTGGCAGATGCGGCGAGAGCATCGGACATTCCGACTTGTCCACCCGATTTGACGACGGGTTGGTGTCGATTTTGTAGCCAAGAGGAGTACCATACGAGTTACTGGAAGGACTTGAAGGGTACGCGCTCCCTCTCCCGAGAATTTCGTTTTCTTGGACCATCGCTTACGATTTATTTCGGTGGTCAGAGCTCAACAAGACCAAGGGCAAGCTGTTTATCGCCGCGTCTGAACTGGCCACGCCGCAGGTTCGCCATTTGATCCCATCACCGACCTCGATCGCCCGTGCGGTTCCCTGACCAAACTCACAGTTCTCGCCAGCGTTCCCACCGTTCACCGTGTCGCCGCTCAATGACATGAAGAACCCGATTGATTTGCGCGACCACATCAAGAAACGCGGCCAGGCGGCGCTTATCACGATTGCGTTCAACGAGTACGGCGACGTACGCATTTGTGATCGTTTTCGCTCGATTCTCCACCCGATAATTGACGCCGGTAATGCCCTTTTGTAGCGTCACGTCAAGTCGTTCGAGGCCGAATTCCGCACCGCGTTCCCGCAGCTTCCCATCTACCAGGTCCGCTCACTTCTCGATATCTCCTCACCTCTTTTCTCCACCATCACTAACGCGTACGAACCCTCCCCCATCAGCTGAACTTGACCGAAGGCTCCATGCGCTCCTACGTCGTGCAAGCCTCGCTGCCCTACATTCGGCAAAACGTGCCCGCCGACCAGCGTGGCGACTACTTCCTCTCCATTTTCCGCGATGTTGAGCGGCCGCTCGATATGCTGCGCGTCACAAACCGGTACCTTGGGTGGGTATTCTTGGTGGATCCGAGCGGGCGTGTCCGGTGGCGCGCGCATGGGAACGCGACCGAGGAGGAGCGTGAGGCGTTGCGCAATGTGACGGGTGCGCTGTTGGAGGAGGTGGAAGCGGCCGCGGCCAAGGCGCAGACGCAGCAGGGTGGGAAGCAGCGGGGTGGGAAGAAGACGGCAGCGTAGATGAATGGGTGGGTGGATGTGTTTGTAATAAGCTTTCCGTGGGTATTGGCCTCGCTGCGCTGTGCCATCTCACTGTCCTGATGCTCGCCCGAAGCGAGCCTGATGAAGCGACGAAGTGGACAAAAAGACCTGCTATTGAGAATGAGCAATACACGAACAGCACCGGGCAACTACAAAACACCACTGCAACAAGAGGCGCCCTCCCCAAGCGCACAACACGCCGGCCTCAACCCCTGACGCCCCCACCAACTCTACCAACTTACTTGGACGGCGCGTACGCGGCCGTCGAGTAATGATCCGGGTACTTGGCCATCAACGCGTGCAGTTCCTTCTCCTGCTCGAGCAAGTGCGGCGGCACCGTATCATACACGTCCGTGAACAAATCGGCCACCGGCGGCTTGGGCTCGCGCTCGGCCTTGGCAAACGCGGCCAACACGGTCTTGCGCGTCTCCTTCTTGTGCTTATCCTCCTTGGCCTGGTCCCACCAGCCCTTGGCCTCCATGTACTTGCGGAACCGCGTGACCGGGTTATCGCGCGCCTTCCAGTCCTCGACCTCGCGCTTCGACCGGTAGGCCGACGAGTCGTCTGAGGTCGAGTGGTGCGAGACGCGGTAGGTCATGGCCTCGATCAGCACGGGCTCCGAGTGTTCGATCGCGTGCTTGCGCGCGAGCTGAGTCGCGCGGTAGACGGCGAGCACGTCGTTGCCGTCGACACGGAGCGTGTGCATCCCGTACCCGATCCCGCGCGCGGCAATGCCGTCGCCGCGGTACTGGTCCGAGACGGGCGTCGAAATGGCGAACCCGTTGTTGCGGCTGTTTGTTTTGGTCGATTGATGGTCAACTTTTGGAGCACCAGAACGTTGAGCGAATGAATGAAGGAATGCAGAGCGTACCAGAAGAAGAGCACCGGCGAGTTGGTCGTCGTCGCCATGTTGAGCGCGGCATGGAAGTCGCCCTCGGACGCGGCGCCCTCACCAAAGTAGCACATGGCCACATTCGGCTTCTTGGCGCGCTTGAGCGCGTAGGCCGCGCCAACGGCCTGCGGCAGCTGCGTGCCGAGCGGCGACGAGATCGTCTGGAAGTTGAGCTTGTTCGACCCGTAATGCACGGGCATTTGCCGCCCCTTGCCGTAGTCGTGCACGTTCGAGTAGCACTGGTTCATAAACTCGTCGATCGTGAACCCGCGGTACATGAGCACGCCGGCCTCGCGGTACTGCCCGAAAATAATATCGTCGAGCTCGAGCGCGGCCGCAGACCCCATGTGCGTCGCCTCCTCGCCATAGTTGGTCATGTAGAAGGAGATACGGCCTTGGCGCTGCGCCTCGTAGAGAATCATGTCCATGGTGTTGAGCGTCACCATGGTCTTGTAGACCTTGATCGCCCAGGCTTCGTCGACTTTCGGGTCCTGCGCCGGGTCGACGATTTGGCCGTCTTGGTCGAGCACGCGGTAGGTCGGCAAGACGGCCGACTGCTTGATGAAGGCCAGCTCGTGCGTGTACTTGGAGTGCAGAGCGCCGGGGAACTTGGGGCCGTCAGCGGCAGCGTGTGCGAGCGGGGCCGAAACGACCACCTCGGGCGCCGAGACCTGCAGGCGCGCAGCCGACGTGGCGAGCGCGCGGCGGGCGGCCAGGCGCGGGTGCGCGGCGGCAGTGCGCGAGAGCAGCGTGGCGGCAGAGCGGAGCGACAAGGCCATGACTTGCTGGAGTTGGTGCAGGAGGGAGACGGGCGGGCGGCAGGAGCGGCTCGGCGGCGAAGCTGGCGGGGAGAGTATTGGAAGACTTGTCCAAGACGGCGGGCGGGATTCGACTCGGGCAGCAGTACGTAGGTCGGGGAGGGGAGGCCGGCAGGGTGGTGGTGGAGGAGCAGGCCAGAGGCAGAGGGGAGCGATCAAGCCAGCCCCAATCGTTGCGGTTGGCGTTGCCGCGAGGTGGGCCGAACTCTCGGGTCTTTGCGGGCCTCTCCCGCCTTTTCCCGGCCAGCGGTTGGGCTTGCCCACATGCACGCGAAATCCACGTGCTCCACATGCACCAACTGGTCGCGTGCTTCCCGGACCAACACCACCACCAACCATCAATTGCCGACACTAAGTATTCGCGTAAGCCGATACGACGACGCCCTCAGTGCACCAACCCGCTGCACCCGCAACCGCATCGCGTCCATCTCTCAAATACACCGGCGCCGCCCACGCGTCGAAGTTGGACCACCACCTCACTGCATCTTCCTAGTCCCGCCATCTTCGCGATCCGATCAACCATAATTTTGCTAGCACCATGTTCGCAACCACAACCCAACGCCTCGCGACCAGCCCTCGCTTGGCCGCCGCCACCATGTCCGCCGCGCGCCGCGGCCTCCAGGTGCTGCACACCGTCGACGAAGTGCGCGCCGTGCGCCGTGAAACCCGCGCCAAGGGCCAGACGCTCGCGCTCGTGCCGACCATGGGCGCACTGCACGACGGCCACCTCGCCCTGAGTACGCTCTTGCGCATTGCATCCGCACCGTCTCGCTTCTCCACCCTGATCTGACCGCCGACGCGCTTGTCGCGACGCGTTCCCCAGTGGCCACGGCCAAGCAGCACGCCGATGTCGTGGCCACCAGCATTTTCGTCAACCCGGCGCAGTTTGCGCCGCACGAGGACCTCGACCAGTACCCGCGCACGCTCCCCGCCGACGTGGCCGCGCTCACCGAGCAGGGTGTCGTCTCGGCCGTCTTTGCCCCGAACGCCGCCGAAATGTACCCGTCCGGCATCACGACCAACGTGGCCGAACAGCGCGGCACGTTCGTCTCGGTCGCCGGGCTCAGTCACCAGCTCGAAGGCGAGATCCGCCCACACTTTTTCCGCGGCGTCGCGACGGTCGTGGCCAAACTGCTCGGTGCCGTACAGCCGGACGTGGTCGTGTTTGGTCAAAAGGATGCGCAGCAGTGTGTCGTTGTTCGCCGCATGATCACCGACCTGTTGTTGCCGATCACGATGATTGTTGCGCCGACCGTGCGCGAGGCCGACGGGCTCGCCATGTCATCGCGCAACCGGTACCTCTCGCCCGCGGAACGCGCCGTCGCGCCGGCACTCAGCGCTGGTCTCCTCGCTGCGCAGACCGCGTTTGAGCAGGGCGAGAAGCGCCGCGACGCACTGCTCGCGATCGTCGACCGTGACTTGCGTGCCGTCGACACGAAGGGGGAGATGAAGGTCGAGTACGTCTCGATTGCGTCAGCCACGGACCTGGCCGAGGTCAGTAGCGAGATTGGGCCCGACGGCGCGATCATGAGCGCGGCCGTCCGGCTCGGGTCGACGCGGTTGATTGACAACGTGCTTCTGGGCACGCGATTGTAATTCGGAGGATTAGCACAATCCATATTCTGTTCTGTTTCGTGGTGATCTCCGGTTGGTGATGAGGTTGCAGCTTACTTATCGCTGGTTGGTGGTGAGACTGCCAGGCACGGAGGAACCACGCCACAAACCAAAGCATCAACCGCGACATCACATCAAACGTGGGTATGTAGAAACGAGCCGTCTCCACGTGAACAGGCGCAATTTGAGCGTGAGCGACGTCAGTGGCCACCGCGCGGTCAACGACGCGTCGGAAAGTGCATGGCCGCCGCGAGACTAGGGCAAGCGCGCGCGAGCCGCGTAGAACCGGTCGGACCGGGATTTCGAGTCGAGGGGCGCAGTCACGACGGCGAGGAGCAGTTCGTGCGGGAGCGCGAGAAGGGGGCTGCCAGGATGCGCGTGGTTCACGGCGGCGGGAACGTAGTTATCGTCTTGGAGTCCGGGTCGAAGGGCGAGTCCAAGTCGGCCGTCTTCGTCTTGATGATATCGAGTCTTTTGAACACTGGCACCGTTTTCTATAAACAGGACCAGTACGCGCACGATGAGCGCCGATGACTCCACCATATTGCGTGACGAGATGGATCCCATACCCGTTTGCGCAGCACCGACGGCAGCGCGTGCGCAACGTGCCAGATGAACCACTTGTAGTGCGCTGCGGCAATGGCATGTTTCGCACGGCACTAGTTCTTGGCGCGCATGGACAATGTCGGCCGCGGCGGCTCGACGTCGAGGAAGGGGAGGATCATCGTGCGCTGATTGCCGCCGCTCGGTCCACGATCTTCTTGCTTGCCGACCAGAGATCAATGACCATGGACGGTCCAAACGAGATAGAGCCAATTCCTGCGTCGATCTATCGCCAGCTGAAGTGGAATGCTGACTGTTCAAGCTTGTGCGAGTAGTCGTGCTATTGCAAAGTGGTGTGCTGGCGCATGCTCGAGGACGTCGACGCAGACGACGACGAACACAGGTTGGCGCATCTCGCCACAGCCCACCGCAGCAACGACTCGCAACGACTCCGCTCCTGTTGGTTCGCTCACAAGCAAAGGAAAAGAAGGGGCCAGAATCTATGTTGAACACGTCAACCTTCCTTCAAACGAAAACCATCAACGAAAAACGAAGAGTCTGCACGACAGCGCAATCGGGCAGGAGGGATGACGAAGGTAACGTTGGGCCGGGGAGGAGGAGAAATGGAGAGAGAAATGTGAGAGGAGGACACGACCGATCTAAGGAGGAAAATAGGACCAAAGGCAAGAACAAAAGACCAAGTGGAACTACGGGACGCCCAATAAACGAAAGACGCGCGACGAGAGGGCGCGCGCCGTTGTTCCAGAGGGACAATGTACACGGCTGAGGGTGAGCTGGGAGGAGGGTGAGACGACGAACAAAGACGGAGTCATTTCGCCCATCGAAGGCGCGAAAAGACCGGGGGCCAGCAAGAGGATGCTGGCAAACGACTTTCCGAGAATCGGCCTTGAGTCGCATTTACTTGTCGTGCGGGAGCAAGATCAGCGGGTGCGCGACCTGTGACGGCGTCGCCCACGGCGCGTCAACCGCCATTGGGTCGGCGCCCTGCAATGCCATGGCGGCCTCAGGTGCCGGCACGGGTGCGGCACTTGCGGCGGCGGTTGCCGTCGACACGCCAGCGACGACGGGAAGGCTGGTACGCGTCGGTGGCGGCACGACAACGTCGGGGCACAACCGGTGCACGTCCTGGACAAAGGCCGCGTCTGAGGTCATGGTGAGCAGGTAGACGGCCGGCTGGTCGCCCACGGCCTCGACGTGTTGCCAGTACTTCCGGACGACGGGCGTGCACACGAGCGCGCGCTTGGCCGCATCGGTCTGCGGCGTGTCCGGGTCGTCGGGCAAAATGCGCCACTTGAACCACTCAGAGTAGACGCGGTGTGCGGCTTCGAGGACGGTCGTCGTGCGCGCGAGGGCAAGGTCGTCGGTCGCGTCGGCGCTGGCGCACGCGTTGGTGGCGGCGGCTGCGTTACCCCACGCCTATGGAAAGAAAGTCGTGCAGGGCTGCGTGAGCCACATCGCTCGCCACATTTCGAGAAGCAACAGTCGAACAAAATGCAGGAAAAGAGGCACATGCGCATGCCTCGTCCCCTTCCGCGTTCGACGTTGTTCAAAAAAAGACGTACCAAGTACGCAGTTGCCATGCGGTCGCCCTCGACCAAGTCGAGCCGGCACGCCGTTGCCAAGTCGTGCGCCGTCTTATGCAGTGCCGGCGCGCAGGCAGCGTTGGCTGGTGCGCCCGGGTAGGGCACCCCGTGGCACACTTGGTCGACGGCAGCAAACCAGAGCGGCGTTTGCGGGAAACATGCGGCAATTGTCGGGTCAATGTCGGCGCGGGCCACGGCAGCGGCACACGTTTCGCTTTCGGCGATGAGTGCGGGCGGGATGCCCGACGTGAAGCGCACGCCGAGTGGCGGGGCGTCGGTCGGAGCGGCAGACGCGGCAAGGGCCGAGAGGAAGACGACGGCGAGCGTCAGGCAAGTAGCGCGTGCAACAACGGGGTGCGACATGGCGGGCAGGGCTGGTCGAAGGAGGGGCGCGCACACAGAGCGTTGGCAGGGTGGAGGGTCGGTCAGGCCGAGAAGAACGGGGGTGGGGCCAATTTGAAGGTCACGGAATTAGTGTTCGACCAGGCAGCGGCACGCGAGGACACCAAGCCTTGGCCGGCGCGCAGCAGTCGCAGTCCACGTCGTCGCCGGTCGGTTCGGTCGCAGTCTGGAACAGAAATCCAAGTCAGCTTGCGGTTCCGTTCGCCAGGCTCGTCGCTCTTGCCCAGCCGGCCTCGTCCCGTGCGACCCGACCGGTGCAGCACTGACGCACACCCAGCCGCATGAGCGAGCATACCAGTCCTGCCGGCCACCTCCAAACTGCAGCCGCGGTGCCAAACCGGTATCACGCCGGGGATGAAAATAGACTCTGTACGCACCGCGCTGCAGAAATGGCTCCCGTCAAGGTCGGTGCGGTCGGTGTACACCGCTGGCGCAGGCTTGTCCAGGGGACCGAATTCGCTTGGTGCCGAGAGTTTTGCGGGGGACCGCGGGGGTTGCGGTGATCGGCGGGGGCGAGTGCGCGGAGAGGGGGGTCGCGGGCGGGGCGTGCAAGTTGGGCAGGCCGTTCGTCGTCGTCGTCGTCGCGAGTCGCGCGCGCAGAGTCTTGTCAAATGCCGTCTGTCGTGAGAGTGGAGGGGTGGGCAGGCCGGCCTTCTTTCGCACGTCGTCGTCTTGCTGTCGTCGGCGTCGTCTTCGGGTGCACTGTCGCGCCGCCGTGTTTACGACGCGTGCCACCGGACTTGACTGGGGTTGCCACAGCGGTCGAGAGCGCCTCCCGAGGGGCCAAAACCACACATCAAAAGCGGGGGGAGAAATCTAAACGCTGTCAAAACCACACTGAAAAGCCAACTGAAAATCGTGTTCGCTTGGCGCCCCCTTTGCGGCAAGATGGGCGCAGGGTATCGTGGCGCCTCTTTCGCTCCAGGCAAAGTGTTTACGCTCATGTTCGCCATGGCTGCTGCGGCAGGGATCAAACGGCGCTTCATTGACCGAAAAACGTGCAGAATGAGGACACTCCCACACCATCAGCGAGCGACCATCCACTGCCTGCAAGTCAACGACGCGGATTGCTTTCAGTCAACCGCGGCAAGCTGCAACCCGGTCATAAATTCCAGCAAACAGCACGACCATGGCCGCGCCCGCAACGACCAGCAGCTACACGGTCGACCCGATCGCGCCCACCGTCGTTGCCGACCTGCAAGCCGTGGGCGCGTGCGGCGCGTCCGACGCGCTGCTCAAGCTCAGCCTGCCCGATGGTTACTTGTCGGCCGCAACCGTTCCCGCAGCTCTCGCGACGCCCGCCGCGCTCGACCGTGTCGTGGTCGCGCGCGCCTACACGGTCAAGGTGTGTTGACGGCGCCCCAAAGACGCGTCGCAACAACCCCCAACTTAGATGCGTTTCTCATTCGCGACGTAGATTGTCGGCGCCAAGGACGAGCCTGACACCCCAACGTTCACAGGCCAGTATGTTGACTCGTGCCCGCGTGGCGCTGCCATGGTCGTGAGCGTACCCGAGACGGCCCAAAACGCCATCTTTGGTGGTCTCTTGGCCGCGCGCGCACGCGCCGTCGGGTCGGCCGCGCTCGTGACCAACGGCCGCGTTCGCGACGTCGGCGAGATTTCCGAATTTGATTTCCCGGTACGTCGTGTGTGCCACACAAAAACCAGGAGCGTCAGGTCACGGCCTCACTCTGTATCTCATTTGCAACAACAGGTTTACGCGTCGGGTACATCGATTCAGTCGGCGCAGGGGCGCACGCGCGTAGTGGCCGTGCACGTGCCTATTCAGATTGGCAAGGCGACCGTGAACCCGGGCGATGTTGTGGTTGCCGACGCGAATGGGGTTGCGGTCATTCCAGCAGCGCGGGTCGAGGAAGTCGCCACGTTGGCGCGTACCTTGGCCACCGTCGACGACAAGTGCATGCACGATATTATCCACGAAAGTTCGTCGCTGCAGGCCGCGTTTGCCAAGCATCGCGGTGGGGCCAAGTCCGCAGCAGCGGCACCAGCACCCGTGACCACGAAGTAGGCGCTCTGCTGAGTGCTCTCCACCCGACGCGATTTTGATGTAAATGCAAAAAGTGTTGATACAGGCTATATTTGTACTAGATCCAGGACATGTTTCTACAATGTTTGCGCGCCGTTCTCAGACAATCCACTTGATTCCGAACTCGGCTCTGCTGTTGCCGTCTCAGCAGCAAAGACCCGGTCGAGCTCCTCCCACGCAGGGTCCGCTGCCTCTTCCTCCGGCGACTTTTCCGGCACCTGCAAAAACACGGCTTCGCGGCGCACCGCGTCCTGCCACGCCGCGAGCCTTGGCCCCATCAGCGCCTGCATCTTGGCGTGGAACGTCGGAATCTACACATCCCCTCACGTCAGTTCCTCCCTCTCCATCCCTCTCCACCGCACCAAACCGACCACGTACATCGTGCGCATCCAACATCCTGCTCACCGCAAACACCCCGACCACAAACGCGCCCACCGCCAACGCCGTCCCCGCGGCAAACGCCTTGAGCGCAAACACGACCGTATCATTATCGGCCGGCGGCACGCTCCCCGGATCCTCGTCATTGCCCGTTGTCATGCGAAACACGGACGCGGCGCCCTGGCGCATCACGAGTGCCGCCTCGGCCTTGGAACTCGTCACAGCCGGACCGCGCCGGGCAGCGGCGGCCGCACGGCGCGCGGCCGCGTTGCCGCGCACGGTTGGTGTGTTGCGGGAGCTAGAGTTGCGGAAGGTCGAGGACTGCTGCAGTGCGCGGAGCGGCAGCGGTTGGGACGGGTCCGGCCGTGGGTAACCGGCCGCGGCGCGCCATGATCCAGGAAGCGCCGAGACCTACGGCAAAGGCAGTTCCGGCAACGGCAGCCACTGCACCAGGGTTGATGGTGATTCCGGCGAGCGTCGGCGGTTGGCGCGCGGGCGCCGGTGCGTCGGCGGTTGGGGCTGGTTCGGACATGTGCGCCGGGGGAGAGTATCACTGCTGGGTGTAGCGTAGCGTAGCGTTGCAGCAAGCACTGTCTGGAAATAGAGGAATGTAGGAAACGACTCCTGCAGCGCGGCAATTAGCGGCTGCGCTGTAGCTGTCCTTGGTTCGGGTGTTCGACGGCGGTGATCTGTCCATGTCATCTTCATGTGCAGAGGTAGACTGGATGTTGTGACTTGAAGTCGATCAGTGCGGTGCTGCCTTTGCTGGGTTCGTGGTCCTGCGCAGCTTGGCGGGCGGGACTGGGTCGGGGCTTGGTACGAGCCCCGGTCTTTGGTTTGCTGCCGAATTTTTGAACTCACGATGGCGTGCGGCCGACAGAGTTGGGTCTTACATCACCGAGCAGCTGCGCGCCCAGTACCCAGCAGCACGATCACCAACCAGGTCATTTGGCCATATGCGCAGGGCGAGACTAGTGTGCAAAACTACAACCTGTTCCTGACGCTTGCCAAGCTCACGCAAGTACGCTGCACCGCGTTCCTTTTCCTTGACGAATCCTTGCGCACCAAATCTAACGCTTGTCCCTTGTACTGCACCAGACATCCAACGCTATTCTTGTCCTCTTCAACGACCACCTGCACCACATCTGCCAATCACGGCTCGCCATCCCGTCCCCGTCCTTTACAGACCTCAACCGCATCGTCGCGCACTTGCTCGTGCGTCTTATCCCGCACGATCTGGTCCCGCTCGCCGGGTTCCCACTCATTACGGCCTACTATGGTCCGCAAATCCCTTCCACGGCGATCCCCTTCACGACCCTGACCTGGTCCGGCGTCCTGAACCCGCTCGTGCAAATGGCGCGCACGCACACGCCCACCGACGAAGGATTACCGTGGGACGTGCGCGACGTGGCCTACCCGCGCGCGTGCGTGTGGAGCGGCGCGACCGTCGTCCTCCGTGGTCGCGGTAAGACCGGCGCGGCCGACGGCGCACGCGCATTTCGTGGGCTCGGTGGGAAAGTGCGGGTCGTGGGGGGTGCGCGCGAGGTGGAGAGTGCGACAAGGGAGCCCGATAAGTGGGCTGCGGTGGTTGGGTGCGTTTCCGTGCAATGGCCTGCGCGAGTGGTTTATTGATTCGACCTGACGCCGGCTTGAAGTAGACCGACCTCGGCACTTGCTGCGCCGCTGTGCGCAGCCCTGCAAACGGCCGTGCGCATGTTCCGCGCCGGCGCATTCCAGCACCAGTATGCGCGGTTTGGGCTGCCGGACGAGGCGATACCGGCGGCGATTGGGGTTGTCAATCAGCCGTCGTCGCGTTGCAAGGGTAAACATTATGAATTGCATCTTGCTAAACGGGGAAAAAAGAAGAAACTGAAGCACATCCGAGTGAAACGGAAGAAAACCGGGGAATGGAGCGACGAGAAACAACGACATCCAAAAAAGCTCGAGCGTCGCCCGTGGTCGTGGGTGAAGGGACCATCATGTGACAACGTGGACAAGGACAATCAACCCCACCAGAGGTCATACTTGGCGTCAAGCTGCTTCAGCAAGCTGTCAGGAAACTGTCAAGGAACAAGCGCAGTCGCCGCTTTGGCGGGAGGGCTGGCATCCGTTCAACAAGCGCAGAAGCAAACTGGTCCCCTAGCAGTGTGAGCTGCACATTGATCTCATGCAACGACGGCGGAAGCAGAGGAGTCCAGTCATTCACAAAAGTGTCAATCAGGTTACCGTTACCTCCAAGGTGAAGAACGCGGAGAGTGTTGCCATCAAGTCGCCAGTCGGGCAAATCAAGGTGCGTGAATGAGCTGGGCAACCGTGAGAGGAGAGGTTCAATGTCCAGACGATCCGAACGGTCACTGCAGGTCCTCATATACGTGACGCGGGTCGTTGCCAGTGCCAGGTGGGAGAACAAGTAATTCTGTCCCAAAAGCTCGTAATGCAAAACGAGTGCCAGTGTGGCTGTGGGCAGACTTACAGCAAAGAAATTGGCCTGTGGCGGATCTGGTCCTCCATTTTGCCGATACGCGGGCAACCTCAGCGTCGTGACTGTCGTCGGAAAACTGGGCCGGAGCGTCGCGATAGAGTCGTGATCACTGCCAACGAAAAGCGTGAAGTCCAAGCATGCAAAGCCGGTCCGCCGCAGCTTGCTCAAAATAGTTCACTGTCCTTTGCAACTTGGCGCCCAGAAGTGGGAAAGCGACGTCAAAGATGGAAGCCGGGAAATCATGTCCGCAAGTGCATTAGTGGTAGTTGCGGACGAATCGTCAGAGGTTTCATCGTCTTTGATCGTGAGTGAGACCAAAGAGTGTGGGATCTGGCGTATCAAATTAGGCAACTCGATGTCCTTCCCAGGGATGGCCCAAACACACGTATCAATCGTAATGGGGCGTCAATGGCACAGGGGCACGACTTTGGTCCGCGGCAGGAGGACGAGATAAGACGCGGGGCACAGTCTTCATTCTTCTGGTCACAGGCAAGGTTGCCCATCGCGTCCTCGTGCACTTAAATCGTTCCATGCTCGCGCTCCTCAACATATCCTTTAGGAGCTGGGTTCGCACGAGACTCGCGGGTCAGAACGTGCAGGCATGGTGCGTAAAACGCCGGCGCTGCAAGTGCCAAATGGACCAAGGCGTGCTTTTCGCAAAGATCATTGACGTCTAGTGCCTGGGCGACCTGGTCCAAGACGACAAATGGCAGCGTGTCGAGCGTCAGCATGGTGGTGGTTGAGAAGGAGCCGGTGTTGCTCACGAAGTGTGCGCTCCCAATTTCAAGGCGACAGAGAGCGCGTGTGGTCAGGGAGAGGAAGGGAGCGGAGAGAACAGGGGAGAGGAAACAAAAGGGGACGCGATACTCAGTTCCATGACGCGTGTTCAACCGCACCCACGACATGGAACCCGCAAACATAGCCTGTCGTTGACAACAGATCCCCCATGGACCAGACAACGATGCATGGCAAGAGATGGCTTTATTTGCAGTCAGCAGCAAAGATACGCCAGGTGGTGGGACACGGCAGAACACATTGAGCAAAAAACAAAAAAGGATTAGTCAGGCATGCGAGCGCGCGAATTACGGGAAAAACAGTTGTCAGGTGTGCAACACGGTTCGACCAAAGAACAAACGAGACAGAACGCAAAAAAACACAGCAAAAACTGGCCCAAAACCAAAAACCGAAACCCAAGCAAAGAACAAATCAAACGACGCTCCCCTTACATCTCCCTCTCCTCATCCCACACGCCCGACATGGTCCGATCCGCCGTCGGCAAATACAGCGACGACCGCGACGCAAACGACTCGGGCCGCCCTCCCTCCTCGTCCCCGGCCAGCAGCTCCATCGCCGCCTCCGGATCCGCCGCAAACACGACCTGGTCCTCGACCGGCACGTGCACGGGCGCCTGCAATGGCGCCGGCAAGTACTCGGGCAACATGGGCGGCAATGGCGGTTGCGGCGGCCGGACCACCAAGTTCGTCACTTCCGCGCGAGTCGCCAAACCCGTGGCCGAGGTCGGCGGCATCGGGACGACCGGGCCTGTCGGTGGGAGCAGGACGCTCGTGTGCAGTGGCGTCGTTGCGGGCGGTAAAGCGTAGTCGTCGTGCGCGTCGTAGGGGCCGTCAGCGAACATGGGTTCCGCGAGCGGGTCCATAAGCAGTGCCGACATCGGGTCGACGGTCGGCGCAAACACGCCCGACGACTGGCTGCCGGCCGCGTGTGCGTACATTCCGCCGCCTGGGGCCGCGAGTGGCGGTGGCGGCGCGAGCGACAGGTGGCTCAAGTCCGGGTCCGACGCGTTCGCGTGGCCCGCCCACATCGGTGGGGGCGGCGGGGTCAGGTGCGCGGCAGAGGGCATGTCCTTGTCCCCGGCCGCATAGAGGAGACGGTGTTGCTGCTCGATGTGCTCGTGGTGCATCCGCGCTTCTTGGTCTTGCGCGGCACGAACTTGTGCCGGGGTTGGGGGAATGACCGCGGATCCAGTGGACGAGCCCTTGAATGACCCGCTCGCGTGCGGGACGGGCTCGTACCCACTGTTGCCGCTGCCGATGAGGGGGGCCGAGAGGGACGGGCGCACGAGCGAGGCTTGAGGGTTGGACGGCTGGAAGACGGAGATCGACGGGCCGGTGCCGGTGTCTTGGCGCCCGGACCGTTTACGGAATAGAGAGGCCGACCCGTGCCGCGACGCGCGGCGGCGGCGGACGACGAGGAATCCGGCAATGGCGGCGACGAGAAGGACGGGGATTGCAATGGCGGCGACGAGCGCGGCACCGCCAAACGACCCCGACGCGGCGGTTTCGGCCTCAGACCCGTTCACGCGAGGTACGACGTAGACGGTACTTGGCAAAACGGTGACGACGGGCACGGTCACGCGCACCGACGACGTGGAGGTCGTGCCGTCGGTGCCCGTGATGACCGTCGCCGACTCAGTCGTGATCAAGACGGTCGACGAGATCCAGGTCGTACTCGGCGTCGGCGTCGGCGTGAACGTGGAGGTCGCTGCCGGAGCTGTGTGAGCCGCCGTCGTTGCGGCCTGTGCGGGCTTTTCGGCGCTTGGCGACGACGTGGGAGCCGCCGGCGTTGATGCTGGGGCCGGCGCACTCGACGAGGGTGCGGGCGGCGGGTTCGACGAGGCTGGCGGCGGCGGATTCGAGGTCGGGGCCGGTGCGGGAGGCTGCGACGAGGACGCGGGGGGAGGTGGGGCCGCTGAGGTCGGCTCCGGCGCGGGAGCTGGCGGCGCGCTCGACGAGGCCGCGGGCGGGGGGTTCGCGGGTGGAGGGGTCATGGGCGGCAGCGAGATGCTCGGCAGCTGCGGGACGGCCGCGGGTGCGTCGGCGGCGGGCTTGTCGCCTTCGGCCATGGTGGGGGGCGGTGCGATCAGGGGCGGATTCGGAGCGAGCGCGCGATCAGGGCGCGCGGACAGGAGCAATGGCGGGCGTGAAGACGTCGGCCTTGGTGCGGGCGCGGGAGGGAGTGGTGCGTGGAGAGTCTTTGGTGGAGCAAGAAATCGACTCTGACGTTGCCGGATGGGCGAGCCGAAAGAGAAGAAGCAACCGACCGGCGCTGCACGCCAATTTGACAGCGCTTGCCGCGTCGCCTGCTGGCAGCTGCCAGCAACAAGGCGAGCACGTCCCACGCTCGCGCGGTTGGCCACCTTGGTTGTGCCCGTGGGACCGCAGTGGAGGCTAGACAAAGCAGCGGCGAGCCCACCGCAAAGTCAGCCAAGCGCTCGTGACACGCGACCCGCGGAAAGCCGCCATGCAGGCTGCGATGCGGTCAGGCGAGGCGCGGCGGCGGTGCGAGACAGCGGCACACCGCTGCAACACGCCTGGCAGGCCACGCCGTGACTGGCACATGCGCGGCACGTGCCTCACTGCGAGACGCGGCTCCCCGGCCGTCCCGTCTCGCTCGGCGGCCCGGCGCCCGCTCGCTGCCGACGCGAACGCGTCCCCCGCGCGGCCACCGCGGCCGGCCGGCCGACCGTTGCCCGGCGACCAACCGCACGCTCCCCGGCGGCATCACGCCGCGCATCACGCAAGCGCGCTTCCCGCCGCTGGCCACACTGCGCATCGCCAGCGCTCCTCCCCTGCGACGTCCGCGCTGTCCTTCCTCCGCGGCTGTGCGAGCGCTCTCCGCCCCACCAGCAGCACCTCGGCCTCCCTCCGGCCCGCACCCGCTCCGCCCTTGCACCACCCTCCACCGCTCTGCACCCGCACTGCCGCACGATTCACGCACCATGTTCAAGCTTCACGCCTCGGGCAAGCCGCGCGCCGGGAGCGCGCCGTACGTTGCTGAGCCGTGCATCACGCTCTTGCGCGGCACGCCACTGATCTGCGGGTCCCCATGGTAGCGCCGCGCGCCACGACCCTTCGCCGTCCTCGTCCTCGTCGTCGTCGGCCGCCGCGCGCGCCGCGTCCCCGCGCGACAATGTGTGTATGCTGCTCAAGCACCGCGAGTCCTCGCCGAGCCCGTGCCGCGGTGGCGGTGGCACGCGCGCCATGCACGACCAGCCGCGGTCGGCCACGCCGCGCGCCATGTCGAACTTGGCTCGCACGATTGCTGCGCGCCTCCCGGGCACGCTCATGGAGCGGCCGTTGGCGCTGAATGGGTTTGACAAGGTGTTTGCGACGCAGTGGGTCCGTACTCCGTCTTGCCGAGGTTATGGTGGGACCCGCCGTGACGCACGAAACTAACTGGTCGGTGACGCGTTGTCTTTCGTGGTGCAGATCAACGCACACCAGATAGTTGTCGGGACCAAATGCAACCGCGTACTCGTCTTCCCTCTTTGCATCGTGCCCGCTGCCACACGTCGTCCTCCAAATA
>GG745352.1:349683-400926 GCA_000151295.1 Allomyces macrogynus ATCC 38327 | reverse complement strand
GGCGCCGTTGGCAGCGGGTGCGCGAGCCGTGCTTCGAGTGCGACGACCGCCGCAACGTAACTCGTCCATAGCCTGCACGTGCGCGTCGGAGTTTCGGCGGTGCCGGCGGCACCGGCGCCTTGTCGGATTTCTTGTGGCGCTTGCGCCGCTTGGCGCGCAGGACCTCGTTCTCTTGCTTGAGCGCCATCAGTTGCAGGACCAGTCGGTCGACGGCGGTCTCGTCGTCGGCGGTGGGCGACCGTGCGCCGCCGCCGGAATGCGGATGGTGGAGGGCGTCGGAGGTGAGGGGGGTGGAGGTGGCGAGGTGCGCGCGCATCCGGTCGACGGCGTCGTGCGCGGTGGCTGCCGGGTCGGTCTCGGTCATGGTGCCCGCGACAGCGCGCGGCGAAGCTGAGTCGAATTGGGTCGCCGTCTCGCTCGAGAACGCGGTCATGGACGTGCCGATCCCAACCTTCGTTGGCGTCGCCGTAGCCATTGTTCCGACACTCGTGACTCTGACGCTCGCCGTGCCGACTTTCACCGTCGCGACTTCCGCCGCGACTGTCGCCGTCGCTGCATTCTTCGTCAGCGGCGCGACACACTGCACGCTCCGATCCAGCGCATCGACGCTCCCGACTTCCACACTCTCGCGACTCGACGGCAAACGCGCCTTGACGGCCCGGTCCTGCTCCTCTCGCGCGAGGTCCGCCAAGTGCGCGGTGACCGCGCCCGCCAGCTCGACCAATGTCCGGTGCACGGCCTCCTCCCACGCCCTTGCATCCGCCCCGGCCGACGCAGGACTCGGCGACCGCGGCCGCGCGCGCAAGCACGGGCGCGAATCGCGGGAAGTGCGCGCTCATAACCCCCGCCGCTTGACACGTCCCGCACGGCGTCGGCTGTTTGCGCCGCGAGCGCCCGGATCCGGGTTCCACCCCTTTCGCCACCGCCACCGGGCGCCGTCGGCGTCGCGGCAGCGGGACTACCCGCGGCAATCCGCTGCTCAATCAACCTGCGGTTCTCTGCCCTCAGAATCTCGTTCTGCGCATTCAGGGCATGTAAATCCCGTGCGTCCCGCGCGAGCCGCGCCTCGGCCGCACGTACGCGGTCACGCAATGCCGGGTCCCCCGCGTCGGCGGCCGACCGGCCGGATGCGGCCTGTGCTTGAACGCGCGTCCATTGCACTTCGCGCTCGAGTTGCCGTAGCCGGAAGTGCAGGTTGGAAATGGTCGTGTTCTTTTCGCCGAGCCGTTTCTGAAGGCGGATGACGGCAGCGGTGTCGGGCGCGGACGGGGCCAAGGTAGGGGTGTACTTGTCACACAGGTCCACGATCGGTGGGAGGTGAAGCGCGGTGCGTCGGTGGGGGGTGGAGGGGGAGGGGGTCCGCACGGGCCGGGGGGAGACGTGGGTGGTTGAGGATGCGCGCGGGTGACGGTCGGACTCGGCGTCGCCGCCGTAGGGTGCAAAGAGCGCGCCGAGGTTCATCTTGGACGTGGTCAGGTGCGCCTTGGACGGAGATGCGGACGTGGAGAGGGCCGGGGACGCGGCGGGGACGGTCGCGGCGGCTGATGCGGGACGCATCGTGTCCTGATTTTGATTGCAAAGGGCAGAGCGTCAGCTGGCCGTCCACATCGTCGATCAAAGTGGAGACGCCGCGTCACGTACGTGGAGCACGCCAATACTCGCCACCCGGTCCGCCGCGCGCACGGGCGACATGCGCTCGTCCAGATCCCGATATGACGCCTTTGCCACCACGGGCGACACGCTGCGCTCACTCACACCATCCTCATTATCCTCTTGCGTATCGCGCGCGTCCCGCGCCAGCTGCTCCGCCTCGGACGCGTACCGCGACACGATAATCGCCGGCTCTCCCGGCGAGCCGTCCACCTCGACATCCAATTCCGCGGGCGCGACGTTCGCCATCAGCCGATCCACACTCAACCGCGCAGGTTTCCCGCGCGTCGTCGACTGCGCCGTCTGCAATGCGCCCAAGACGCGGTCAATACTCGCGAGCCCGTCATTGTACTCGCGGTAGAAATCGGCCCAGTGCGCTTGTTCGGCGCGCTCGGCGGGGGTTGCTCGACGGTGCGGGACCGCGGGGCGCGCAGATGCGGCGGATGCAAGGCGCGGTCTGGATGACTTGGTTGGGCTTGATGAGGCCGGGCGGGAGAGCTTGCTGCCGGCGCCGGAAGCGGGCGGGCGTGCGGGCTTGCTTGGGGAGCTGGGGGCGGGCTTTTTGAGGTGCGCGCTGCCGGGTCTCGCTGGCATCGCGCGGGTGCCTGACCGCGAGGGCGACGAAGAGGCGGTAGCGGTTGGCGGCATGATGCGGGCTCGAGGGTCAATGTCGGATCTACTGGTACTGTTGCGCGTGTCCAGTCGCGGGATGATCGGCGCTTGACTGGTCGCGGGTCTTCCGCGCCGCAAGAAATTGCACGAGACGCGCCGGGGATGAGAATGCGCCAAGTTAGGGGGGGGGGGGGGGGGTTGCTGGAGGCGAGGAAGGAAGCTGTGGAATCGTTCATGGCAGCAGCGGCAAAGACAGAGGGTGATATTGTCGAGAACTGATGGACGCGGTCACGTTTGATGCAGATCGCTTTTTTTTGTTCTGTCCTTCGCCGTTTCTCTGCCTTAGTCTTGCTTCTCTCCTTTGCAATACCGCGCTCCCGATGCTGTTTACAATCCACGAGCTCAGCTGCACACCATCCAGATTCTTCAGCAATGCGCCATGAGCAACATCAACAGCGCCACGACCAACAAAACTGTCGCTCCATGAGGCTCGAAAATGCTCCACGAGCTGCCCGCCGTTGCCCTCTCCCGGATCGCGCAATTTTTCGACGTCGATCTCGTGCGCGACAAGCTCGCTCTCGTGCACTTGGCTCTTGTCGCGGCCGCTCTCTACGCGCCGTGCCTGCGGTCTTTGATTCGCATGCGCCGCTTCCGCGATTCTCCGCACTGGACTTTTTGGGAGCGCGACGACGCTCCACTTGGAGTCGTTCAAGCTCATTTAGACGCTATTGGCGGGTTTATCCATGGCGACTGCCTCGACCTCCACGGCTACACGCCCCCACGCTTGCATCTCGTGCTGCGACCACGGAAAAATGACTGCTCACTCGTGCCGCTGCCGCGACGTTTCGCTGGAATTGGGATAAAGGGACCCCTTTCCGTCTCGCGACGTTGGTCGCTGATCCCCGTGCCGCTTGAGCAGGTGCGGCATTTCATGATCGTGAATGAGCTGCAAGACCACCAAAAAACCTCATTATTCCTGCCCCACCACGATGCCGGTCCATGGTCCTGCGCGGCTGGATGGAGTGGGAAAAGATCCTGTTGCAGTTGTCACTCTTGGATTTGAAAATGGAGGACGTGCGCCCGCCAGTGTCGCTCACAACAGCGGGCTCGTTCTTTGCGAGGTTTCCGCTGAACCAGTGTTCCCTGACATGGAAGCTCACGTTGGCTCAATCGTGTTCTCGATGGTTTGTGGCACGTTGGACACGCGAACATGTGAACTGATGAAGCGGCATGATGCGTTGCGGTGTAAAGTCGTCGGGGACGGAACGTGCACAATGGAGCTGGCGCTTGCCCTGCTCGCCCGGTCTCTCTCCCTCCCTCCTCGTCTCTTCCTTGACGTCTCATCGAGCTCCGCCCTGACCTTGACCAGCACCAACGCCATTATGACCAACACATGCATCGCCAGAACGACGACACCGACGCTCGACGTGCTCCAGTTGTCGTTTTGGACAGTGTCATTTCCTACCTGAGCGACGTGAACGATCCTTGCAAAAGGGAGGCCTTGGTCCATCTGGCTCTCGCAGCGCCCGTATTTTACGCTCTGTGCATTCGTGTCCTAATTCGTGCGCGCCGCACGGATCCCAAGCCCGAGGCGTCATTCTTTGAGTGTGAGCGCGGGAGTGGAACGATTGAAGTTTACGACGTTTCGATTGGCTGTCTTGCTTATGGCGACAACGTGCCAAAAAGCTGTGCCCCACCTCTCTACCTCATTCTCTCCCCGCGAGACCATGATCACGCTCCTGCGTTGCGCTTCCTGATCCGCGAGTGCCCAACAAACCCGGACCCGAGAGAATACTTTTCGGAGCGCGTTTCTGCGCTCGAGATCGTGGTCCACAAGGACGCGATCGGCAAGCTCGTCTACAGCCGTGCACCAGAACGCCGTGCACCAGAACGCCATACTGTTCCGCCCTTGTACCTTGTGTTCTTGCCTCGGGACCATAATTGCTTGCCCGCACTGCCACTGCAACAAGATCGAGAGCAACCTGAAATTTTCGATTTGCTGGCCGACGGCATTCCCGACATGGTCGAGGTGTTGAAATTGGACCTCTCTGAATTCCAAGGGGCCGTTGGACCCACAGCAGGTCGATACTCATCGCGCGGCTCCCAGTGGCAGCTCAATCGCTGATATTTGGGAAGATCTACGTGGGACGCCGGAAATGTACATTTATCTGCCTCTAGCGCCGACTCTCCGTCATCTTACCGTCAATGACCTCCGGAATGCGGACCACTGGAAACTGGTCCTTTCCTATCTTGGCTGCCCAGCTCGCTCACGGGTCTTGACTTGACCAACTAGTGTCAGCTCCGTGACGATGATAACGTTGCCGCTCTTGCGCACCACCTGCCAGCATGTCCTTCTTTGCTCTGCATTCAGGGCTGCAAGCTTTCAACGATGGGGCTGGCCACCCTTGACGCTCACTGGCCAAGGTCACTGAAAGAGCTCGATTTGCAGGATAACATATTTGCGACTCGGCCGGGTGCTCTGCCTGGAAACCTCCGCGTGCTTCGGCTTGGCAACAACAGCAACCTGCTCGATGAATTAGCTAGTGACTGGGTCGCGCCTGCATGTTGGCGACACGCCATTGTGCGTGGGTGATGAGAGCATGAAACAGCATCTTGATGCCACTTGTGATGTTTGGTGGGAATGAGTGTTTTGGCTTGACATCTTCCGCTTTTCCGTTGGAAGGAAACCCATGGTCTGTAAATTGCATCCGTTTTTCCTGTCAGAGGTATTCGTCGCCACAGTCCAAACAGCACGGCGAATATGGCCAAGGCGCCCAGACTACGCTTCACCCACACTTTGCTGTTGCTGCGGGTGCCATTCTTGGCAGATGCACCGCAAATCATCACCCATGAATGACGATGGAGCGCCTGCAATCGCAAATTTGACTGTCGCCACCACATTTACCTTGATTGGTAGACTTCTCATTTGGTGAGCATTCCCTTATGCCCCTGCAGATCACCCCCAACGCCTCGTGCATCGCATGCGACTAAGCAATTTCGATGGGATCAATCCACTTTGTTCAAAACCACAACAACTCCAAGCCTCTGTTGCTTGCAGCTACATCCACCACCTTAATGCAAGGCTGGCACTGGCCATGACATAATCGAGCCTGTGGGCTCTGCTTCCTCCACCTCCCCAAATCGCTGGTCATTGTGCTTCTGTCATTGGTGGTTTTGTCGTGCCTGAAACCCATACACAAATGAATGCAGTACTCGCCTCAAATCTGCAGGCATACTGTGGATAGTACATTTCGCATCATCATGAAGTGTTGGTCATTTCGCGTAGTGTTTCCGAGGCTCTGTTTGCTGGTTCACCCCTCGCGCGTTCTTCGCTGCAGAAAAAAACTGAAAGGGGTGTGGATGCAACATGCTTGAAGAGTTTGCAGACCAACATGCCAAGAGAAAAGCTTGAGTTGCGTGCGAATGAGTCGAATGGCGGCGAAGAACGGCACTGCGATTTCACAACGTGTTTGAGGACCAGAAACCTGCTGAGGTGGACTGACCGCTCCGACTTCTTGCCCTCCCACCTCCACTATTCGCATTGGGCTCCAGCAAGCACAGCAACTATGAGCAACACCAATACGGCGAGAGTCACCATGCCAACGCTCGACAAGCTGCCATCGGTTGCCTTGGACCGCATCATCTTTTTCTTGAACGACGTGAACGATAGTTTCGAAAGGGAGGCCTTGGTGCATCTGGCTCTTGCTGCGCCCGTATTTTACGCCCCGTGCCTCCATGTCTTGATTCGCGCGCGTCGCTCAGATCGCAAGGGTTACTTTGTGGAGCTCGAGCGTGGAACGATTCAAGTTCACGAGGACTTGACAGGCTGTCTAGCTTGTGGAGACGCGCCCAAACGCTGTGCCCTGCCCCTGTACCTCATGCTCGTACCTCGGGACCACAATCGCGCTCCTGCACCCCGCCTGCCACGAGATGCCCCAGGATGCGACTGGATTGTGGCATCGCGTCGATGGACGCTCTTGTCCATTCCGCTTGAGCAGTTTCGCCACGACGTCATTTTCATCAGCGATTTGGACGAGGATTCTTGCCCAGTGGTTCCACCGCGTCTCGTGTCGCTCAAGCTTATCGATATGCATTGTTGGACCTTTCGTGGCAAGGACAATATGCTCTGCAACCTGATACGCCTGATTCCACCCACTCTGGTCACTCTCGCAATCGTAGATGAGGACGCTCATGACGTGCCATCAAAAAACTTGCTTAAGGCACTCGCGGGCGTGTTGCACCGGCTTCCACTGTTGAAATCGTTTTCGTTCTTGTGGCCAAGCGTGACGGGGGTACCCATCATTCTTAACGCTCTGCCGCGCACTGGATTTCCGTACCTGAAATTGGCGTTTCCGGTTGGGCGCTTGTGTGATCCGCTTGACGAGATTGTCAACAGCTTCCCATCCACAGTCCAGACGCTTGATGTGCACTTGCACGATGACTTGACGGACTTGGACCCGCAGCAAGTTGATGCTCTCATGGCACGGCTCCCAATGGCAACAAAGGCGCTGACATTCCATGTGGGACTCAAGGGGACGTCCAACATGTTTCTCTACCTGCCGCTGGCGCCGACCCTGCGTCACTTGTGCATGAAGAGCAGCTACTTTGCGGATTACTTGGAGATTGGGCCTCTGCTGTCACGGTTGCCCAGTTCACTCTCGCATCTGGACTTGTCTGGCTGGCGGCTTGGCACTGATGGCAACATTTCCATTCTTGTTCGACACATGCCACCACGCCTTCTTTCGCTCAGGATGGCAAAGTGTCAGATATCCACTGCAGCGCTGGCTTTGATTGATGGCCACTGGCCCGCGACGCTGCAAGCGCTCGATTTGCAGGAGAATTTATTTGCAACTGGGCCGATTGCATTGCCTGAAAGGATTGAGGTTCTGCGTCTGGGCTCCAATGGCAACCTGTCAGACGAGTTGTCATCTTACTGGGTTGATGGATTGCCGGCAACGTTGATTGAGCTTGACGTGGAAAAGACACCTTTGGGCAACTGTTTCGTCTCGGCCATGCTCAGCAAAGCAATGGCTCATTCTCTGAAATCCCGGTTACGCTTGCTTGTTGGCGACACAGCTCTGCTCCAGTGTTTTGACAGTAAAAAGCAGCAGCTTGAGGCCAAGTTTGACGTTTGGTGGCAATGATGCCTCAATTCTGTTTTTGCGCTTACTTGTGAAAGGGGTGGGGTAGGAGGGGGGTCGCCCCAGGCTGAGAGGAGATCAACATTTTGTCCGACAAATATAATCCTTTTCGCCAATAATAATGCGCCAGACTCAGCTACACTGTGAAGGTAGCTCATCTCCGTTTTGTTTTTTGAGAGCCATCAGTCTGTAAATTCCATGAAGTGACAACAGTCAATCTTTCAAGCCTCATCAGCAAACCATGCAATCGATAAATCCCCCTAAATGCGCGAGAACAAGAATATGCTGGTGTAATTTTTGGTAGGATGACGGGAAAATACTGCCTCCACGATCAGACGTTGTCACGTCCACATTGGTGTGGTGCTGGTCAGAGCTGGTTCCATGCTTGGTTCAGTCTTTTTGGTTCGTTCAGACCCTGAGAGCTGGCCGACCGTGCTTCCACAGACAACAATTTTGACCTCTGTGTCCTTGTCCCGCAAAGTCTTGTCTGCATTTACCATGAGCAGTATCAGCGCCGAAATGAGCGAGAACGTTGCTGCTGCAACCTGCCTAGTGTCACCACTCAGTGAGCTGCCAATCCCTGTCCTGACCCGTATCGCGCAGTTTCTCGAATATGGACAACGATGCCTCCTCCTCTCCTCCACTCTCTCCACGATACGACGATGCGAAATATGGTCACTGACCTATGCAAGCAAATGGCAAGGTGACAAGTCACAACCAGTGGGTGGAGAGCACTCCCGCCTGGTGGCTAGTCCCTTTGAGCGCGCTCGTCCGACTCACGCGGGTGGACGTTTGACCTCGAAAAACCAAAAATCAACATGGAACGACCAGCGCCAAGCAGACTCGCTCTCCTGCCTTGGGTGCCCAAGCGGCCACAAATGCAAAGAACAAACCCAAAACACAAAGAACGGCGGCAAATACCAACCAGAACACGACCCCGTCCCGCGCCCTCAATCCAGCAAGCCGCCCGCGCGTGGTCGGAGAGTCCTCTCTGCACTGCAAGCATGCCATCTGCCCACCACCACCGCCTCCCAGCCACAAGATCCTACCAGTAAAACAGGGTGGAGAAGACGCGTGACGTCTGCGCGGACCTTTTCTACTCGTTTATTCACTGGCCATGGGCTCGGCCAGGAAGACCTTGCGGCTACGCGCGCGCGTCGTCGGCCCTTGCCATTCATGCACTCGTCCCCAACAAACCTGATCAGGGCACGCTCACATCCGTGCACAGCTTGGTGCTTGCCTGCAACTCGTGTCGTGCAAACGTTCTTCCCCCCTCCCGGCTTGAGAGCAGTGTCTCAACAACTTGTTAAAGTGAGAATACGACAACGCTCTCAAGCAATGCAGAAGCAAACAGGCGAAGTTGTCAGCTTTGTTGTCAGGCGCACCCAACAAATCGTGCTGCTACTTCTCACTTGCAAGCGCTTGCACTTCGCTTGCACCTTTGTCGGTTGCGACCATTTTCAATCACTCTGTGGCAGTTCTTTCCTTCGATTGCTCCAGCAGATTATTGAAAACTGACATGGTCAGAGTGAAACGACAGGTGAAAGCAAGGCTGTCAAACCTAGCGCCAGATGAAGTACTGCCATAGATTGTGTGCTTCTCCGCTGCAATCACAGCAAAGACTCAGCTCGAGACAATGCTGGGCGTGCAGCGCCAGACTCAAGTGGCAGAGCAAATACAAGTCGCCTGGTTGACATTGGAAGAGTCTCTTCTGCGCATGGCCACCTGGTGATGCATGTGCAACCGTCATGAGCCACCATACCAAGGATTTGAGAAGTGTCTGGAGGTCAGGATGATGCGTGTAACTGCAATGTGAGTTGATGAACCTGAGCGGGCCAGATCAGCGGACCTGAAGTTACTGCAAGCACTGAAGAAAAGGAACCACTCCAAGATAGATCAGGTGGAGAAGGTCAAGTGCGTCGTTCCAATATGCAATCGGCTATTTGTCGCGAGCGGCAGAATCGAAGACGCGCATACGTATGTGCATGCAGTTGGTCAAGGTGAGCGCCATGGTGGTTGGCAAATTCGACTTTTGGAAGCGTTCCAGTGGACGGACGCACCACTCCAATTACTGCCCCATGATTCATCGCCAGTCCTTTCATCAAGCACAAACAAGACTCCAAAAATGTGGTCAAAGAAAGCGGGGGGAGAGCACTTCCACACCCCGGTTCATTCAAATGTATGTACAGCCCCAAGAAAGGAAAACAACACGCGATCAAGGCAAACAAACGGTCAATGCATCACAACGAAAAAGAACGACAGCGACTGCAACGTTCACGCTGCGCGCAGGCATGGAAACAAGCAAGATTCCCTCCTTACTCGTCGTCCTTGTCGCCCTTGGCTGTGTACTCGATAGGCGCCGGCCCATACTTTTCAACCACCTCGGGCGAGTAGAAGAGGTTGGACAGCTCCTCGAGCGTCTTGCCCTTGGTCTCGGGAATCAAGAAAGTACAAGCCAGGCCCGCTGCCATGCACACGGAAAAGATCAAAAGGATCACCCACATGTTTTCGCCGTTCTTGCCTTTGATCTGGTCGAAACCGAACGCGGCAATGATGGCGCCGAGCTTGCCCGCTCCGGCCGAGATACCGTGGCACGTCGAGCGGAACTTGGTCGGGAAAATCTCGGCGGGCAGGATGAAAGTTGTCGAGTTCGGGCCACTACGCGACGCGATCGGACAAAGGTGGAAAAGGTGAGCGCTCCGCCCCGCTTCGTTTCGCGTGCCCGGTCGGTCCGAAAAAGTCCGTACAAGTTGAAGAAGAAATTCGCGAACACGAAGAGGACGAAGAACCCGGTGGTCCCCTTCAGCGAATCGAACGCGGCGGTCTGTTTGGAGGTGATTGGGAGCGGCCGTGGTCAGTTAGGGGTCGGTCCGAGTCCTGGCGGCCGAGTTGATCGCCTGTGCGTCATAAACTAAAGCCAGAACGTACCAGGACGATGAAGATGATGGTCAGGAAGGTGAAGCCCATGAGCTGAATCTTGATACGACCGAGCTTCTCGATCGTGAAGACCGTGAACCAGTAGCCGGGCACCGTGCCGCACAGCGACAGGATCAGGTTGCCGAGCGCGAGACTGAAGAAGTAGTCGTAGGCGGTCTCGCCCTTTCCGTAGCCCATGTACTGGTGGAGGTGGGGCGAAAAGTGTGAGCGATCAGGTCGGATCTCGATGGCAAGTCGCGGGAGTGGCGCGTACCTTAAGCACGTCCGACTGGTTGAGCTGCACGCCGTAGAAGCCGACGTCGAGAAGGAACCAGCACGCCGCCGTGGCGAAAGAGAATCTTGCCGTTCTTCCAGTTGCCGAACACCTGCCCGAACGTCAGGTGCGAGTACTTGTCCTCAAGGATCACGGGCGCCGACGACGTGAGCGGGATCGCGACTTCGGCGGCCGTCGACGACGACGCGGCCGGCTGCAGCTGGATATCGCCGTCGATCTGGCCCATTTCGTTCGCAACCTTCTGCAAATCCTTCATTGCGGCGTCCTTATCGCCCTGGGCGGCCGTGAAACGAGGCGTCTCAGGGATCTGCAGCCGCCAGTAGACCGCAAGCAAGGCGGGGATGATTCCTGCGTGAACGGGGGGTTTTCGGGATGCAGAATCCGGTGTCAGAAGGGAATCATCAAGCGGGTGCCCGACCGGTGCCAGAGATCGACGTTCGAGTGAAAGGGTTCGCAGAGCGTCGCGAAACACATACCGAGGAAGAACAGCAGGCGCCACACGTTGTCGAGGTACTTGATGTAGACGGTGCCCTCGTGGTCGGGCACGAGAATCGGGCGGAACGCGGCGAGGACAATGATCGCGCAGAGCGACGCGATCAGGATGCCGAGCCCCTGCATGGCGAACACGGCCGCAACCATGAGACCGCGCGTGTGCACCGACGCGAACTCGCTCGTAATCACCGCAGAGATAGGGTAATCCCCCCCGATCCCAATTCCGAGAATCAACCGCCAGAAGATCAAGACAGCGCCAATCGAGAAGGAGACGGTTGGGGCCGCGAGCGCCGTGTTGAACGTGCAGACTGGAGTGGAAGAGAGCGCGTGGTCAGGCTCATTGCCATAAAATGCGCGTAAAAGTTGGCGGAATCGTGCGGGCAAGCGCAAACGTACCAATCATGATGCCGAGAACGAGACCGTACATGGACTTGCGCCCAAGCTTGTCGGCGAGGTAACCAAAGAGCAGCTGGCCGATGAGCGTGCCGACCTGCGTCGAGGCCTTGAGCAGCGACGTCTCGATCGTCTACAATCGTTGGAAGAACGACAGTCAGTTTTTCGCCTCGAGATGCCGTCGCTTTGAGCTGCGAACGTACAGGCATGTGGTTGGCCTTGCCAATGTCTTTCTTCTCGGTAAAGTACCAAGTGAAGGCAATCATCGGAATGGCCAAGTTGATGACGAAAATCTACCAGGTAGCGAGCGAGATTCATTCGTCAGCCCAACCGAAATCAAGTTGACATCAAAATGGGGCGTTTTGCGAGTGAGCGAGTCGTCAGCCCGAAAGCGAGCAGCAACGACGCCCACCAACGCCGAAAACAACTCGAGCGGCACACTTACGTCGAAAGCATCGGTAAAGAAGCCAATGCCCGAGACGACAATCGTCTTGAGATGGAACCGGTTGAACTTTTGCCGGTCGAGTTGTGAAAACTCGGCAGCCATGGTTGTTGGTTGGGCTTGGAGCGGGCGGTATCGATGAGCGGGTAGAGCGCAAGTTGGTATTTGTTGGTGGAGACGGCGGCCGTGTAGGTCGAGGTGCCGACGGTCGGGTGCGGGGTCGCTGAAGAGAGTGGCTCGAGAGACTGGTTGGACAAGCCGAGCGACGACGCAAGCTGGGACAATGAGAACCGGATGGGCTGCTGGGGATGCTCGACTACTTATACGCTCCGGTCTGCCAGGTCGCGCTGCGACTTCGTCGTGGGCCAGAGTGGGCCCGCCAAAGTGCGAGTCGAGGAGGCGCACCGTGTGGGCCAAGCGAACTCGTGAAGGGGGTGCGTTCGATGATGGTTGGTGGGTCGCCGCGACCCGCCGTCATAATTTTCTGCTTTGACTTTGATTTCCGCGGGCATTTCTCGAACGGTGGAAACAGCAGGGGGCCGCACACGTAACGGCCATGCAGAACGAGGCAAAAGGAATTTTGCAGCTGGATGCATGGGTGGAATGCGGGCCTGCCAGCCAATCGTGGCGCCCGAATGCTCCAAGAAAACGTTTTGGTCCTGGTTGCCGCAGACCTATGCTCGTTTTCGGTGTGGGCTTGAGGCGGTGTAAGCGTTGTAGTTCTTTTGGGTCGCCGTGGCGTACCCGCCATGTTCTCGTGCTCTCGTGCTTTTGAACTCCCCTCGCGTCCGCACACGTCTCCCAGAATTCATTTTTTCGCTTTGATTTGACAGGCAGCCAAGCCCAGAAACGTGTTCTTGCTCGTGCTGCTCGTGCGACCCTCCTTCTCAACACCGTTCAGAATCGTTTTGAAGCTTTGCGTCCCAAGCAGAGCCGGACACCGTTCCCATCGGAGCCCTCACGCCGACCCCGTCGTCCACGTTGCAAATTGTCGCTCCGTGGCGGTGGCAATCCAGGTCGGTGTGCCGCTGGGCAAACTTCCGCGTCCGCACGCGCGTGCTTGCGCGTGCGGGGGAATGGGAACCGAGGTCCTGCGGTCCAGCTCTTTCCACACGGCCCGCGGGCGTAACCGCGGCCATGTCAACAAACGTGTTCTAGCAAACCCCACCGACTGGTCGACCCCGCGGGTCTGGGGGTGGCACAAATGACAAGTCTTCTCCGCAATAAATCATCTCCGCCGGTCACAGGGTCGCGCTGGCCGCGCCTGCACACCGCAGCGGTCCATGGCACGCCAACTTGCCAATGCAGCGCGAACAGAAGGTGGACCACACGGGGGACGCTGCAAGGGACCGAATGATCAGAGGCACGGTGAGGATGTGCGAGGCGAGGTGGAGGATGTGAACCCACGTTTCTCCACCTCGCTCTTGGCGTGCAACACAGTGATGGCGACGATGGCGTCGACGAAAAGTCAAGACAAGGTTGAGCGAGTCGCTGCAAGGGCGCTCATTTCCACGTTCTTGTGGTCGCGGATGTGATGAGCGCAGCTGTGGTGGTGTCAAGGTCGGCGCGAGGGTGGCGGTCGTGACAGCGAGAACGGCAGAAAGCGTGAGCGACAGCGCTGTGGTGGACAGTGATGGCGTGTCATCGAAGATGCTGGCGAGCTCTTCGGTTTGGTCGTGAGCGCGCGATGGTTGACAACGCGGTGCTGACCGTTGCTGCCATGGGTGCGGGGGTGGCGAACATGTCGACGGCGGCAGCGGCAACCGCTATTGCACGGACGAGGAAGGTGCAACATCTGTTGTTTGGTCGTGATCGAGCGTTGTGAAGTTGCCGGCTCCTGTTGTGGTAGCGAGGGTTACGACGAGCATGGACTGTCGTTGCATGCACGCGATCGAGGATTTTGCATCGGCGAGGGTCCCGTACGACGAGACCTGGCACTGCAGCAACGGTCGCGAAGAGCAGCAGCCGGGGGCAGTGTGAACGGTCAAGAAGGACGCGCAATCGAGGAACCTGTGGGCGCGCGACGTCGACATGGCCGTGGATGGCTAGACAACAAAACCGCATCATTGACCAAACAGCGACCGAAAGTCGATGGCCACGAGTTGTGCTGGCTGATATTCGACAAACTCTTCCATCGCGTACGACAGGAAGTGATGAGCCCGACCGCAATTCACGGCTATAAATATCACGAACAATGCAAATGAGAAGCGAGGTCGTGGTCAACATATTGAGCGACGACGAAAACGTACCTGGCAGTCTACGCTCAATGGTCTAGGGCGTCGCACGCCCACAATGACGGTGCCAAAACCGATGTCGCTCAAAGCCCCTCCTTCCACAGCTTGGTCGCGACGCTCAAGTAGAACCCGACCGCGTCAAACTCGGGGTTGAGCTTGGACGAGAGCCACCTGGAATGTCGACGCGGTAGATCAGGTCAGTCATGCAAAGACGATCGTGCGTGACGCTCAAAGAAAACGTGACCAACGCACCGGTTGTTCAATCCCCAATGATCTGCGGGCACCGTGCCGAGATACGTGCCCCACTTGGCGCTCTCGATACTCACTAGCCCGTCGTTCTCGCCCTCGCGGGCCTTGATCACCTCGTACGGGATGCGCAGCGGTGCGTAGACCGGGATCGGATAGCTCGCGCCATACGAGTAGTACTGCACGTCCGGCACGTCGGGCACGTTCGGGTTGAACAGGTGCTCGGCGTACCACGTCGTCAAGTGGCCGTACGCGGGAAAATCGAGCGCGCGCATAAGTCGCGCGAGCGGGTGCGTCGCATACGGGTCGAGCTGCCGCAACGCCACCGAGTGCGGATGATCGTCGCCCAGCCCGAGTTCTTTGCCGAGCCCGAGTACCGACGCGAACCAGTCCATAACGGGCGATCCGCGGTGAGGTGTCGAAATGGTCGTGAGCGAGTGCACGTGTGTGTCGGTCGGGAGGCCAAGCCGCGACACGAGGTATCGGCAGTCGAGACCGCCCTGTTGGCCGAGAACGGAAGGGGTGAGCGGTGTTGCGTGCCAAAATAAAATTGCGAGCATGGAGCAGGCGCACCATCGAGTGTGCGACCATGTTCACGTGTGTCAGGTTGTTGCGCTGCAAGAGATCACGAAGTGCTTCCGCACGTGTATGCACGCTGCCGGTACTGGAAAAAGTAGGAAGAGCCGTTTCGCGTCAGGTTGCCGTTCCTCTAGAGCAAGCAGGACCAAAGTAAAAAGCCGAGAGGGCGAGAGCGCTGATACGAAAGCAGAAAAGGAGCCAGATGAGCCCAACGGTCCGATGAAGGGAGTTACAGTACCTTGGCACGCGCGCAATCCACACCTGGCACCCAATATCGCGCAGCGCGTCCGAAATGCCGCGCCAGTAGTGCACCTGGAGCTGTGGGAACGATTCTGGCCCCTGTGGATGAGAGCCATCACTGTCACAACGTTGAACAGCGAGGAGCGATTCGATGCGCGCGCGTACAATCTTGTCGAACCCAAACAGCCCGTGACAGAGCACAACTGGGTGAATCGGCGCGTGGTAGTGCGGTGCGACGCGATACTCGTGGTATCGCTGCCGTAGCGGAACCGCATCGGCAGTCGCGAGTCCAAAATCGAGCGCCACGGCGGGCGCCACGGCCAGTTCCATCGAGTCCTCTTGCGACGACGGCATCGTTCCCGACACAACGATTGGTGGCGGCGTCATAACCGCAGCAGCTTCCGTGACAACGACAGCGCGTGGTGCACCCGCATCGGTGCCAGACCCGGACGTGCTCTGCGAAGCATGCGCTGCAGCGGCAGCACCGAGAAGGAGAGCAGCTGGCCCAGCCGATCGGCCCGTTGGGTCCTGATCCGACTGTTGCCGCGCGTGGTCATCGGATCGCGGCGGGCGTTGGCGCTGGTGACCACTGTTGTGCGAAGCGGACGGGGCGTCGGGTGGGTTGCGCAGATCGGGCATGGTAGGCTCGTCGTGGTGCGCTGTGCTGGCCGGTCCGGGTGTTTGGGCGAGATGGCTCCACTTTTCTGCCGTGACATGAGCAGCAGGCTGAGATTCGTGCTGGTAATGGTGGGCCGCGTTCATTGCTGCCGCCGTTGCTGTTGCTGCCGCCATGCGCGAAGCGGCCAGACTCGATGTCGCATGCAGGGTAGGTCGCGGGCGCGCGAGCACGTTCAGGCACCACGATCGGACAAGCGTCGTGAGCGACGGTAAGTTGGGATTGGCCATGATTGTCGACTTGATGTATAGCGGGTCGATCGAAGCTGTGCTTCTTGTTGCTGCGGGTCAACGGCGGGCTCAAGTCGGTCCCGCGTCGTGCCGTGCTCCAAGTATCGGGTACTGCAACGCGAGTGAGGCTGATGCCGATGCCGTTTGAAGCGGAATCGAGCAGAGTTGGAGGAGGTCGGGTGGAAGTGGAGAAGAGTGTTTGCAGTGTCGTGGCGCAGACGCCTGTTGATGGCCGCGGCAGTCAAGTCAGGCGAGCGCGTTGCTCGCAACATTTTCCCCCAGCCACCTCCTTCAGCTCGCTCTGATCGCAGCCCAAACAGGCCAACGCCTCGGCCAGCAACAACCCAAGTGCACTTGATCAACAGGAACCAGCCGGTCCGGCAGCAGACGCTCCTGCTCCCGTCCGCCCGCTCGTCCCGCTCACGCTGCAAGGTAAGGTCCCGAAAAGCACAACCACCACCAACCATGGCCAACACTGGTGACTTGAATTCGATTCTGTCCATGGCTGGAATGGGCGTGGCCTTGCGCACCTTTTGCACCTTCTCGCCCCGCTCTGTGTCGCTCACTGTCGACCGTACGCCCCGCCAACTCGACGCCAGTTCCCGCGCAACCATGGCCTCGGACCAGAACAAGAACTGGATTGTGATTGGCGACGAGGAGCCCGGCTTCTCGCTCCGTCACTTTGTGATTCCGAGCCACTACAAGGACGATGTCGAGCGCGTGCTTATTCCGCACGGCATGATCATGGACCGCGTCGAGAAGCTGGCGCATGAGATTGCGGCCGATACTGAGGGCCCGCTGAGTACGCTTGCGTTTTGGTTGAAATTTGACTCATGGTCATAGCTCACTGCCGAATTCTCACTCTCGTAGCCGTCTGCTGTATTCTCAAGGGCGGCCATGCGTTCTTTGCTGGTGCGCTCTCTTTTCCAACCATTCCGACCCAATACGACTCGCGGACCTCACAACCCCACGCTTCGCCCCCATCCAGACCTCGTCAACCGGCTCAAGAAGTGCACCAACGCGGCGGGTCAGAACCTGCCCATGCAGCTCGACTTTATCAAGGTCAAGTCGTACGAGGGCGACAAGTCGTCGGGCAACGTGACCATTTCCTACACGGAGCAGGAGCTGCACGACCTCAAGGGCAAGCACTTGCTGCTCGTCGAAGACATAATCGACACGGGCGCGACCATGACGGCACTGCTCGCCAAGCTCGCCGAGTACCAGCCGGCGTCGGTGCGTGTCGTTTCGCTCTTCCTCAAGCGCACGCCCAAGTCGGTCGGATACATTCCCGACTACGTCGGTGTCGAGATCCCGGACCAGTTTATTGTCGGGTACTGCCTCGACTACAACGAAATTTTCCGCGACCTCGACCACGTTTGCGTGATTTCCGAGACGGGCAAGCAAAAGTACGCGTGAGTCGTTGACGGCGCTGGGTTGCCGGCGGCAGGAGCACTCCTGCCGGCGGACGCGTGGATTGGGTACCAGATTTGCGTGATGATTCACATGGAAAAAGAAAAATGCAATCCATTTTGATGTGTGGGCGACTTGAGCATTGGCGGCTGATGCTGTTGGAGCGAATGTTCAGATCTGCAAACTCGGTCCACAGGCTCGCCAACATCTCCCGACTTGCCGCAACAGCGTTGGTGCAGCGTCAACATCACGGAACCAACGGATATCAGACTGTCAAGGAGGATCTCGCCAGCTCCGTCATGTCCGGTTTCTCGAATTCGGTACACGACCAAGGCGACCAAGCAGTACACGACAGCCTGCGCTCGTCAACTGGCTTAGCTCGCGGCGGATCTCGTGGTGGATCACGGTCGAGTGGCCGCGGAGAATGGAGCGCGAGTCTGCCATCAAGCAGTGGTGGTGGCGGTCGTGGTGGCAGCACGAGCCGCCGTGGTCGCTGGTCTTCGAGCGGCTCGATACAAGGCGGTGGTGTTGCGGCGCACGAGCGGGTATGGGCGCCCGTGGATGACGCGGATGGAAGTTCTGCGTCAACAGCAGCAAGTGGATCAATCGCGGCGTCGCTCCGCGTCATGAGCTACAACGTGCTGGCCGACAATTTGCTGTTCAAGAACCGGTACTTGTACCCTAAGAACGCGCCCATGGACTTGTTGCGGTGGGACCAACGGTGGCAGCGCATCTTGCGCCAGGTGCGCGGTATGTTTTGATGCTGATGCTTTTTGCGAGAATTGAAGGCGCGACTTGATCCTGACCTCGGTTTGTTTTGTAGAGCACGATCCGGACGTGATTTGCTTGCAGGAGATCCACAAAAAGGACCTGGTCCGCGACATTGCACCGGACCTGCTCTTCTTGGGGTACCATTGTACGTTGTTTTGGGATTTGAGAGCGTTCTCGCCATATCGGACTCACAGCTGATATCTCCCCATAGACCATTACCAGCAGCGCACGCAAAACGCTGACGCGCACCAAGACGGCGTGGCCACTTTCTACCGCGCCGACCGACTCACGTGCGTGCAGGCCGAGCCCGTCACCTACTTCCACGCCGGCACCTTCCTCGACCGCGACAATGTGGGTATGATCCTGCGTCTCGTCCTGCCCAAGCAGGGCATCCAGCTCATGGTCGCCAACACGCACATCTTGTTCAACCCACGCCGCGGCGCCGTCAAAGTGGGCCAGATCCACACGCTCTTGACGCGAATTCATGCGATGCTCGATGCCGAGGCGATGCCTGCCGAGTGCGAGGACTTGTCGATCATCAACACGGACCCGATCGACGTGCCTGTGTTTGTCTGCGGCGACTTCAATTCGGCGCCGCACTCGGCCGTTTACCACTTTGTCGCGTCGGGCGCCGTCGACTTGGCTGCGCCCGACGACGAACTCGCTGGCCAGCGCGCCGATTTTGATCGCGCCGTCAACTGGTGGTCTTCGTCAGCCAACTCGGCCGACCTGCGCCCTACCGCATCCGCGGCCGCGACACTCGCGCAGTCCCTGACCGCGACCGACCTGGAAGAACGGCACACGGTGGAATCCATCACGGGCGGCACTCGCAAACGCGGCGCGCGGCACGTGGTTCCGCGGTACGCGACGCATCCGTTCGACTTGCAATCGCTGTACCGCGGTGCTGACCTCGACGGCCGAGTGTCCTCGGCACATACCAAGTCCCGGGACTTGGTTGACTTTGTCTTCCATGGGCGGCTCGGCGCGCGGCACGGGGACGACGCGTCGGTGCATCCGCGCCGGTACGTGCCGCGCGACTGGACGGCATTGGTCGCGGGAATTCCGCCAGTGCCAGGGTTCGTGCGTGCTGCGCATCGCCGCGCGTCGCGGCGTGTGGATGCGCGCGCGGTGCGGTTGCTGCAGTTGCCGAATGTGCGGGATGCGCAACCGATTCCGGATGCGGTCGAGGGGAGTGATCATTACCCGATTGCGGGCGAGTTTGAGCTGGTCGTGCAAGCACCCGCGGAGAATGGCGACGAGGAAAAGGTGGCGGGGGCCGAAGTCGTGGGCGAAGAGGATGAGGTTGTTGTGGCGCAGGAGATTGTCGTGGAGTGATTTTGTCCAGACTCCAGTCGTTGTAGCTCGCCGTCGCTAGTGATTGTACGAAATAGGTTGAAACAGTTTGAGTTTGAAAGTTTTTTTTGAGCACGAAACCAGTGTGGGCCAAAACGATCATGAGCGCCTGTATTTCAAAACCAAGGAGCGCGGGCTCCCGTCACGGACAGCTCACTCGCACATCCAACGACTCGAGAATCGCCGAGCACCGCACGCCCTGATAAAACTTGTAATCCTCGTTCTGCAGCATGACCTTGTTCACGCGCACGCCCGTGACCGTCGACCCAATGAACACGCCCGACACCGACAGGGTCGTATGGAACGGAACATAGCCGACCGCCGCTGTCGAATCCGTCTCGTTCGGCGCAAAGAATAACGTCAACGACGGTGCGGGCCCGGTACGTCCGCGTGACCCGCTCGCGGTGCGCGACGCCGACGTGGACGCTTGCGCGAGTCCTGAGGCAGCCGCGCTCAGTCCGCGCGCGATGGTCGGTGCAGCCGTCGACGCGGCCGAGACAGCGAGTTTCGAGAGAGCAGCTGACGCGGCACCGGCCGCACCCGCAGCGGCCGTGGCTGGCGTCGAACCGGGCCCCGAAGTCGAAGATCCCGTCGTCACGGCGACCGTCGGGAGCCACTCGAGGACGCCATTGCTGGCCACATTTGTGACACCGACCGAGGCCTTGTGCGTCGCGACCGTGTACCGCGGCGGGATGGGCACGGCGAGCCGCAGCCGGTCGGCGGCGGTCCAATCAACAGGCGCCGACGTGGGCAGCGTCACTTGCAGCGTGACACGGCCGGTGGATGCGTTACGGGAGGCCTGGGCCGTGAGCCACTTGTCGTGATGCGGCCCGGGACCCGAGCCTGTCATGATCGACGCGAGTGGCGGCGTCCACGCGTACTGCAACAGCGTCGACTTACTGTCTGGTGGAATCACCAACATATCCGTCGGGAACGCCGTGTCGGCCGTCTTGGTCGACTTGGGACGCGGCGAGTACCGACTGCCAGAGGCCTTGGTCATGGCAGACGTCGCGGTCAGGCACTCGTGCCGCGCGACCACTTGGGTCCCAGGGAGGACGCCGCTGAGAAGCAAGTGCAGCTCGGGCGTGCCTGACAGCTTGCTGTTGCAGTGCAGGTACCCGCGCACTTGGAGATGGTGCAGCGGTGGAGGGGGTGACGATGGTGCGCCAGGGTGGAATGCGGTCGGCGGGTCCATGAGCACGCCAGAGACGTACTCTTCGACGTCGAGGTAGACTTCGTTGACTGTGTACTTCACGTGCACTCGACGCCAGGGCGCGAGCGCTGAGGCCTTTGCGGTCGTCGGACCGTTCATCGGGGTGCTACAGCCGGCATGTCGCGGATGAGATTCTTGGTGTTGAGAAAAGCAGAGTGAAGAGAAAATAAGTGCGTACATGACTTGGCCCATGACTGTGGTAGCGACGCGGGACAGCAGATCCGGGACAGGCAAGATGGCGGTGAGCTGATTGCGCTGGATATGGGTCGGGATCCCGTTGCACACCATCTCGTCGAGAATCTAAAGCGAAGAGAATCCGAACACCAGTCAAACGATGAACAGCTTGATCACCCGAGAGGGGCCAAACACGAACCTGGCCAATCAAAACGGCTTGGCTAGAGACCACGATTGGCGTCAGCGAGTCCCAGTAGAGGCTCAGCACGTCGATGAAGTCAGCGAGGAACTGAGTCGCCGTGACCACAAACATGTCGGCATCTGTCAACAACAAGTACATTCGGCCAAGGTCAGTCGTTCGGCGCGCATCTTCTCCACCCGACTGTGATAGCTCCAAACGCACGGTGATCAAACACGTCACTGACCGTGACGCCAGGTCGCGTCGCGCGCACGACACACCAGGTCATCCCGTGCACTCGGCAGTGCACGACCAAACACTCGGAGGAATCATGGCGCAATACGGCAACAGGTGCGCGCGCAGCGGCCATGCCCGACGGTGCCGTGGTCATGGTCAAATCCGCGATGCTCGCAACCGGCTTGCCGACATGGTGATCTTGTGCGGCTCGGAGGAGCGTGGCCGTCGGGAGCGGGCCCACAGCGGCTTGAAAGGTGCGCTCAAACAAGACGCCCCTAGTCGCGTGCGGTGTTGCCAAATGAGATAAAATATCGGGGTCGTTGATGGTCTTGGTTTGCCGCGCCAGGCCGATATTTTGCGTGTTCTTGACCGTTACCCTTCGCCGCCAATAATGATCGCGTCCATTGCCTTGCCCCCAGTTGTTGAATCGTTCAATTTGCACAATGTTGCAGGACGTCGCCGAGCATGAGCAGCATGGAGATGAAAGGTGCTGTTGTTCACAAATGGCTGTAGCGACATGGCAAGGAATAGAACAAGGAGAACGTCCACGTCAGTCCCGCCTGCACTTTCCGAAGCATCATTGGAAGTCTTTTCTCTGACAGCCCATCCTCCTCTCCAGCGAACAGCTCGAGTACACCAACGACGGCAACGCGCCACTTGCGGCAAATCATTCTCGACACGACTGCAAGTCTCTCGCCCGGAGATCTGAGCGGCGAGCCAAGTCGCTCGCGCCGCTGAACAACCCCAAGCCAGACCTTGACCAAGCTCCAACATCGAACCAGCAATGTCGTTCATTCACTTCAAGTTCCGCTCGGCCAAGGCGCACGACTCGCTCGTCGTCGATGGCATGGGCATGTCGGCGTTCGACCTCAAGCGCGAAATTGTGCGGTTCAAGAAGCTCAAGGGCGAGGACTTTGACTTGATTCTCTCCAACGCCGAGACGGGGGAAGGTGGGTGTCGACACTTCCGCTTGCATGCTTTCGTTTTTGCCAAGAAAATCAATATATTTGTTCTGTTGCACGATCGTTTGTTGCTCATTCTCTTTGGCTCGTGTTTGCCTTCTGCCAGAGTACCGCGACGACCTGGCCCTTGTTCCGCGCAACTCGTCCATTGTCGTGCGCCGTATCCCCGTCCCGGATGCCAAGAAGAACGGCATCGAGGCCGGGACCGCCAAGTACAAAACCGACGACCTGCATATGGGCGTGCCGACGATTCCGGCCAACGATGCGCCAGCAGGTGCCGGTCTGCCGGGCCGGTACGGGTCCAGGGGCACGACCGAGCTCGTGCCTGTTCACCACGGTCAGTCGCTGTTTGGCAATAACGGCCCCGCCGGTATTCCCGGTCTGGGTCCCGGCGGACGTGGTGCGGGCGGGATCCCGGGTCTCGGTGGTGGTGGCGGCGACGATAATGGCCCGGAAGGCGGCGAAATGGACGAGGAGGACCGAATCAACGCGATCATGCAGGAAGGGTCGAGCTACTGGCAGGCGACGCAGGAAAAGATGGCCGGGTTCGTTTATCTCGATTTCTTTTGGCCAAGTGGATGCGACTCTGACGCCGTTCGTCGTGCTCGCATTTTAGCATGAGGCGCATCCAACGCACCGGGTTCGGTGGCCCCGGTGGCGGCGGTGGTGGTGGTGGCGGTGGTCAAGGCGGTCCGGGCGGCCCTCACCACAACCGCATGCCGGGTCGCGCGCCGCCCGCAGGTTACGTGTGCTACCGGTGCGGGATCAAGGGCCACTTTATCCAGGACTGCCCGACCAACGGCGACACCAACTACGACCGGCCCAAGGTCAAGCGCACGACGGGTATCCCGAGGAGCTTCTTGCAGGAGATTGACGCCGGGTCGGGCCAGGGCGGGTTCCCGGCCGACGCATCGACGGTCATGATGAATCCCGAGGGCAAGATTGTCAAGTTTGTCTCGAACGAGTACGTTTTCGACATGCTCAACGTTGCGGAGCCCGCATGGAAACTGACCTTTGTTTGCTTTTTATTAGGGCCGCGTGGAACAAGATTGTCGCACAGACGACGACCGCGGCGCCAAGCGAGGAAGCCGTCATGGACAGCGTGCCCGTGCGCAAGGAGTTTCAGTGCCCGCTCTGCGACAAGATCCTCAAGGAAGCCGTCGAGATCAGCTGCTGCCACACGGCCTTTTGCGACGAATGTTCGTGTCCCTTCTCTCTTCCGCGCGTCGTCTCTTTCCGCCTTTCCTCACATATCTCCCCGACTCGCAGGCATCCGCTCAAGTTTGACCTCCGAGGGCATGCTGCACCTGACATGCCCGGAGTGCAAGTCGCCCGCGGCGCCCGACAACCTGACGCCCAACTATGTGCTGCGGCAGCGCATCACCGAGTACGTGCGCGACTACCTCCAGCGCAAGCACGCCGAGTTGCGACAATCTCGGCCGACTGAAGTCACGTCGGCCGTCACGATCAAGGCCGCGCCGTCGTCGCTCGAGTCTCGCATCACGATCCGTGCGCCGCCCGGGGCCGGTACTGCCGCTGGCGCCACGCCACGGCCTCAAATGCCGATGCCGCCAGGTCCGTCGATGCCGCCAGGTCCGCCGCTGCCCGCGGGTATGGCTCGCCCCATGATGCCGCCGCCCATGGGCATGGGCGGGTTTCGGCCGATGGCGCCGCCGATGGGGCGTCCGCAAATGATGCCGCAAGGTGGTGGGCCGCCGCCGCCGGGTCCGTGGGGGCATCGTGGACCGCCTTTGCCGAATAGCGGGCAGCGGCCGCCCATGTATCCGTGCGTGTTTTTCTTTCTCCTGTTTGATGTCCAGCGACGTGGTGGTGCCTTTGGCTAATGTTTGTCCGTTTTGCGTAGCGGCAAGCGTCCATTCCCCGACGAGGAGGATGGCGGCCCGGCGAAAAAGCGTCCAGCGCCGTAAAAGCAGTCGGTTTCTTCATGTCTTCGGCGCATGTTTCGCCCTCGGAGTCGTCGATGGGTGTTCAGGGTGTGCGCGCGCGCGAGCAGCGCATACGGTGGAGAGGGTTGATTCCAGAACGACGAATAGGAAAATGTGTTTGTCTTTAATCGCAGGACTTTATTGGAAAACGTTTCTTGAGGTTGCTCTTGGTGGCCAAACAGAACATGAACAAAAGTGCCAGAACATCGCATCTGGCATCACCACGCTTTTTCGAGCCGCATGAACAGGCGGCTCATGGGGGACATGCATGAACAGATTGACACTTTGCCTGTTGCTGCGTCGCTCCGTAGGTTCAATGAAGCAAAAGTCAAGTCCGCTCACAGCCACCGAATATGAAGCTCGCCAGCGTTGTCGGCAAATGCGGGACCGACTCTATCACTTTTCTTCTCACGATCCATTATCCCGCGAGGGCCGCACCCATTTGAAAGATTACCATCAATGCTAGTGAGACTCACCATTTGCTCGCCTCATGACAGCTTAAGTCGCTTCCAACCTGGCATGTGCTCACACAAAGCAGGATGGCGATGATTTAAACTCTCAACGCTTCGATTGGCGCTTCCGCTCCTCCCAGCAGCCTCTGCACGGCTCGCAAACACCGACATCTTCCAAGCGCTTCACGACCACCACAGGTCGAACTTGGCCATGAGCTTCCGCTCCACGGACCTGCGGGTATATTCGGCCAACGGCATTTTGGCAAGTAACAGGCACAAACGTCGTCCAGGGGATCGGTCCGGCATCCGGTCAAGCAACGTCAGGGCAAACTTGTGGTCAATCATCGTATTCCGCACGTCCAGTTTGCGCAGCGTTTTCTGCAAGTACGGGACCCGCATGACCACGTTCTTGTCGAATATACTTTTGTTGCCGCACAGCCGAACAACGCGGAGGCCCTCAGTTAGCTGACACGGTCCACTTTCGAGGTTGTTATGCTACAGGTCGAGTTCGCGAAGTGTGGCCGCCCAGTTCCTCAAGTTCCAGAGCGCGTATAGCCCACACCGCACAAGCGGAGCACGGACAGAATTGGCGGCAATTGACGTCTCAGCGTCATCACAGCTTTGGCCTGGGCAGCCCCAAGCGCACATTTGGACAGATGGAGCAGTTCAAGCGAGGAGGGAAGACGCTCGAACATACGCGACGCATCAGCGCCACGCCCGCAATCGAGAATCGTCAGCTGCTGTAGCTTCTGAGCTAGCGGCACCTGCGCAAACATCTTTTCTGTCCATTGAATCACGTTCTCGATTGTGAGGGAGTGCGTGGCCCGAATGCCTCGGGCCATGATTGCCTCCTTACACTCCACACTCATGTCTCCCTCTTCTTCCTCGTTCTCCCATTCAATGATGGACACCGTGAGGGAGTGAACGGTCGTCGGGAAGCTTTGCACCAGGGCCAAGCATGAACCGACAAAGTCGCAAACCCGCCTGTGGGTCTCGAGCGTCAGATCACGAAACCTGGTGCGCGGCAGAGCGTTCGAAATCACTCCCATGCCCGGAATCGTTGATTTGAGCACGCACGATGTCAAGGCGGGTAGACGGTGCAACAGTTTGGCGAGCGGAGCCGCAAAATGTTCTGGGAGCGCTTTGGCAGCGGCAGAGTCGGCAATTATGAGCGAGACCAACTTTAAGGGGACTTGACAGAACAGGTCCCGCAGCACCTGCGTCGGCTTTGGACCCGATGTCTTACACCCAATCTCAAGCATATTGATCAGGGCCAGTTTGCGCAAGTACGGCGGAAAGTGAGACAAGGAGATCTGCGTCCGTTTATGCGACTTTGGGAGACCTGTGAGCTCCAGGGTCAAGTCGAGGATCGATGGTGTAAGAGCGTATTGGTCCCAATCCATGGCTCCAATCAAGCCCAGAAAGAGGCACCGTGGTGGAATGGCGAGGATGGGATCGGGCATGCAACGATCATTCTCAACAATGCCATGCCGCAACTGGTGCAACACGATGGGGACTACAGTCCAGCGAATCAATCCTTGGACTTCTGAGTCCTCCCAGCGGGTCGGCGAAAACATTATGAACATAGTACGATCTCAAGCGCGAGGAAAGTCGGCAACAGCACGGTCACCAGCAAAAGGCAGAAGCACAAAACACAAGCGCCGCATTCCGTCGATGCGCTCCACATAGATGAGATCACCAATCGTCTGCATCAGAACGGAGATGTCCGTTCCACCAGAGAGCTCCTAGGTGGTCTGCTGCAACCACCGCAGGGGACGGCGCGCCCGAATGAGGGCATAGAGACACGGCGCGTACAATGATGGAGCAGTGAGGGTGAGGCTCAGAGCGGGAAATTACGCCCTGTGGCTACCACGTCACTGCTGCTTTGGCACTACATGGCTTCCTCACGCCTGCCAGCAGCTGTGAAGCAGCAATTGGCAGCAGTCTGGCAGCTGTGAAGCAGCAATCGGCAGCAAAACCACTCACGACCGTGGCGAGCCATAGGACAACATTCCAGTCAGCATGGGTGGCGACTCAGAATCAGCAACAGCAATTTACCTGCTCATGCTACCCATCTCACAGCAAGCCGCTGCCAGTAATCCACCCAACCAGATCTCGGAGATCTAACTGCATCGAATGGAGCTTTCAAAATGGCTCACGCTCCAAGAAGACAACATTCCATGTGGCATGGGCAGCAGCTGACACAGATGCAGGCCTGAATGATGCCAAAGATGGGAAATGTTGCAAGCAAGCCCTGAACTTGCCAACTTCAATACATTCATGAGCAATCTGGATAGTCGCTTCTGACAGAGGTTCGCCTGGCCCGTTTGAGCAATTTGGTGCCACTGCATTGCCCTCAGCAAGCAAACGTGTTGCTGCGCGAATTTGGTTGCTGACTGCTGTGTGACCCCTCTGTGTTTTGGTGCTGTCATGTCATGACAGCTTTGGCATGCCTGCTAGCTGCGTTGTACACTGTGCGAACGCCATTGCGTTGATGAGAGCATGCTGAGTAGCTGGAACTCGCACCACATTGCTTGAGTACAGGTGCACCACAGAAATGAACACCAGACGAAGCAACATCATGGTGTGTGCTCCCTCAAGCTGATCATTCCACTGCAGCCAAAACAAAGGTATAGCGAGAGACAATGTTGGGCGCACAGCACCAGCCCCAAGTGACCTTGACTCGAGGTGACCATGCCATTGTGTCCACAAGGTATGAGCGCGCGGTCATGATTTCGAGGCAGTAGTACGAGGCACAAGTGTTCATTGGATTCATGGTCGGTGCAGCTCTCGTCCAAACGAAAGTAACAGACCAAGTCGCCAATCAAGGCTTCGTCCACTCAAGCAGATTCGGGAGTCAACCTGGGATCTCCAAAGATTTGATGCTTCATTGTAATGTTGGATCGTCGAGCGAGAATCAAGGCACGTGGGCACGGCGCGTAGAGGGCGGGCGGCAAGAGCCAAGTGGAGTACAGCATGTTTGACACGCTGAACGGTGACATCGAGAGCATTCACGATGCGATCGAGGACAAGGGCCGGCAGCGTCTCGAGCGGCTGAGCAGAGAGCTTCGGAAACTTGTCGCTCATAGTGCTGGTACTTACGTCAGTGGAGTTGTCATGGAACGCTGGTCTAAAGATGCTGAATGCTTGAGATGCTGAAGATGCTCCGACAGGTCGACTCACCTCCATTTCTGTACTCGCAACGATGCAGCAACGTAGGCCTGGCGAAAATAGCTTGTCGTTTAAGTATAAATACCAGCCCTCGCTTCATCAAACCCTAAAGTGCTTTTCCCGCAATCTCCTCCTCAGTCCTGCTCTGCAACCTCACCCAACGCATCGCCGGCAAACCTGCCACTGCCCATGGCACCAATCGTCGCCGCCGTGATCATCGTCGGCGTCAACGATTCGGCCAGCCTCGACGTCGACGAGGCACTCGTCCCCGCCGATCCCGCCGTGCCGCCCGACACACAACTCTCAATGATCGACGGCGCCACTACACTCCCGACCACACTGCCTCCACCATCCTCCTCGGCAACCCCCGACGCGATCGACGGCAACCCGCCCGACAAGTTATTACTCGCACCACTCGGTACCATCAACCCACCACCCGCACTCAAGGGCAGGCCCGCAGCCACGGCCGCCGCAGCCGCCCCCGCGACCCCGGCGCCTTTGGACGTGCGGCGCATTCCCGCAAACATGCTCCCGGCCGTCGCGGCAATACTCGGCCTGCGCGTGCTGACGGTCACGCCCGCGCCTGCGGTACCGGTCCCGCCGCCGCGTTTGGATTTCTTGCGGAAGATGCTGGGCTTGGACGCGAGTGAGAAGGTCGTGCGGGATGCGGACCGGGAGGGTGCGGCCCCACCACGTCCAGCGAGGACCAGGTCGAGCGTGGACGGGTTGACGCCCGCGTCGAGCGGGGATCCGGGGGGCGCGGTCGCCGCGTGCCGCGCAATCTCGCGCATGAGTTCGGCGTCGAGCTGGTTGGTTGCGGTGCGCGCGCGTTCCACGGTGTCGAGCGGCGACGGGATGCTGAAGGTTTTGGTGACGCCTAGTCGGGAGGGTCGGGGTGAGTCGAGGTGGGCGAAAGAGCAAGATGGTACAAGAACGTACGCATGACTTTGGTGAAAAACTGCAATTCTCGCGTTAATTCATCGTGGTCCTCGAGCGGGTTGTTGGCGAGCGTGAGCCCCGACAGCGGGTGCATCTTGCGCAGCGGCGCGACGGACCGCAGCTGGTTGTTGCTGAGCCCGAGCCATTGCAGGTGCACCATGTTCGTGATCTCGTCGGGCAGGTGGGAGATGGCGTTGTTGGAGAGGGCGAGCGTGTCCAAACTAAGCCAAGCCGTCAGACGGGGGACCAAGGAGATTAGATTATATAACAAGGGAAACGCACTTGGTGTCGAGCAAGCATTTCGGGAACTCCTTGAGCTGGTTTTGCACGAGCATGAGCCGCTTGAGATTGGGCATGTCCTTCCAGGCCACGCCGAGGAGCGACGCGTCGGTGATTCGGTTGGCCGAGAGCGCAATCGTTTGCAGGGCCTGCAACTGCACAAGTTTAGGGTTCAAGTCGCAGAGATTGTTCCAGCTATTACAAGACAGAAAGAGACGTGAGCATGGTGTTCACATATCCACATCCGAGGTTGCAGAGAAGCGGACTTGAGCGAGAGCGTGCGCAGCGTCTGGATCCCGCAAATGGGGTCGGGAATCACCGGGAGCTGGTTGTTGCTACAACAGCAAAGTGCAGGTCAGAATGCGTTCGAGGGGCCGCGTAAAGCATGGGACCTCCAAAGCGCAGTTACCTCAAGTTGAGCACGGTCAAGTTGTCGGGCGTGATCCACTCTTGGATCTGTCTTACGGTCAGGTTGCGGTACCGGTACGAGCACGTCTGCTCGGGCTACGAGACAAGTTGCATGAGCAACCGCACACTCAGAGTTGCGAACTGGAGCGGAACAGTACCAGCGCCGACTTGGCTGGACGCGAGGGCGTCCCCGTAAACTCCGAGTCCGAGTCGGTGCCGGAGCCAGCGACGGTACTGAGCCCTGTGCGTGAGGACGCAATGTGCTTGCGCGACTGGAGCAGCGACTCGAAGACGCGCGAGGCCGTTGACACCGTAGACTGCAATGGCGGCGGCGGTGTCTCGTCATGCATCGATCCATTGGCCGATGCGGTCGTGGCCGTGCGCGCGCGCTGCATGCTCTCGCCAGCGGCGCGACCACCCGGGATTGCGCTGATGCACGCGCGCGAAGCGGACGTGGTCGTGCGCGTCATGGTTCCCGACGTGCTGCTGGTGCCGCTGCCGGTATCGCTGCTCGGGCCGAGCACGGTCGCGGATCGGTGCCGTCCAACGGTGGGCAACAACGATGGTGCGTGCAGGGCGGCAGCATCGGAATTGGGTGCAGATGACTGCGCGCGTTGCGGGTTGGAGGTGCGCGGCGACACGGTGCGCGCGGTTGGCGTCGTTGGCCATGACGTGGCCGTGTCATTTAGGCTGCTTGCAGTGGAGGGGGTGCGAAGTCGCGCCGGGTTCGTGGAGATGGATGGCGGGTGCCCTGTCGGGCGAGACGCGGATGCTGTCGAGGTTGTTGCTGGTGGCGAATCTGTCGCTCCAGTAGCAGCGGCAGTGTGGGCAGTGGGTGCAACTGGGGTCGGCGTGGAGCCTGGGTCTGGCGCAGTGTTTTGCGGCGAGTCTCTGTTCGCCATGGCGGTGCTGGGCGACGTGGTGGCGAGCGGATCGATCACGACGACGTCGACGGCGCGACGGCCCAGAAATCAGCGAAATGGTGAGAGCGACGCGGTCATGTCTCCGTGACGTGGAAACGGCGCGCCTTGTTGGAGTTGTTGGAAATTGTTCACCACGCACCAGAAACGAAAAGCCATGGCCACCGCGATGATGGCGAGCACAGGCATCGTGGCCGCGACGAGCACGAGCTCAAGCACGATCAACAACAAGAAAGACCCGCGAGCACCGCGCCGCCATGAGCGCGACACCCCCTGATGCTGGCGCATCGCCCCGCGCTCCCCGCGCCCCAACAGCATCACCTGCACGCAACGGCACGGGCACGCCGCCATTACCGTATCGCTCAACCTCCACAACCCCTGCAGCCTCGACCACGTCGATCATTGTCGCCCGTCGTGCTGTTGCGCTCGCGAACCGCCAGCAGGGTGGGATTATCTCGCCAACAAGAAGTCCCGCTGCCGCAAGTGGGCTCACTGTGCGCACGACCTCGCAACCACGAGTCGTTGCCAACGATAGCTTCAACAATTCCTCGCCGACAACGCCCAGTTGCGGCCGAGAATCTTTTGAGAGCGTGCTAGAGTCGCGCTTGACCTTGACGCTGCCCGGCGGAGCCGATTACTTGACGAGTTTGGGTCCGTTTGAGCCGACCTTCGTGCGCTGATCAGCGGATTTCTTGCTGATCGCAATCGCGCGCGTGGAAATACCAGACGGCATCGACCGTGGCCGCATCACTGAAGAGGACGAGCCAGAACCAATCTCGCTCGTTTCGCCGACGCGCCTGCGCAGTCCGACTGCCGAATCGCCCTACTCGCCATGGCGATCATCACCGCTCGCTGCTGCACGACCACGGCCGTTGCAGGCCTCCCCTACACGCTCTCCACTTGCCAGGGCCGCACGACCGCCTGCGACCGCATTGCCGCGATCGTCCACGGACGTGACGTCGAGCCTCGACGGCGACGTGCTGAGGCAAACGACCGACGACGTGCCACTGCCGACCCCCGCCGACCTTGTCTCGCCAACGCTCCTGAACAGCCATGAACCAACGTTGCCCAACAGTGTGCGTCGCCGACCTGACGACCCGGACCTCGATTTCCTATTTGCCGGCACCGCTGCGCGACCGCGTGCACCGACCGCCGATATTACGGCGCTCACCTCGTTTGTCGCAGCAAAAGACCTAAGCCCGATTCGTACCACGCAGTCGCCGGAACCGAGCCCGCTGGACTTGTCGCCCAATGCGCGCGCGTCGGCACTCTCGCTCTGTGCACCAACACGGGATGAGTTGGTTGACGAGGTGGCACACTCGGCGTTTTCGGACGTGCCGCTCGACGAAGTGGAGGCTGCCAAGGCCGCTGTGGTCTCGGACCAGGAGAAACCGCCAATATCTGGACTTCCACTGGTTGATTTGGGCATATGGTCGGAATTCGCGCTTGCGTGGGCAAAGGCGCCACCGGACGTCAATGCGCGTGTCGTTTCTCTTTTCGGCCACCTCGCCGCGCATCTCGCGGCGGTGCTCTTGACCATGGGTTACTTGGCTACTTACAACATTGGATGCTTTGCCGCAACGTCGCGCGTTGACACGCGGTATGACGCAGCGCTCTTCTTGTTTTACATCGCGTTTGCGGCCACAGCCGTCAATACTGCGTTTCTTGTTGCGGCTGTGATGGCGATTGCTGATGCGCGCGAGACGGAGCCATCTTGGCATTCAGCCCTGGCTGCAGCGGACGCGCGACGAGAGCCGCCGCTCACCAAGGCCGTGTTTGCCGACCTGCTGCTACTCGCGATTCTCATTGCCAATTGGCATCCGGGTGACCGATCGGTGCTCCTCGCGCTGCTCATGGTCCTTGGTGCGTGGGCCGCTGCTGAAGCAATCATTTCGCGTCTCTGTATTGGAACGACCGATCCGCCGAAACTGTCTGTGACGCGCGTCAACCAGACGGCGCGCACGTTCGCGACTCTCGCTCTTGCTGCGACTTTACTTGTGCCGCTCGCGCTGCTCATGGACCCGACCCCACCGACCACCGTCGCCTCCACGATCACTTCGGCGCACCTCGTTGCGCTCTGCATCCCGCCACCACCATATTCCGCGACCCTGGACCCGACCACCAACCCGACTTTCTGCAACCCGTCGGCATGCACCAACCCCGTGGGCCCGCTCCCGCCAACCACCGCGTACGCCGTCGCCACCAAGCGCGCCGTCACGCTCCCATCGTCCTTCATGTGCGGCGTACCACGCGCGATCCCGCACGCGACCACCGCCGACGGCGAGACCATGGTCATGACGCGCGCGTGGCCGATCGCGTACGATCCGTTACGCGCCGCACCGTGCGGGGTGTCCACGGCCACGAACGCGACAGACTGGGGCGTGCGCGGGCCCAGCACCCTGCGCGCTGCGCCCGATCCCGAGGACCGTGCTGTCGAAGACCTCGGGGGGGCGCGCGTTGCTCGAATTTTGGGACCGCGAACGTGTACGCGGCGGTGGATTGTCCCGCCTGTGGTCCTGCGCACGATGGGTGTCCTGTCCGACATGGAGTGGGATGTGCCGTATCAGCACTATGTCGCGGTTGTCGAGGTGCGAGCCGTGGATCGGGTCGGACGCGCGCCGGTGACGTGTTCGTTTGGAGTGGCCGGGGTGGAGGAGATGGAAAGGAGGAGGAGGAGGGCGGCCGGGGTGAGGGAGAGACTGTTGGCGGTCGGCGCGTGGGCAAGGGCGGTACGCGTAGGGTGGGGGGGGGGGGGGGAGGTGACGCTGGTGAGACTTGAGGACTGAGGAGCACGGCATTTTTGACTGGCGAAATATTTCACGAGTCTCTGCGTTGGTCGTGCCGCCTAGAGTATGTCGATTTGTTGACCGTGTTCGTCGAAGTCATCTTTCTAGAGCAACCGAGTCAGGCAGGGTTGATGAACGTCTTCACAGCAAACGTGAGTGGGACCAACTTTTCAATCAACCGATGTATGCCACTCCAGTCCTCCGTCTTCCTGTCGGCTCTTTCCCAACACCTCGACGATTCATCCCCTCAACTTGAGTCTACCTGCACAAGCGCCAACATCATCAGCAGCACCATCACCATGCGTGCGGCATTGCAACGACTTGAGACGCTCCCAGCTGTAGCCTTTGGACTGCATCGTCCAGTTTTTTTACGTGAACAATATCCGCGACAAGCATGCTCTGACACGCACATCGCATGCGCCGCCCGCACCTCTCCTATTGCCTATCCCCCCCCCCCCCCCCCGGCTCGGACATAGGTGGAAATCCGAGGTGGACTTGCAGAACAATGATCTCACATCGGGGCCAGTTGAGCTGCCTGAAGACCTGTGGGTTCTTCGCCTTGGAGGCATTTCATTGCTCAGTGATGAGGATATGGACAAGTGGATCCTGTTCATACCTCTCGCGCTTTGCGATCTTGACGTGAGCAAGACTCACTCGATGAAGCTTTTTCTATGGCGTTGTTGGAGCGGATGCCTGAAGTCGTTGGCGCGTCGTCTGCAGCTGCAGATATTTGACACCCCATTGGCTGAATTCACGTTAGTTGGTCTGATGCAACGGCTCCGAGATCAGTTTTGTTTCGCTGGCAGCGACAGCGCGGACTGAAGTGCTCTTGCTGTTGCTTTCGGACAGCTCTTCACAGCATTCCGAGAGGTGCACAGTGCTCGGTGCCCGCCCAGAAAAAGATATCGGTATTTGATCGAAAAAGTGCAAAAAAGCAAGCCAGCTGCCGTGGAATCAAGATAAGAAACATGAAGGAATGATGATGACGAGAATGCGATGCGATGCGATGCGATGCGATGCGGTGCGATGCGATGCGATGCGATGCGGTGCGATGCGATGCGATGCGATGCGGTGCGATGCGATGCGATGCGGTGCGATGCGACAACGAACTGGCGAGGCATGAAACGAGGTCAAGAGAAACGATTTTGCCGAGCTCCCTCCTTCACACCACCGGCGTGCACGGAAATACACACAACCAAACCCGAATCAACACGACACGACGCGCGAACGCAGCTGTCCAGCAGCCATGCGCTCTCACTTGGCTCCTGCTCCCTCCACCGTTGCAACAGACCCCTCCGCCGCTCCTCCTCCTCTAACCCCGAGATCCTGCCCGTCACCGCCGCCATTCCCGGGCTCCGGATCCACTGTGACGACCACATGCGCGAGCAACGCAGTGTCGGACCGTGCCGTCCCTCCGCGAGAGCGCTCGCCTTCAGCCATGGCCGCCGGCGGGACGTCGAGATGTAGCTCGTACTCGGCATCGAGCGCGCGCACGGCCGCCGCGTACTCTGGCGGTTTCTCTGGATCGCAAGCCGTGTATGTCGGCGGCGGGTCGAGCGCAACGATCGCGTCGAGGTCGTCAATCACGTGCGGCAGCAGCGTCTCGAGCGAGACGACGTTGTAGTTGTCGTCGATGACGTCGGAGGGCGCGAGGAGAACAATTTCGAGGGACTGGAATGGGTGGAGAAGGTGGAGAGGGTTAGAAAGGGTGCGATGTTGACGATTGAATCGTGGTGGAAGTGAATGCGCACCATTTCCTCGGTCAGGTCGAGATCGTACTCGGCCCACGACGCGGGCAGTTCCGGCGGTGCCTGGAACCGCCAGGCGAGCATGCGTGCGCCGTGAATTGCGTCGTCAGCCGTGTACTGGTGCAGCATGGCCTTGATTTGGTCGTGCCGCTATGAATCGATTGCGTTCACAGTGAGCACGGATTCCTCCCATATTCACGTCCGTTGCTCCGACAAAACGGTACCTTGTTGAGCAGCTGGTGCGAATGCATCGGCCCGAGAATCATCGACGCGAAAAACAAGACGGTCGCCAGGACAATAATTGCCGACCACGGCCCGTCGACGCCCGACCGCATCATGATCAAGACAGGCGTGATCACGAGCCACGGTGCGAGCAACGGAACAATGTGCACGAACGGCGACGGCGTGAGCCGTGCCGCGACAACCGACAGCCGCTCGAGCCGCGCCGTCACGTCGGCGAGCGGGAGCTATGGATCACGCAGAAAGTTGAGTCGGAGCGGGAGAAACAAAGCGCGGCGGCGAGATGGCAAAGTACCCGTTCCGCGAATGCCGTCGGCCATGACGTCGGTACGCGGTACCGCATCGTGCTCGCGTCGAATTCCACGAGAACGGCTGGCCGCTCGACGGTGCGCGGAGTGTCGTCGGGCGGTGCCGGCGTCGGAGATGCCGACCGCGATCGTGGAGTGAGGATTGCGGGGCTCGGGACGGAGGGTACTGAAGGCGTAGCCGCTCGCGAGTTGGCTGCGGCAGGGCGCGGCCGAGATGGGCGCGTTGGGCGCGTGCTGGCAGCGCGCGAGGTGGCAGCGCGTGATGGCGCCCGCGGCGCAGCTGCATTGAGGACGCGGGTCGCCGCGCGGAAGAGTGGCATGAACATGATGATGGTGGCAGGTGTTGGTGCAGGTGAATGACCGGGTGGATGGTTGATCAAGGAGGGGTACGAAATCGTTGGTGGTGGCGATGGCAGTCTCGGTTGGGCGGGGGAGAATGAATGAAATAGACGGAGAATGCAGGCGTCCGGCTCTGAGAAAAGAAAGAGGGGCCCGTCCGTGAGAGGGTGCGAGGGGGCAAGTTGAGCGGGACGTTCGCTGGTTGGTTATGGAGGTGGTGGGAAAGGGAACCTGTCGAGCAGTGCTGGTTGGTGGTGATCACAGCTCGCTGCGTTGTGGCTGCCAACGCGACTGGAGCCCCCGGCCAGCCAGCGCACCGACGCCGTGTCCGCTCCACTGCCCCCCGTGGCGTACCTGCCACACCGTTGCCGCGCAGACTGCACCAAGTTAGTTTCCTGCCGAGCATCGGCACCGCCGAGGCGCCAGCACGGCGGCTGAGGCTCCGGCGCAACGGAAGGGAAGTGTACTCAACGTGACCGCGTCGCGGTTCACAGTAACAGTGTGCATTCAATACGCCACGGTGCCAAGCACCGGCCAAGCACGAGCCAAGATCGCCGCCAATCATTCTTCTTCAGTGTCTCTCCCGAAATGAAATACGCCGCTCGTCTCCAACAGTCCCACCTGATCCTCGTCTCCATACTGCAGTCCATCTCCTTGCCCCCTCACCCATACAGCCGCGTGTGGCACGGATTGCAGAATGGCTTGTTCTCGTGGCCCTTGAACGGCGTCTAGATTAGGTCGCGAAACAACAGTGGAAGTCAGTCTCTTCTCTACGTTAGTAGATGGAGACACGAAGACGACCCATGTACCTTGTTGAGCGTCACCTTGCAGAAACTGCACACAAAGCACGCCGGGTGCCAGCGCTTATCCATGGCGTTGATGCACTTGCCGACAATCGGCTTGGTACACGCCGGGCACAGCGACCCCTTCTTTGCGTGGTAGTGCACCTCGCAGTAGGGCATGCCCTCGTACGGGAAGAACGTGCCGTTCGCAAACGGCGCCTTGCACTCGGCGCACGCAAAGCACGCCGGGTGCCAAACCTTGTCGAGCGCATTCACCGTATCGGCGAGCACGGGCCGCACACACCCGGCACATTTCGGCGCAAACAGCGCGAGATAGTCCTCTTCGCAATACGCCTGTCCTTGGTGCTCGAGAAACCCGTCGGTCGCCGCAAACACTTTCCCGCAATGGCAGCAGAAAAAGTGTTCCGGGTGCCACGTCTTGCCGAGCGCCGAGACACACCGTTCCTCGATCGCGTTGGAACAGTAGGCGCACCGAGGCGCCGCAAGTTCCAGGTGGTGCTGCTGGCAGAGCAGCGCGCCCTCGTGCTCAAAGAACGTGCCGGTGCCCAAGACTTTTTCGCAGACTGAACACCGCAAATGTGCCGGGTGCCACGTCTGGTCGAGCGCGACCACGTAGGCGCCGTGGATCGGCTCGTGGCACGACGCGCACGTGCGCGAACTCGCGGGCAGAATGTCGGCATCGTTGGCGTGCGCGGGCCTCGGCGCGGGCGCGGGAGCGGGCGGGCGCTTGTCGGCCAATGGCGACACGATCAGTACGTCGACGCGCGGCGCGGTTGCGGGCGGCGAGATGTTGCTCGGTTGTTTCGAAAAGACGGGCGCTGGTGGAAGCGCTTCCGTGAAGATGGGTGCTGGCGGGAGCACGGGCGCGACCACAGGTGCCGGCATAGACGGCGTGGGTGCGGATGTCGCAGTGGGGGAAGCGGGAGCGCCAGCGCTGATCGCGCCGAGTTCGTTGAGCAGTTGATCTGGTAGTTGTAAGAGAAACTGGCCGTCAGCCGGTGATCACGCGATAGGTGGACATGGCATTGGACCAAGGCCAATACCGAGTTCGTCCATGTTGTCGGGTGCTTGATCGGGTCGGTGGAGAAGGTGCAGAGAGCGTGTCCCGTTACTGAGGAGTAATTGGAGAAGGGCCGGCTTCCCTTGCTGCTTGGTCGGGCAGGTTAAGGTTGGTGCTTCCGACCGGTGCTGCCGTTAGCGACTGGTGGTTCCTGCACGCGTCTCGGATCGGGTGCGTTGGTGGCGGCACGTTGCTTTTGCTCCCAGTCGCAAATGTGTTCTGACAATAGATTTGGAGAGCAGACAAAGTATGTACGCGACTGATTTGGCTTTCGCTCGGTCACTTTCGCTCGGTCACTTTCGCCCATTTTCGCCGCTATGTGCAGGTACCTGGCCGTTTTGAGGGCAGGGAGGCGCAGCAGGTAGCCGGGCCCCGTCCACGCCACTGACGCCTGAACGCTGAAGGTCGAGCCAATGTCGAGCTGCACGACGACGTCGACGACGAGGCTCGCAACCTCATCCTCGCAGAACGACTTCTCGCAGCACACGGCGACCCCGTTCTCCCGCTCGTGTGCATTTCCCAGCGCCGCGTCGTCAACCCCTCAACCGACCGACGGCAGCAACTTCGAGGCCAACCGCCAATCCCGCCACGTCCTGAGCTGCATTCACCATGGCCGGCAACGTCACGTCCGACACGGGCTCGCTGCCGCTCCCCGTGATCATTGCGATCCCCGTGATCGCTGCGCTCGTCGTCGTCCTGCTCGCGCACTGCGTGATCCTGCGCATCAACCCGACCTTGCGCGACGGCACGAGCAAGGGCCGCAACCAGCAGCGTGAGCAGGCCAAGACGGCGCCCAATCCGGATCAGTTCTTCAAGGATTTCCCGCACCCGGTCTACCAGGCGTTCCCGCCGGCACCCCCGCAATTTGATCCGGTCGCAGCGGGGAAAGACGTGAAGGTGACGGTGCTCAACGAAAACACGTTTGAACTCGAGTTCTTCAAGCTGGAAATCACGTCGATTCAGGCGACGCTGCCTATCTCCAAGGAGTACAACTGCATGCAGGTCGAGATTCTGCACATGGGGAGCCCGGGCATGACGATTGGGATTGGGTTTGCGCGCAATCCTTACCCGACGTTCCGCATGCCGGGTACGTTGTCGCGCTCCTGTGCACGCTTACGCGCTTGAATGTTCGCTTCTAAACTGATTTGCGTTTCTGCTGCACTTTTTGCTAGGCTGGCACGCGCACTCGGTCGCGTACCACACCAACGACCGCAAGTTTGTCGACAAGGGCGGGTACATTGGCGAAAAGTTCACGATCGCGCCCAACCGCAACGTATCGGTCGCCAAGAACGAGCAAAACGTCTACTACCTGACGGCCAACATTGAGGGTCAGGAGCTCTACCTGACGCAGGGCACCGACCCGATCTCGTTTGACCGGTACGCGTCTCCTCCTCTCTTCCTTTTATCGCAACAATTGCTTCGCCTCTTCTGAATGCTCACTCATACCGTGTTCCCTCAGTGTTCTCGCGCGCCCGCACGAGTTCCGCACGCGCACCGCGCAGTATTTCCCGACGATTGGCGTCAACGCGCCCGCCAAGATCCGCGTCGTCTTCTATCACTACGACCACTCCGAGATCCAGGCCAAGGCCTACGCGCAAGAGGCCAAGTACCACCAGCCGGGGGCGCCAGGGTACTCGGGCGCGACGCAGGGCCGCATCGGTGTCTCGGTCATGAAGTAAACACCCGGGGGTCAGTGATGCTGCAGTCACCCGTCGTGATACCGTGTGCGTGCCGCGTGCCGCGCGCAGCGACCATTTCTTTCTTTGCATTCTCTCACTCGTCGTGTATTTGTGTGCCAGCTCGAGTTGCCCAGGGGGTCGCATTGCTTTTTGTGCCGCATTTCTTCTATTCTTCGTGTTGCCGTCCGCATCATTGGTTTCTGATACACTTTGCGACCGTTTTTGGTATTCCGAGGGAGAGATCTGGCGGCGTTTGCCAAGAGAGTGCGACTCGGGTGAACATCTGAACATGAGCGTGTGCCGCGGGGCCTGAGGGCAGGGGGAAGCGAGGCACTTCGGCTCTTCTGTCGCAACTAGTGACCGCGCACGCTCGTGAGGTGATGGGCTGGGCGGAAGTCGGTGGTCGTTGGCCGTCGTGAACCATGGCTTTGACCTTCCCAACTGCTTTCCTGCCACACCAATCACCATTGCAGCAACTTTTTCCCAAGACCCACAATGTGAGATTCAAGTCCAGAGCCACTACAATCGTGAACCCATTTGCATGATCCTTTGAACAAAAATCCAAATAACCTCGCAACTTAAAGTTGAGGAGCGCGCTTCTCTTCCGTCGCGACTTTCTCCGTTCCCGTTGTGTAGACTAGGCGACTCGTCTCCCGATTCGGCACTCACAGCCCTTTCTCTGGTGGAAGGGCTCGGTCGACTGGCCGGGAAAATGCCTCGGTTTTCTGCAACCAACACCAACGTTGCTGTATTTAGCCCTCTCACTACCGACCGTATAACTGCTTGAACGTGGTCTTTTCAGTGCACGCTCGAGTTTTAGGCGGATCTAATAGCAAATTCGAGTCGTTTTCAAATCGTGCAGGCCATGTTGCGTCGCTCGGTTCTGATCGTGCACTGCAGCGACCAAACAGGTTCAACATTTGCATTCTGTTGCTAGCTTTATTTCTGATTGGTCAATGCTTCCTCATCCTCTTCCTGCCTGCGCTACTCGATGGCGTCTCCTGCGCCGCCGCTCGCCGCCGCGAACTTCGCGTGCGGATCCCACTCCCACTCGCCGGTGACGTATCCCCCTTGCCCCCTTTCGGGGTCGTCGGTACCGCCGCTGCAGCCGCCGCCGCCGCCGCGCGCGTCGTGGGTCGCAGAGCCGGCGACGTGGGTGCCGACGACTCCTCAGCCCCGTCGTCCTCGGTCGCATCGTTCTCGGACGACGCGGCCGCGTCGCTCTCGGACCCCGCAGCAACGGTGTCCCGACGGCGTAAAATGTGCCGCGGAAGCGCGAATTCGTGCACCGCGTCCCAGTGCTCGTCGGCGACCGGGTCCGTGGGGACGCGTTTACGTGAGGTCGGTGGGGGCGCGGCCGCGGGGGAAGTGCCCGAGTCGCCGTCTTCTTGCAGGAGGACGTAGGCGGGTGGCGGTTCCTCGATCTGGTCGAGAAGGTCGTGTCAGACAGGCTTTGTTCAGCTTTGTTCAGCAGAATTGGTTAGAGAGTGAGTGCGCGCACACCTTTTCCAGCACCTCGAGGTCGTACAGCTCGTGCAACCGCTGCCAGATGCGCGCGACGGGCACGTGTGCGAGGATCCCGTCAGCAGTCGAGCCTGCAAGCCCGCGCGCCATGGCCGACTGGATAGCGAGGATGCGGAAGTGCGCGTGCACGCCGACGGGACGGTACTGCGTGATGGCGCCGAGGAGGAGAATGTCATGCTTGATGGTCCAGTTGAACAGGGTCGGCGGGACGGGATCAACAGACGGCGGCGGCGGTACGGCTGCGGTGCTCGCCTTGGTCGGCGTCGGCGTTGGCGAACGGTCTGCTGCGGTAGCCATCGTGGCCGTGGTCGAAAGTGGGGGGCGCGGGGTCGTGTCGAGGCCGGTCGATGCAGCTGTTGGCTCGGATGCGAGCGCGGATTCGCGCGCTGGCGAGTCGCCCGGCGCGGTGCTGGCGGTCATGATGGCGGCGCGCGGATTGAATGGAGTTGAGTGTGCGAGTTGGCCAGTTTGGATGAGAAATGTTGATTGTCGACGACGACTGCGTCCTTGCTTGAGACGAAAGCTGCAGGCGGAGCAGGATCAGGAAAAGGTCGAGTGACTTGGCGGCTTGCTGTTTCCTGCTCATTCATTTCCTCCAGTTTGCATCGCCAACCCCTTCAACGTTGTCCACCTTTGTCGGCGCCTTCGACCCACGACAGCGTGGACATTGACCTCTTTATCTTTGGGCAAACCCACTGCAACACGCTCAAACGGCATTCACGCCAGCGATCCGAGAAGATCGCGCCCCGCTGCAAGCTTCACGCCCAAAATCGACCCGACCACTTCAACACCGACTTCCAGCCCAATCATGGCTAATACCGTCTCTGCTGCAACTTTCGACGCACTCCTCGGCCTTCTCGTCGACCGCGGCGAGCTGCCTCCCGTTTACCACACGTTCTCGGGCGATCTCGTCACGCTGGCACACCTGTGCTCGACGCTCCGCGACAAGATCGCTGCCGATGGTAATTACTAACAGGTCATGGCTCGACCACGAAACGTTTCGACTGATCCCGGCGTCGCCGTGCAGGATTTGTCCCGACCACGCATCTCGAGCAAATTCTCGGCGTCAACCAGCGCACGGGCGAGCAGGTCGTCGAGACGGTTGTTGGCGAGTCGCAGGGCGACCAGGAGGTCGTGCAGACGTTTCTCTTGTCAAGGTGCGTTAGCGGTAGTTGATGTGGGTGCTGTTCATGTCCACGTGCTGATTTGGCTCCGTTGATTTAGAAAGGGTCGCGACCAGCTCCGCACCAGCGCCATTGATTTCGTTCAACAGGCCGAGATCACGGCGGGGGATGCGGTTGCGCTTGCGCTGCGCGTGACCACGAAATTGGTCTACGAGGTTCGCCTGTTCAGATTGCACGCGACGCTCCTGACGTGAGTGTGCTCGCTGACCAGTTTTCGAACCATTCATAGCTCCTGTTTGCGGCGAACCCATCTGATCAAGTGTTCCGCGACAAGTACGAGTCGCGTGTCCTCTACAGCGCCAGTTTCCGAGAGCGATTGCGCGCGTTGCTCGCCCAGGGACTGCAGATCGACCGGTACGTTTGGTTAGACATGCGTTTTGATGCCAAGCCGAATTTACCTTGACGCTCTCTCGACCCTGTTGCCAGACCCATTTCGATTGCGCATATTCTCAAGGGGACGGATTGCCCGCCGGGGCTCCGAGAAGGTGCGCTTTGTTCCTTGCCGCTCGTCCTTCCTCGCGCTCCGTCTCGCTCACCAACGCTCTCCTCTCCAATGATCCTCGCGCGTAGAGCTCTTGCACGACCTTCTCCACCCGTCCACATCCACCCCGTCCCCGACCGCCCCCATCCGCGGCAAGTTGCAGAGCGACATCTTCACCCCAGACGCCTACGTCGCCGCGCAAGCCGCGCACCTCGCGTCACAACTCACCTCCATCGGCGTCCTCCCGCTGGCCGACATCGCCACCATGCGCCCACCACCGACCGGGCTGCGCCTCGCCACGGTCTTTGTCGCATCCACGCACATCGACCGTCTCCGCGACGCCGTCCTCGCCATGGCCGACGCCGCCGACCCGGCTCGACCTATTGCCAACGTCGTCGAGATGGCCGCGCTTGACGTAACGGCACGGTCGCCGCGGCGCTCTGCGATCCGCACGATGCGGCAGCGTTCTTGACGGCCACGTTCCCACCGCAGAAGCGGACGACCCGCGCGGCCGGAGAGGATCCGGTGTGGTGCGGGCACGGTGGTCGCCCGCCCCGCGCGGCTCGTGAATGCGTGTCTCGCCGAGTGTGATGCAGTATTGGTCGCGCCGCAGTTGAAACCCTCGGCAGTGGCGGCGGTGACGGCGACGGGCGCGGCGCCGACGCCGCGCGAGGTGTCGAAGGAGGCAGTACGTTTGGTGTGCTTGTCCGATGCTCGCATCGTGATCGTGACTTACTGATGTCCACGTAGGTCGCGCACCGTCTGCTGTGGGTACCTTCGGACCTGCACGACGTGGTCGTGCCCGAAATCTTGCCGGAATTGCGGCGCCGTGTGGATGCGGCGCGCGCGCTCTGTATGGATCCGCAGCGCGCGTTGCTGCACTGGGTCGGTCGGTTTCATGTGTATTGCGACGGCTTGGATCAGCTCGGTACGTGTCAGGCTCGCATTGAGCGTTATGTTGGATGGACATTGGGGCTAATGTGTTCCCGATTGCGTAGCCGGGTGGGGTCTCCCGTCGTCCACGGTTAAGTCGCTCGGGCGGCACTTGCTCAAGACGGTCGGTCCGAACGTAGCCGAGTCGCTGTTGGCGTTTGTCGATGACGCACAGTTGATGACGATTCGCGACATGATGAACCAGATCATTAAGTCCAAAGTACGGTTCTCGTTTCGACTTCTCACTCCGTGTAAACGCAGCTCACGGTTGATGTGCACTTTGCCCAGTCGGTGGCCATGTTCCGCAAGACAATTCGCACGATTGCGCAGCACTGCAAGGTCGACTTGCCCGTGACCGAGGAAGAGGATGCGGTGCTCACGGCCATGCTCGACGAGACCAAGACGAACCCGCTCGCTGACCCGCTTGTCGTGGAACTCGCATCGCAGTACGGAATCATGGTCTTGCTCGACCCGGCAGTGCATGGCGAGGCAATCCGACGCGTTTTGGAGAAGCGTCAGACGGCCTCGAGCTAATTGGCAATGTGCTTTGTTCAAAGTGTTTTGACGTGGTGTCGCGAAAAATGATCTAAGTGTCCCTCAGCTTTTTGCTCTCCAAACCAATGAACACGAAAGGAACCAAATCACATTTCAAATCCCAGCAACAATCACACCCACCCGCCCTTCGCACCCCAAACCAATCAATCTACGCGGTCCCCGTCGCCAACTGTGCAACCGACGGCGCCAAACTCGACGTCGGCGCGTACGCGGCGAACGCCTCAGCACGCACCGGGTCCTCATACGAGTTAGCCTTATGCTTGGGCAAGAACTTGAACTCGGCCGGGGCCGGGCCCAAGAGCATTTCCGAGATCTTGATCCAGTCATTGCAGTTATCGGATGCCATGAGCGTTTCGAGGTCGTTGCGCCCGACAAACCGCGGCGGCCGCTCGTTCATCTTTTGCGGGAGGACTTCGAGCAGACCCACGGGAATGTACCGGTGCGTGAAGGACAGCAGTTCGAGCAAAAAGCGGCGCGTGTTGTTCACGCCCTGCGTGTCGGAGCCCCAGTGCTCGAGACCGTAGGAGGTGAATTGGCGAAGCATGTCGAGACGCTCGGCGGAGGAAATGTCCCAGACGCGACGTTCCTTGATTTCTGTGGGTGGTGGATGGGAGTTGGGTGAGGATCGGGTTCGCGCCGCGTACTGGCGGAGAATTGATAAAATCGCGTACCCTGGAAGATCCACGGCTTCATGAGCGCGCCGCGGCCAATCATAATGCCGTCGACGTTGTTGTAAGTCGCGAGCTTCGAATAGTACTCCTCGTGGGACAGCACGTCGCCGTTGCCAAACACGGGCATGTCGCCCTTGAGCTCGGCCGACGCGCACTCGTTGATGTAGTCCCAGTCGGCGAGCGCCTTGTACCGCTGCTGGCGCGAGCGGCCGTGAAGCTATGAGAACCAGAAACATCAGTGACATGATCTCACAATCGAGGGCACAAAACAAAGATCGTACCGTAGTGAGCGCCACACCCCACTCGCGGAACTGCGGGATCAGTTTATGCGCGACATTCTTGTGCTTTTCCACACCCGTGCGAATTTTGGCCGTGACGGGGCAATCCATCACCTGGTCCATGCCGCGCAAAATATCACGCAAACGGCCTGTCCGGTCGAGGAGCGCGGAACCGCACCCGTTCCCGTAAACCGAATCGATCGGGCAGCCCATGTTGAAATCCACAAAGTCAACGGTGCAATCGGCGTTGATGATCTCGCACGCATCGAGCACCATCCCCGGCTTGCCGCCGGCAAGCTGCACGCCAAACAGGTCCTCGCACGGGTGCCGCTTGAGCAGCGCCCACTCGGAGAACGCGCCGGCGGTCAGACTGTGCGTGTGCGCCATTTCGCCACACGTGATATCGACGCCGTAGCCCTTGCACAGCCGGCGGAACGGCAGGTTACCGACGGTCGTGAGGGGCGCGAGGTAGGTCTTGCCGCGGAAATCGATGCGCGTCTTTTCGCGCCGCGTCAGCTTGAGCGTCGCGACGACGGAGTCGGTCGGCTCCGGCTTGGCGGCCACAGGGACCGGCGCGGGCTTCTCCACGGGGGGCGGCGCGGGCTTCGCGTCCGCCATTTCGGCGTCGGACCCGGCCGCGGCCGCGACGGCCTCAGCAGCGGCAGCAGTAGCAGCAGCAGCAGCCGCCTCCTTAGCCACCCGTGCGGCCTCTGCGGCAGCGGCGCGCGCCTTTCCCTCCTCACCGAGGAACTTGAGGTACTCCTTGGTGCGCGTGAACTTGAACTGCTTCTTGCGCAGGTCCTGTTGCCGGTCGCGCGTGAGCAAGTTCAAAACAGGCTTGGCCGTAGCCATGCGCGCCGCGTCGGTCAATTGGGTGTAGCCGTCCTCGGCCGTGTGCTTCTTGTGGAACCGGCAGCGAATGCCGAGCGGGCACTTGCCGTTGGCCTCGTAGCTCGGGCAGGGGCCGTCGAGGTCCGGGTCGCGCGCGGCAAGGAAGACTTGCGGGTCGTGCTCGAACCGGCAGCTACCGAGTGGATAGCATGGGCGAGTCAGGATTCAAGGACTTGTCGTTTGAATTTGGCGCGTCGTGAACGCACTTTGGCCGCGTGCACTCCTCACCAATGGCAATAAGCGAGCAAATCTGCACGGCCTCGACAACGTGGCCACGCGGACGGTCCTTGTTCTGGCCCGTGAATTTCTTCTTGTCCTTCTTGTTGCGCATCGCCTTGGCGCGCGGCTCCGACGCGTCGTCGGCGGGCCGCTTGCGGTCATTGTTGGGCTCCGCGTCGTCGGCGGGTTCGGTGATAGGCGCAGGAGCGGGCGCGGGCGCGGGTGTGGGCGCAGTGTGAGGGATAGGCAAGAGGAATCTGAGCACGCGGAGCGGAGCGCGTCAGCATCATGGTGCTGGTTCGGGTTGGGTCGGTTGGGTTCATGGACTGATTGAAATTGGTGGCAAATTTTACTCTTTCTTGACGGGGGCGACGCCGCTCGAGCGGTTCGGTGCGGGCGGTTCGTTCGGGGTCGTCATGGCGGGCAAGTCGCGACGTCACAAAGGGGCGCTTGCACGCGTCGCGCTTGTGGGTCTGCTGGTCGTTGCGGTTGGTGGTGCGGTGTGCTGCTGGTGCTTGCCGTAGTCAGGTGTGGGCCATAGGTCCCGTTGCCTTCTGAAGGGGTTGGTTGCCATGCACCTGCGCCACCGGTGTTGACCGCATCTCACGAGACCTTTTGGCGCGCCATCACTCCAAGTTTGCGCGGGACTCCCACCGCAACAAGGGGCCCACGCGGGACAGGTTCATCTTGAGATGGTGATGAAGCAAGCTGCGCGCTGCACCACCACCGTGCCTGCATGGGGCTGGCTGGCTCCCTTTTTCGTGATCGGGCCCTTCAACAGCAACCGTCACGCACTTGTCCGACGCGCGCCGCAACGCCCCACGACGTGACCTGCCCGACCCTTCAAATACCGCGCCGTGCCCACTCCGTCCTGGCTCGGTTTGGGTGTCCCGCCAACGTAGGTGCCCCGCTACCCTTTTCTCCTTTTCTTCTTCTCTCTCTTGCAAGCATGACAAGTTTATGATGAACGGTGATCAACGGCAACCGGGGCCGGCACTCTCAAGCTGTGTTTGTTGACACGACCAAGTGCCGACACGACCAGACCGACCGACTGCCTGCCGCGACCCGCACCATGATCACCGTGCATGTGCCATCACGCTGCTGCAACGCGTCCAACACTGATGATTTCAACGCCATCCCTCCAACCTCTCGCTCCGCCCTCCCGCTGCGACGCGCTCCACCCGCCCATGTAGTTCCGGTCCTCTTTCTCGAACTTCTCCACCTCCATCATGTCCGGTCTGAGCACGAACGGCGCGACCGTGGTTCTGGGCGCACAGTGGGGTGACGAGGGCAAGGGCAAGCTCGTCGACGTGCTCGCGCAGGATGCCGACGTTGTTGCGCGCTGCCAGGTGCGTCTCCATTTCCTTTCTTCGACCGCGCGCTCTCGCTCCCGGCTCCGTGATTTGCGTCCCTGCCCGTCGAGCTGTGTCGTGTTGCTCAAACTGACCCTCGAGCTGCCCTCTTCCTCGTGTTTTTCTAGGGCGGCAACAACGCGGGCCACACGATTGTCGTGGACGGCAAAAAGTTTGACTTCCACATGCTGCCGTCGGGCCTGATCAACCCCAAGTGCGTCTCGGTCATTGGCAACGGCGTCGTCGTGCACCTGCCGTCGCTCTTCCAGGAGCTTGAGACGACCGAGTCCAAGGGGATCTCGTGCGCGGGCCGTCTGCTCGTGTCGGACCGCGCGCATCTCGTCTTTGACGTGCACCAGGTCGTCGACGGGTTGCGCGAAGTGGAACGCGGCGGGTCCAACATTGGCACGACGCGCCGCGGTATTGGCCCCGCCTACTCGTCCAAGGCATCGCGGTCCGGGCTGCGCGTGCACCACCTCTACCACCCCGAGGCCTTTGAGGAGGCGATGCGCAAGTTTGTCGCGAACCGCAAGAAGCGGTATGGCGAGTTTGCCTACGACGTGGACGCCGAGGTGAAGCGGTACCGCGAGTTTGCGGCCAAGCTCAAGCCCATGGTCGTCGACACGATCCCTTACCTGAACCAGGCGCTCAACGACAAGAAGCGCGTGCTCGTCGAGGGCGCCAACGCGGCGATGCTCGACATTGATTTCGGCACCTACCCGTACGTGACCTCGTCGAACACGACTGTCGGCGGTGTCTGCACGGGTCTCGGCATTGCGCCGACGCGTCTCGGGAAAGTGATTGGCGTCGTCAAGGCCTACACGACGCGCGTCGGCGGCGGCCCCTTCCCGACCGAGCAGCTCAACGCCGTTGGCGAGCACCTGCAGACGGTCGGTGCCGAATTTGGTGTGACGACCGGCCGCAAGCGGCGGTGCGGGTGGCTCGACATGGTCGTGCTGCGTCACTCGCACGCGCTCAACGGGTACACGTGCACGAATCTGACCAAGCTCGACGTGCTCGACCAGCTGCCGGAAATCAAGATTGGCGTGCGGTACCGCCACACCAAGTCGGGCCAAGTCGTCGACCATTTCCCGGCCGACCTCGACTTCCTGGCCGAGTGCGACGTCGAGTACGAGACGCTGCCCGGGTGGATGACCGATATCTCCAAGGTGCGCCACTGGAAGGACCTGCCCAAGAACGCGCAGACGTATGTGCGCCGGATCGAGCAGCTCATGGGCGTGCCGATCGAGTGGGTCGGTGTGGGTGCCGGCCGCGACGCGCTCTTGACCGTGCCGCGCGCATAAGTTGTTGCCGTTCATGATTTCTGTTGTCGACTTGATCGTTCGCCTGTCGTCCGGGTTGCTTGCGATCCCCTCCCCCCACCTCCCCGCTTTCACTGCTCCTTGCTGTCCATTTTCTTTCCGCGGCCCACGTATTCGTGCCCAGGTCTTGTGTATAGTTTGCTTTTTCTCCGTTCCTTTGTGTGGGTGCGGGCCGCGTCGCGCGTCTTGGATTCTTTCTGCTCGATCTGCTGGCAATACACCCTCGATGCGTTCCTTCGCGTCGCATTTCGCCAAAAGACGACCCGGATTTCTCTTCTCACGTTTGTCCGGCTGTGGCCAGCTTTGGTCTTGCTGGATCCAAGAGCGCGTTGCTCAATCGCGCAGCGCTTCGCCATCCGTGTCTGCACCCGGAAAAGGACGCTGCGACAAAAGAGGTAAGGAGAATGAATTGGTGTCGGCGATGTTGGTATTTACAACGTGGATGGACACAACGAAAGCGCGGCAAGGCCAAAGCAAAACACGTCCATCAGCGAGCCAGCGCAACGCAACGTAGAGGAATCGCGGCATAGAGCGCAGCCGCCTACTCCGACAGATCGAGCTCCTCAATGCCCGTCCCTTTCTCGGCGCCCTCGTCTTCCTCGTCCTCCTTGTCGGCCTTGCCGCCCGCACCCTGGCTGGTCTCAGCACGTGGACAGGACGCCTGCACCGACCAGGTCGATGCGACCGTGCCGGTGTAATCTGTGCAGAGCTGGTGAGCCCATTTTGCGCAAATCATGAAAACGTGACCGTGTCCTGCTCGCCATTTCCGCTCTCATGAGTACGGCACCTTCATTCAGCGCCGACGTCCACAATCTAACTCGTTCTGCAGCCCACCCATCCTCCCAATCAACTTCACCAACGGCAACACCACTCGCCGCAAACGATCCAGATCACGCTGCGACACGCTCTTTCCTGAACGGACCCGGCCCCCGCGCGCGCGATTGACGACCGAATCCGATCAACGGCACCATGAACTTTGGCAACTTTGACGTGCACGACATCAAGTCGGCCTTCAACAAAGTGTCCGTAAACCGTCATTTTGAAAGACAGCGTGGATATGCGTCTCGAGCTCGGCTCTGGCGGTTCGAGGACCTCGACCGCGCTCGGTCGAGCAGCGTGGGGACCCGCGGACAGCGCGACGATAACGACGCTGACTTTTCTGATATACGGATCGGCTCTGTAGGAAGGCGACGGTGATGCGTGCGTGACTTTCTTGGCGGTCGACCCGGTCAGCTCCCGCATACCCGACCGATCAAGTCTGACCGGCCCGTGGCTGCGGCTGTAGAGCTGACCGAGATGGAGCAAAAAGTGAAGGAGGCCACCAATGCCGAGGCATGGGGGGCCAGCTCGAGTCTTATGCAAGAGATTGCGTACGTTTCCTTTCCCAAACGCTCAAGCACGTTCGTCGAGTCGGAAATCTGACCGTTCACGATACGTTGTCCATTTCCTCGGTTTCTTGCGTGTAGCAAGGGCACCTACGACTAGTACGTCTCGATCCATTCCCGTCGACGTCGACACGTGTACCGGTGTTCCTCGATCGCCGCTGACCTCGAGTCGCATCGCGCGCAAAAGCCAAGGGTTCAATGAGATCATGCCGGCCATTTTCAAGCGGTTCACAGCCGAGGGGGGACACACGTGGCGCAACGTCTACAAGGTGCGTCGTCGTTTACATCGCAATTGCCCGTGCGACCCGCTCTCGAATCTGATGCGTCGTTTCATTTTGGCGTCCAGGCCCTGACGCTCATCGAGTACCTGATCAAAAACGGGTCGGACCGCGTCATCGAGTACGTGCGGTCGCACACGTACGAGCTCAAGACCTGTCTCAACTTCACCTACATTGACGAAAAGGGCAAGGACCAAGGGATCAACGGTACTGTTCCCCCACCCACCATCCCTCCCGCCCCCCCGGCCGTGCCCCGCACTCACTCACTCTACCTGTCACTAGTCCGCCACCGCGCACAACAAATCCTCGACCTGCTCAACAACGAATCCCTGATCGAAGACGATCGCCTTAGTCAAAGCCGAAAATAATTCGAAGTTTGTGGCGACCGGTTCCACCGAGCGAGTGCCAAAAGTTGGGGGGACAACTGCAGCTACCGAAGCACAGTTCCTGAGGCAAGTTTTGAATAGGCTATCCTCGTGATCAAAAGAAAAGAAAGAGTAGGATGCGGCTATACGTTTTGTTGAAAAGAATCATTATCAAACTATAAACATATCGATGTGATGAGAGTGCTATGATTGTGCTTACATATGAGTGACGTGTGACTATAATATGCTAGGATATAGTGATAGATGAGTACGATGAGGTCGG
>GG745352.1:329330-349309 GCA_000151295.1 Allomyces macrogynus ATCC 38327 | reverse complement strand
CCCCATTCGGCGAACGCACTGGAGGCAATCCCCTCGGAATTTTGATCGATGTTGCAGTTCGCGCCAAACAGGAGGGCCCGCGGGGCGTCGATGAATTCGATGAAGGCGCCAGTGCAGCAGTCGCAAAGGCAGCAGCGATGGGGATGGGGATGGGGATGGGGATGGGGATGGGGATGGGGATGGGGATGGGGATGGGGATGCAGCAGCCGGTGCGTCCGGCCATGGGCATGGGCATGGGCATGAGCATGGGCGGGTTCGGGATGCAGGGCGGGTTCGCCGGGCAGCAGCAAGCGCAACCGCAGCAGCAGCAGTTTGGCGCATTCGGTGGCCAGCAGCAGCAATTCGGTGCATTTAGTGGCCAGCAACAGCAGCAGTTTGGCGCGTTCGGTACGCAGCCGCAACAGCCGTCGCAGCAGCAGTTTGGCACTTTCGGTGGGCAGCAGCAGCAGCAGCAGGGGCAGTTTGCCGCGTTCCCGGGCGCGCCGATGGGCGGAGCCGTCATGGGCGCGATGCCGCCGAAGGTCGGTGGGAACGCGATGATGATGGGCCAAACGCAGCAGCAACAGCAGCAGCAGGGTGCGCGGCCGCAAGGGAACGGCGGATTTTTCATGTGAGCCGGGGGTACCGGCGGCGGGAGCGGGGACGACTTGAGTCGCGATCGAGGGAGGGAGGGAGGGGAGTGGCTTGGACTGGAGTTGCGGGACTTGTTGATTGGTTTGGTTTGGTTTGGTTTGGTTTCGGGCAGTTGAAGAGAGATGATTTGTCGTTGTCCCGCCTTTTCACTCTAAGATCACGCGCGAGTATCGTTTCTAACCAAGCTGGGCAAGAAAAATGGTTTCGACTCACGCAAAAAACCCCCACTTCTTGACCTGCGTGCCCGTCTTCTTGGCCAAGTCGGCCTGCTCGGCCTCGAGCTTGAGCGTTTCTGCCAATCGGTGGTGCAGCAACGAGGCCATATTTGCGCCGGTCCGCGTCATTTCGCGCAGCAACGACGGCTCGATCCCACCCGACCCGGATTTTTGAACGTGTGCGACGGACGCGTCCGGGTTGGCAAAGACAAATATCCTTGCCGAGGCGACTTGCTCCTCGAGCAACGTCGCGTCGAGAATATGCCGCGTTCCAATCTTGTTGATGGTCACGCACAGCGGCAGGTCAGCAATCCCGGCAATCGGTTTCGCGGCGGCCGGGTCGTCGACGACCTCAAAATCTTGCTCGCCGTCGGCGAGGTCGACGAGCGTGGTGGCTGGTACCGTCGTGGTCGCGAGCGCGGCCTTGACGGCAAGGAACAGCGCGTCAGCGACATTCCCCGCGACGGCGAGCACGACCGCATCAATGTAGACAACCCAGCACGTCGATTCCGGGATAATGCACAGTTGCGTGAGGTCGATCCCGGCAAGGGCGTTGCGCGTGAACCGCCGCGTGAGCAATTGCGTCCACTCAGTGTTGACGTCGTCGAGCGATCGCGTGTCGCCGAGCGAGACAGCGGCGGTCGGGGCGCAGTCGACCGAGCACTCGAATCGCCCGCAGTTGAGTGCGTCCTGGTCGACTTGGTCCACGTCCACCTTGACGCCGACGAGAATGTCGGTGCCGTCGAGCTGTAGCCGGCACGAACCCGACGCGTTGGCGAGGACACCCGTTTCGAGGACGAGGTCGCGGAATTGCGTGCGCTTGCGGCCGTCGGCGCGCACGTCGGCGAGTACGCCGGAGGTGATGTATTGTGCCTCGGCGGGCGAGATGAGCGGGTTGACCATTGAATGGGCTTGGTGAGGTGGTTTGGCCGGTTGGGTCGCGAGTGGGCCGGATCGTCGGGTAGTAAATGGTAGGGCGTGGCCCCAAGGGACAATTGCGGCAAGTCGTGAGCGGCAGCAGTGGGTTGGTGTCGAGATACGGGGTGCGGCTGCTCACGGAGGTCATGGCGGTGCAAACGCGTCAAGGTGGTTTGTGCGTCTTTGTCAGGCGCAGGCACGGGACGTGCCTCCAGGCGCGTCTCGGTCGCTGAATTCAAATTCGAGAAAGCAAAAAGAAGCGCGTGCTGACGCTTGTCTGCGATTCTTCAGCCGTGCATTGGTGCGCTTGGTTGGGTCCTTTCTCGAGCCTCCTGCTCACATCGTCAGCAGCAACCCCGACGGCACCGCCACGACATCGGCCGCACCAACACCCAGCACCGCGACGACACGCACTACACGCAATCGTGAGCGCCAGGCCCGCCCGACCAACTGCTGCAAGCGCGCCAGCTCACCCAAGAAAGTGCTCGCGCCGTTAAAGTCCCCACCCCACCAGCGCCCCTGAACCAACGCGCCCTACCTCGCGCGCCGTGAATACCTGCCAGCATGAGCTTTTTCGACAATGTGCCGACCGTCACGCACCGGTCCTTCATGCCGGACGTGCAGCCGACGCTCGACCCGCCGCCGCGCACGGTCCGCCCCGAGGACGATCTCTACGCGCTGCCCGAAAACTTCTTGGAGGTGGAAGTGCGCAACCCGCAGACGCAGGGTATTGGCCGCAAAATGTACACCGACTACGAGATTGTGTGCCGCACGAACCTGCCCACCTTCAAGCACGCTGCCTCGGTCGTGCGCCGCCGGTACTCGGATTTCGAGTGGTTCAAGTACGTGCTCGAGCGCGAGTGCCCGCACGTCAATATCCCGCCGCTGCCCGGGAAGGTCTTTACGAACCGGTTCTCCGACGAGGTCATTGAGGACCGCCGGCTCGGGCTTGAGCGGTTCTTGCAAATGTACATTGTTTTTTTCCCGAGAGATGGGGCCAACTTATCTCGTCGAATCGTGGAGGATCGAACGCGTCAGCATGCCCAACAATCGTTTGGTCGCTCACGTTTTCTTTTCCCTCGATGTAGCGTCACAGGCCACCCATTGATCCAGACCGGCAGCAAGATCCTCGTGCCGTTTGTGCAGGACCCAAACTTTTCGCGCGATGCCTACGGGTACTGATCGATCGATTTGTCCCTAATCGTTGCTGCTCTTCGTCGTCGTCGTCTTTGTCGCCGCCGTCTTCTTGTCGTTATTTCCTCGCTGTGTGTGTATTGCGTGCCGGTGCGCGCATGCGGCCTGCTCACTCCGCTCTGCTCCGGTCCGTTTCGTCGTGGTCGTCTATTTCCGTCGGGTCGCTTGGTACCCCGTTTGTTCATTTCGTCTGTTCGTTCGTTCTATATCTCGCCGTTCCCTGCTGCGGCGACACGCTGGTCGGCTGGCTTGTCGTTGGTCGGTTGGTTTCCTGTTGTGATTCTGGGCGTTGTATATCTCCGTTTGCCCCCTCCTCCTTGTGTTTCTTGGATCAGGATGTTTGCCTGTTCTTGCGTGCTGCCGTCGCCCGCGCAGAGGGGACGTGGTCGAGAAGACCGCGGACGAAAACACTCCTTCCTCATCGTCAGCTGTTCTTTCGTTGACAATCGCGGAAAGCGCACGAACCAAAAGAAAAGACAGACTAGCGGCCTCTGTTGAGTTTCCGTATTTACAAAGCGCACGACTCGACGGCCGAGAAATCAAGCACGAACGGCTTCCCATCCCATCCAAGATCCTCCTCCACTACGACGAGCAACGAAACGAAAAGAAACGAAAAGAACGGTCGCATCGACAACGCCCAGCGTGTCGGCCTCCCTCCCTCCCGTCCAGAACGCAAGCACAAACCAGGCCCCAATGCCCAGCTTTCCTCATTCACGCCGTTCCCTCCCTCCTTCGTCCTCGTCCTTGTCCCTCTCCACCCACCCCCGACTCACTCACGCGTCCGCCAACACCCGTGCCAAAATCGCATCGTACCACGCGGCATACACCTGCTTATTATGCCGCGCGACCGCAGCCAACCGGCGGGCGACCGCATTCAGGGGCGCCTCCACCACATCCAACCCGTTCGCGACCAACGAATCACGGCGCATCCGCGCCCGGCCATCGGCCGCGGCCGCGTCCAGGGCCAGCCGGTGCCGGACACTCGCAGCGACCCGGCGCGCCACCATCGACGAGACCGCGTCGTTCCGCGCGGGCGCGGCGGTTTTCGCGACGAGCGACGCCAGGAGGGCGCGCTGGTCACCGGGCAGAGTTCCGGCCTGTGCGACAGCGTCGACCACGGCGTCCACGAGGTGTTGCGCAGTCGCCGGAGTGGTCTCGGCGAGCGGGGTCCCGCGGTCCGGGTCGATCCCGAGAACCGTGAGCAGCCGCGCGGCCAAGGCCTGGGCCGCGGGCACGGCACGCGGCGCGGTCGTCGGGCGCGCGTTGCGGGTTCCCGCAACTGGAGCTGCGCGCATGTCCAGCGTGACGGTGGCGTGACGGAACCACGGGACGGCATTGCGCGCGACCATGCACAGTGCGGCCGCGGTCGCGAGGGCCTGCAGGGCGGCTTGGGCGTCGCGCAATCGCTGCGCATCGAGCGCGAGCGTCTCGGGCATCGAGTCCAGGTCAATGGGGCTTGGGGACATGAGAAGCGCGACGAGGGCATCGTGGTAAACTTCCTCGAACTTGGGCCGCGTCGCGTCGGTCAGCGGGAGTCCCTCGGGGTTGCGCGCGTGGCACGTGGCGAGCTGGTCGCGCGCAGCGGTGCCGAGCCACGCGTCGGTCCGCGCGAGCGCAGCGGTCGGGTCCTCGACGAGAGCCAGCCGTTCGGCAAACTTCTTGGCCTCGTATTCGACGGCCTGTGCCTGCAGGACCGGGCGCAGCTGGTGCAGGTGGAAGTTGGCCATATCGAGCTGCATTTTCTCGAGCAAGTCGTGGATCTCCACAATCACGTCCCCAAGCACCGGTTTCGTGGCCAAGGCTTGAATCTCCGCGTCGCGCGCGGGGGCCGCAATCTGGAGCATGAGCCGCACGATCGTGCCGAGCAATGCCTGCACGTCAATCTCGCGCGTGTGCGCCCATTGTTGCTGGAGGAGGTCCGGGTCGAGCGCGCCCTCGATCGCCGCGCGCAGGGCCGGCGCGTCCTGTGCCATGCCCACAAGGGCCCCTCGCACTTCGCCGACGAGGTCGATCAAAAACGACAAGTCGCCCTGGGACGCCAAGTGCTCGATCCGATCCTTGAACGCGCGCTGCGCGGCCAACTTGACGGCGCGCGCGACCGGGTTCGTCTCCGTCGGTGCACGCAGCTGGAACTCGGGGTTCACGACCAACTCGTGCGCGAGTGCGTGGTTCGTGGCAATATCGCGGATCCGGCGCCGCGGGTCCTCACTAGGACCGCGCGCGTGTTCCGGCGGCGTCGGTGGCATGGGCTGTACGCGCACGGGCGACTCGGCGCGCGGCTGCGTGCGGTGCGCCTCGGCGTCGTCCACGACCACCAACTGCGCGGCGCGCTTGCTCGGTGAAGACGGGGCCAGGACCGAGTCTTCGGCAGGGGACGCCGACCGCACGTCCGCCAGCTGATCTTCCAGGACGTGCGCGAGCCCTTCACGGTCGAGCGATGCCTGAAGTTGCGCGACACCCGCGTCGCCCGCGACGTGCGCCAGCCGCTGTTGCATGACGCGCACCTGGGCGAGAATCGACGGGCGCCACTCGGCGTCGGTCACGTCCGAGGTGCCTGTCACGTTGGCGAGGAGGCGGACGAGTTCGAGCGCGTGCGCGACGAGATTAGTCACGATACCCTGTGTGTCGCGCGACTTGAACGCCTCGAACGTCGTGTGGTACGCGAACCAGGCTTGCAAAAAGGCCGATAGGTCAGTGTAGAGCGAGGCGCGCGAGACGGTAGCCGCAGATTTGGCGGTGCGTGCGGCCGCGTGCTTGGCAAGGTGCACCAGTGCGTCGTGCATGGTGCGTGCGGTGCCAAGGAGTTCCTAGAAAGCAGGCAAAATGATAAGCTTGTGCAATCTCCGAATGACCGGCGAACAGAGTAAGCGTCAGCGTACCTGCTCCAGCGGCCCATTCGGGTCCTCCACAATTTCATTCGTGTGCGCCAAGAGCATGAACACACTCAAGAAGACGCGCGTCGGCGTCTTACCGAGGTCAGGCGGGTCAACCGCCGTCTTCTTGACACGCTGCAGAAACCGGCCCGTAATCTTGATGACCAGCGGTTTCTGAAGAACCGCCGCGGCCTCAGCAAACGGCATGGCCGCGAGCCGCTCGAGACCCAGCGCACCGCGTAGCGCCGACGGGACGACCACCGATCCGGCCGCGGGCTTCTTCTTGCCAACCTGCGACGACGACGCGGCCTTGACCGGCTTGGCAGGCGTCGCGCTCGGCGACGCAACATTACTCGCGGGCGCCGACGCCGTGTTTCCCACTGGCTTCCGCAGCGCAACAAACAACTTGCGCACGTCCGCGACCACGGGCGTGACCGTGACTTCGCGCCACCACCGCTGGAGCCGCGCGGCCGCCTGGTGCTTGCGGTACAAGTCATTCAGCAACGCATCGGGCCCTTCGGGCGCGTACATCCAGGCCGCGCGCGGGAGCGCCTGCAACTGCATCCGGCGCCACTGCGACGCGCGCAGCTTCTTGTCGAGCAGTCGCTGCAACCGGCGCGTGCGCGCGGCTGACATGGCGTTGGCGCGCTTGGCGACTTCCTTGGCGTGCCGCACCGCGTCCGCGGCAAGCGTCGCACGCCGCATCGTCCACTCGCGGCGGTTTCGTTCGGCGTCATCGAGCGCACGGGCCATATCGTCGCGCGCGGAAGCCGACGCGGCGGCGCGCGCGGCCTCGGCGGCACTGGCCGCAGCGACAATGTGGTCGTGGTGGTGCGCGAGCTTGGTGAGCCGTTCGCGCAGCAGGGCGGCGCGCTTTTGCGCGGCCGGGTCGATGGACGGCTCGGTAGGGTCGGATTCGGCGTCGGACGCGGAACCCGACGCGGACGCGGACCCGGTGCCGATGTCGGAGTGCGCCGAGTCGGTGCGTCTTGGAAACCGCTGCGCGACGTGCCGTGGGCGCTTGGCGACGCGGCGCAGCTGGCCGTTGTCGATTTCGAACGCGACGCTGGTCGTGGGCGACCCTGGGCGCTTGGCGAGGCAGTCCATGGTCGTGATGATGATGGCGGCGGGCGCGCGACGAATCCGCTGCAGCGAGAGAGGAACTCGAACGGGTTCTTGGTTGGAGGAGAGGGGGTTCTGCGCGACCAGACGTGAGCAGGTGAAGCGGAAAGAACGGTTGCGAGTGGAGGACCGTGAGGTAGCGCGGTTGCTGAGCCAAGTATAACGCGCTGGACGCGTCGTTCTTGGCTTTGGCGCGTTTGGCGCGACCAAAGCACGTCTCGCAGCTCGGCTCGCGATCGTCAACTAGCAACAGCACGCTTGCCAGCCCAATCCGTACCAATGACCGAGTCGCTGCACTTCCTTCAGCAGTGGTAGCGTGACGTGCTGGCCAGCAGCAGACGGCGGATCCGACCTTGTCGACGACGAAATGAGCCTTTGGTCCGTCACAACGAGCAGTTGCTAGCAGACTTGACCCTCCACAAGTGCACGGTGGGGTCGTGCAGCCTATAAGTACCGGCGAGCAGCAGGGAACGGCACGGTTGCGAGTGTTTCCAGCGTCAGCAGCTGCGGACGATTATTACGTCGAATAATCGCGGAGCGGTCATCATGTCCAGAGCCATCGTCCTCGGCATCGCGCCAGACGTATGCAGACAGTGGGAACTCCGCCAGTCATGAGGCGGAAGCGAGACGCGCTCCCTCCCCCCTTTGTTGACATTCCACCCAAAGCTGGATCCTATCGGCGGGCAGCAAAGCAGCAAACACCATGGGCGTGCGCGGCAGCGTGACCTGCTGGCGTGCTCCTGCTGCTTTCTTCCCTGTTGCCCGCCGCGTCCGCGGTCACATCTCTCAGCACTTGGCCACCTGCCGCAAATCGCATCGTCGAGACCAGTCGCCGTCTCTTCACCCCAAATCACGGACCAATCAATGAAATGCCAGCGTATGTACCTGCTTCAACGTCGATTTTGGGCGCACTCGCGGGAGAGGGCGCGAACTGTGACCCCGTTGCAGGTTTGCCTGCCAGTCGTGCGTCTGGGAGTGTCCTGCAAGGATCGCGTCCGACACCGACTGTCACAGCCAATGGTCGGCCAGCAACGGTCACGCCAGCGTCAATGGTGTTCTGTTTAGTCATCCCCGCAGGTTGTGCTCGCCGCGCAGCTTAACACGATGCCAGTCCGGCAGTGCGTGCCGACTTGCTGCAGCCATCGCACCCCGCTCCGCTCTGCTCAAGTTGGACTGACGCGGACGCTCGTCCGTTTCTGGCCTTGTCCTTGCGGCCTGCGGTTGCTGCGGGATGACCGCACTGCAAGTGGTTCGGTTCAGGTTTGCAACAAGGAGTGGGTCACCCACATGTTAGGTTAGGTTCAAATCGACCACCATTTTATCAGCGATGGACCACCTCTATTCTCGACACAGGAGTGGGGTAGGGCAGCATGGAGAGGGCGGATAACCTAATCCAAACCCTAGCCTGGTTTGAGCACCATTGCGCAAGGACACATGAATTGGCTGACCTGCTACAAACCGTGCGCGACTAACGACCGTCGCTGGGAGAGCAATACGCAGAAACAAGAATAGGAGAACCAGGGCGCAGCATGGGGGTCAGCTCCGATACAAAAATTGTCTGCCCATGCACCTGGCCCACCGCCCTCAGCAACTTGAACGCACGGGCAGCCGTCAAAGGGGGCGACTAACAGGCTAGCCCCGGAAACGCAACCCGCCAACCAATTCAACCTCCTCCACCCTACCAACCCAAGCGTCTTGGCGCAAGGACGATGTTTATTGACTGACCTGCTACAAACCGTGCACGACTAACAACCATTGCTGGGAGAGCAATATGCAGAAACAAGAATAGGAGAACCAGGGCGCAGCATGGGGGTCAGCTCTGATACAAAAATTGTCTGCCCGCGCACCCAGCCCACTGCCCTCAGCAACTTGAACGCGCGGGCAGCCGTCAAAGGGGGCAGCTAGCAGGCTAGCCCCCCCCAGAAACGCAACCCGTCAAACAACTCAACCTCCTCCACCTGACCAACCCAACAAATTCGACAAGTCGGCGCCACGGAGGATGTCCATGACATGACAGTGGGCCGCGAGCCACGCCTCGCACATGGGGCGTGCATGCCGCGCCTCCTTCTCGCCGCACTGCACGCAGCGCGGCGCAACGGAATAGCACGGAGCACGATGGATCACAGTGATCTGGCCTGGCTCGTGAGCAGTGCGCGGTTCACGGTCATGGCGCGGCGGCGCCCACGGGCGCAGTGGCACGTCTTTGACCAGGTCGCGAACGTGTGGCAAGCGCAGTTCCGACTGGATCACAGCCGACACCACGTCCATGAAGCGCATGAGCGCGGCATGTGGGGTTGGCACCTTGGGCCATGGCGGGGGCGCAACCTGGTCAGCAGTGGCGCGCACGGGCACGGGCACAGCGCGCAGTGGGAACAGCTCCTTCCACTTGGCAAGGTCGGCGCGCATGATTGCGGTGGCTGCAAGATGGCGCAGGTGCAGAGGGCCTGGGTCGTGCAGCAACAGGTACTGTGCAAAACGGTCGGCGAGGTCATGCAGGCCTAGCGGGCGCTCGCCCGGCCGCACGTCAGCAAACAGGTCGAGGATGGCCTTGGCCATGTCAGTGCGGAGCCAGTCGAGGACCTGGGCGCGCTCGTTCACGCAATGCAGGCACACGAAGTAGTGCAGTTGGTCATTGGCTGCCCTGCACAAACACGCGCAGCCAGCTGGGAACTGCTCTCCGAGCAGGCCATGCAGCCGCTTGCACGTCATCAGGCTACCAAAAAGCGACTGGAGACGGAACGAGGTGGCCTGGTTCTGCTTGCGTGACGTGACGAGCACGAGCGGCCGCACACCGCCATGGAGCACAAGACCCGTCGCGTCCCAGTCGATTGATGTGGCAAATGGCAAGCCCCTGAGCTGGACGTCAAGCATGACGGCACACCTCTCTGTGTCAGCGAGCCGCAGCGCGAGACAGCGTGGGTCCGACCACGCAGGCGCGCCGAGCACTGCCGGCGTTGTGATCACGGTACTGCGTCAATGGCGCGTGTAAGCAGTTGGTCTTACTATTGGTGTTAGATCGTTGAAATCGTTGCGTTCAGATCGTTGAGATTGAAACCAGATCGTTGTCACTCACACAGGCCACCCGGTTCAAACCGTTACCTCTTGAGGTGCCACAACGCAAAATACCACCCACTTTTAACCCACCATGCGCTTGCGCTCCACCCATCCAGCATGCCCGCAACACGCTGCAATAATTCGAGCATCGTGATCAGCGTCTAGCGCAGCAGTTGCACGGGGCTGAATGGCCAATTTCCGCGCGACCCAACCACGATGGTGCCAGCACCACCCGACCATCCCGCCGACGCTGCACGCTGACCCGCGCGCCCAAATCCTGCAGGGCGATTGCCGACAACTGTGCGCACCTCTGGGCATCACCGCGAGGCCACTGCCAGTCTTGGGGAGGCCGCTGCGTGGAGGTGGCGATGCGACCATTGCTGGCGCATGCAGACGTGCGCGCGTGCACCCTTCTCTCCCACTCCATTGCTGGGTTTATTCCTTGTTTTGCTGCTGTGAATGAAGTGATTTGGCGACTGGTTGGTGCAGCGGCCACTCACGCTGTCCTGCTCTCGCACGCTGTCCTGCTCTCGCGTGCCGTCCTCCTCTCGCGCGCCGTCCTCCTCTCGCGCGCCGTCCTGCTCTCGCGCGCTGTCCTGCTCTCGCGCGCCGTCCTCCTCTCGCGCGCCATCCTCCTCTTGCGCGCCGCTCTGCTCTCGTGCGCCGCGCTGCTCTCGCGCGTCGTCCCTTTCTCGCGCGCCGTCCAGCTCTCGCGCGCCATGCTGCTCTCGTGCGCCGCTCTGCTCTCGTGCGCCATGCTGCTCTCACGCGCCGCTCTGCTTTCGTGCGCCATGCTGCTCTTGCGCGCCGCTCTGCTCTTGGGCGCCGCTCTGCTCTCGCGCGTCGCTCTGCTCTCGGGCGCCGCTCTGCTCTCGCGCGTCGCTCTGCTCTTGGGCGCCGCTCTGCTCTCGCGCGTCACTCTGCTCTCGCGTACCGCTCTGCTCTCGTGCGCCGTGCTGCTCTCACGCGCCGTCCCGCTCTTGCGCGCTGTTCCACTCTCGCGCGCCGCTATGCTCTCACGCGCCGTCCTGCTTTTGCACGCCGTCCTGCTCTCGCGCGCCGCCCTGCTTTTGCGCGCCGTCCCGTTCTCGCGCGCCGTCCCGCTCTTGCGCGCTGTCCTGCCCTTGCGCGCCGTCCTGTTCTTGCGCACTGTCCGTTTGTGGTGGCCATTGGCAGCAGTTGCCACGCTCAGGTCCGTGTGGTCCCCTACCCATCTGCACTAACCGCTTTGTGGCCCTGCCCTCGCCAACGCAATGGGCAATGGTGGTGGGTCGCGGAAACCTGCCTCTGCTGTTGGTGGGCCTGCGGCGGTCTGTGGGGGCCGTTGGCGGCAGTTGCCACGCTCAGGTCTGTGCGGTCCCCTACCCGTCTGCACCGACTGCTGCCTGGCCTGCCTTTGCCGACGCGATGGGCAAGGGTGGCGGGTTGCGCGAACTTGCTCCCGCTGTTGGCGTGCCTGCAGCGGTCTGTAGGGGCCGCTGGTGGCGATTGCCAGCTTGGGAACCACCCGGACCACTGTGCAGCCATCTCCTCGTGGTCGCAGTGGCTGTGTGCGCTTCCCTGAATGCATTTTTGCAGAAATAGTTGCTGTCTTGCCTGTCTGAGCGGCGCATGTGCATGCTCTGCTATTTTATCCTTGCGCGATTGCCAGGTCTTTTGCTGAACCGTCTTGCCTGTCTCGGCGCATGTGCATGCTCTGCTATTTCATTCTTGCACAATTGCCAAGTCTTCTCCTCTGCCAGCAAGCTTAGCCGTCTTGCTGGCAGGTTGTCTTGCTCAATCAGTCTGCAATCAAATTGCTGCTCCGCGGCAATCCTTGGGTGCGCTTTTGTGAAAATGCAAAGGCCACGAGCAGTTGAGGCGCGCCGCATTTGCGAAGATTCGTCCATGTCATTGACAAGTGAGAAAACGTGAAATCCCAAGTCAGGGCAACGCAGCAGTCACAAAGTCCTTGGCTCCACCACCATCCAAAGCCAAAGGACCGCGACGACCACAACCATGAGAGCCGGCACTCGCCGGGGCAAAATCCCTGAGCGCACTACTCCCTACACGAGCCCGCGACTATCCAATGCTGAAGCCAATTTCAGACGTCACAATCTTCACAGTATCAGCAACAAAATGCTTCGGCTGCATGAGATCTCATCAAGCCCGACGTTCCTGGTGCAGCTCGACTGCTTTGATGCCTTGGCAGGCGTGTCGCTCCCAAATGGGGGATACGAGCCAGGCGTCATCGGCGCATCAGCAAATCCAGCGGCGCAGGCGTTTGGTGAGCAGCTGTTGGAGGCGATCACCACACCAGCTATGGGCATGATGCTCGCTTCCCTTCAAACTGGGCTTCCGTGATTCTCCAGCGATCCCTCTCTAATCTCCACCCTGTCGTTTAGTTCGGCTCGCGGAAATGGCGGTTGCCTCTGCACCTGGATTTCGAGAGCGCTTCGAAAATCTTCCGAACGGCGTGTTCAGGTTTATCCAGTACCCATTGTTCTGCACAGACACGGCCAGTTTCACCCGTGCCGACGAGTACCTCGCGTACGCCGATGCGCTCAGCGTGGCCGACATCGGCCCACCAAACGCCCCTGTGCCTGCAGCCGAAACTGGCACTGGCCTGCCAGTGCACGAACCTGCCGCTATTGTGCCCAACATGTCGGCGCCCACCATGCACGACACGTTTGCCGAGCCGGACCTGTCGCCGCAATACTCGACATTTGGCTGCGGAGCGCACCACCTCAACGTGCACGACATGGTGGCCCTTTCCCGCAACGTCCACCGCATCCACAGCAGCACATTGCTGCTGCTGCTGCTGCGACTGCCATCAACGCGGTCGAAGGACATATTCGTCAATTGGCTCAACACGAACCTGGTGCGCTGCTCCTGTTGATGCCACACCAAATCTTTTTGATTCTAATTGGTGCATGTATTGTAGCCCCTGACGCGAAATGCCGTCGTCTGGCAGGCGCTATACGACGCCAACATCCCAGCGCAGAAATGGCCAATCCTGTGCGCCGTGCCACACCCGTGTACGTTCTTTCCGTACCCTCCCGCCCCCTCCCCCCTTGACCGAGTCTTGCTGATTGTCCCGGTTGAATAGTGACGCAACGGCTTGCTGCATGCTCCAAGGAAATGTGGCTGCAGGAGTTCATTAAGCGCCAGCACAAGCGCAAGGACATGCCGTCCCACTCGGGCAACGCGGCATCCGACTCGACCTTGTCGACGACTGAGTCTGTTGAGAACGCCGCGTCGGCTCTGATAGGGCTTCACATGAATGCGGCAGCGCGTGCTCCCCTCGATCATGGTCCTGTCGGTCGTGCACCTGTCGGTCGTGCGCCTGTCGGTCATGTTCCTGTCGGTCGTGTTCCTGTTGGTCCTGCTCTTGTCGAACATGGTTCTTTCGGTCCCGCCCGTGGTTATGCACCAGTTGACAACGGCCCTTTTGGCCGCCCACTGCTGATGAACACGGCATCGGCAACAGTCACGTTCTCGGGCGTCAATGCAACAGCATTGGCAACGTCGACTCTCACGGCCGAAGCAGCACGCCCTGCCTTTGGCCGCCCGCCGGCAAGCACCGCATCGTCCAGACGTTTCACGTACAACGGTGTCAGTGCGACAGTGACTGCAAGATTGGCACCCGCAGCGAGATCGATGCTCTTGGCGGGACACGCCTGCACCCCTGATGCCACTGCAGCTGCTGCTGACAGCTGGTTTGACCATGACGACACTGACGCGGACCACGACGACGCCGACATGGACCATGACAATGCTGACGCGGACCACGATGACGCTGATGCAGACCACGACGACGCTGACGTGGACCACGACGACGCCGATGCGGAGCATGACGACGCCGACGTGAACCACGACAACGCCGATGCGGACCACGACGATGCCGATGCGGACCACGACGACGCCGACACAGAGCATGACGACGCCGACGCGGAGCATGACGACGCCAACGCGTACAACCCACTACTCAAGAACCGCCAAGGCGAGCACAGTTTCGACGACATCCTGCTGGTGCTCCAAGACACGTCGCCCGCAAGTGTGCGGGAGCTTGCGGCCCATTTCAACTTCAAGATGTGCAAGGACGGGCGACAGCCTGCTACTCAGTGGGCCCGCGACCTGGTCAAGTCCCAATGGGCGCGTCTCAAGAAACGTGAGCTCCCGTCGCCGCCGGCCCAAAATGCGCCTCGGCGCCGGATTACGACGTGCGTAGGGCCGCCGCTGCCGCCACCACCGTCATCCCCGCTGCTGGCCCAAAATGCGCCTCGGCGCCGGATTATGACGCGCATAGGGCTGCCGCCGCCGCCGTCATCCCCGTCGCCGGCCCAAAATGCGCCTCGGCGCCAGATTACGACGCGCGTAGGGCCGCCGCCGCTGCTGCCGCCGCCGTCATCCCCGCCGCCGGCCCAAGATGCGCCTCAGCGCCAGATTACGACGCGCGTAGGGCTGCCGCCGCTGCCACCGCCACTGTCATCACTGCCGCCACTGTCATCACTGCCGCCGCCGTCATCACCGCTGCCACCGCCGCCGCCGCCGCCAGCCCAAGACACTCGGCGCCGGCACGCAAAGCGCGCAGGGTCACCGCCGCTGCTGCAGGAATCAAAGCGCAAGCGCGCTCGTCATCACTGACGTGCTGTTTTCTTTTACTTTTTCATTTCTTTTGTGGAGCATGGGCAGAAGCATGCACGGCTGTTGGCTTTGAGCTCCACCAAGTGCTCATATCATTGAGCGAGTACTGCTCTTTCATTAAACATCCTTTGATTTGCCACTTCGTGTTTTCATTGTTGTGTTGTTTACCTTACTGTGTGCTGAAGACTCGTTGCCCCTGCGTTCTGAGCTCAGTTGTCTGCTGACGTGTCTGATTGATCCACACCAGTCTCTGCTGCTGCTCACCACCACGCTCAGCAGAGCTGATGACTGTAGAGAAGGTGTGTCTATACATCACCAATGCTTCCTCCAAATTGGAAAAGAAGCGGGGGCTTGGGTGAAGCGTTATGTAGTGTTGCTGTGTCCAGCTGCAGTGATCAGCTCAGGATCACTATGTCAACCAATATCACTGGTTGAGGTCTGAAGGGGGTGTTCATTTGAATTCGTCCTCAACTGCGACCCTGGACCACCTACATACGATCTAGAAAAACAAACAACGGGACCGTTTTCTCCTTGCAATGCACTTTCCATTACCTTTTGAATCACATTCATATCGCATCTGGGTGAGAAGTTAAAGGTGTTTGAGCACTGGACCAATCTTGTTGAGCACGACAGACCAGCAGGCGTTCAGGGCCATGTCAGCTTGCTTGCAGCAACAGTGCAGTGCCGACCATCGTCGTCTTCTCCCCCTCACTCCATTGCGCCATGCCGCTGCCAACCAAATGCAATATGATTTGCAGACTATCAGTAACAGTTTGCTGCAGCACGACCCGCCCACCCACTACGCCTGCCACAAATGGTTCTATGCAAGACCGGATCCCAACTCACAGCTCTACTGATGCCACTGCTGCAAACGAACAAGTACAACAACGGCATTATTATTCTTCGAAATGAAATCACAACATGAATCAGGACCAAATGACATTCCCATCGCTCTGCGCCTGCTTGCGAGGCCGACTACGAAGCACCATCTTTGAGCGGACCAGTGCTGACCTGCGCCTGCGCTTGCTCTGCGGCTCGGGCGGGATCTCGCCAGGTGGCTCCACTGCGTCGCCACGCGGGTTTGTGGGTGGGTTCGCCGGCCGGTCGTGCGGGTTTGCGGGCAGGGTCGCAGGTGAGTTGTCCGGGTTCGCGGGCGAGTTCGCGGGCGGGCTTGCGGGTGGGTTCGCAGGCGGGCTCACGGGCGGGTTTGCTGGCGGGTTTGCAGGCGGGTTCGCAGGCAGGTTCGCGGGCGGGTTCGCGGGCAGGCTCACGGGCGGGTTTGCTGGCAGGTTCGTGGGCGGGTTCGCAGGCGGGTCATCGCCACGGCGACGCGGTTGCAGCGGAAGAATCCTTGGTCCAGCATCAATAGAAGACGGCCGCTTGTTGGCCTCGTCAATGTTGAGTCGCGCGGTTGCATAGGCCAGGAATGCAAGGAAAACTGGTAACGTGTACTTGGGTGCATGCGCTTTTAGTCGGGCAAGGAGGGCGTTCTTTTGCTCGTGGACAACAGACGACGCTCCCCCGAGAATATCGCGGTACAATTGCGCATCAAACGTCGCTGCACATCCGCTGTGCACGCTGTAGTGGAAACCGTCGACGATTGCAATCGTCTTCTCAAAGAGTGTGGGGTGGCGGTTCAACGCGTATTCCAGCGTGTTGCATCTATGGTGGACGCGATGAGGACGAGGGAACAGACATGCAGACGGGGAAGGAATACGTGCGCATTATCATAAATAAAACACTTTGGCATCTTCACAAACCGCGTCACCAAAATCTGGAGAATATGGCCATCAGTGTCTGCCGCAAACAATGCAAAACCACAAAACGTACCTCAAAAAGGGTGCATGGGGATTCTGCGTCCGTCATGGCTTGCCAGCCGAGGCAATTGCGGCAGCGCGGGCACCAGAGCAAGAGAACGCCGGGCCCAAGCTTCCCAGCTTCCTTGGCATATTTCGGGCATGGCGGATTGCGTCGGAGTTTGACGTGTGGAACTTGGCGACGAACTGGGAGTGTGGGGAACACGGATCCGGTCTTGAGCGTCTCGTTCCAGTCGATCGTGTGACGCGCGCCGCCTTGTAAATCAGGATTGACGATATCAATGAGCTCGAGGCCAGGTCGCTCATGCAGTTGGTCGATCTTGGCAAGTGCATTCGAGATGAATGCAGTGAACAGGGCGGTGGCAACTTGGCGAGGTGTTTGTCAGTTCTGTGCACAGAGCGTACCAAGCGGGCCAGCGCGTGCTTGCGCACTCGGAATTGTGCTGCACGAGATCACCGAGTCAAAAAGCTGCGACAAGATTGGTGCATCACGTTCAAGATGTGCGTGGAGCTGGCCGTCAGGTGTGCCACGACCACCGCAATGGCAAAAGTCGCGCAGAGCAGCACGCACTGCATGCGGGATCAGGTTGCTGAGCAGCATGCAAGTCTTGCCGCTGTGGATCGAGTCGATGAATGGCTTGAGCCAGTTGGAGGGGACCAAATCATGCATGTCCGCGACGATCACTGCGAGCAGCTGCACAATTGTGGTCGAGTCCACAGCAAGGCACTGTGTGAGCACGAGATTGGCCGCTGCAAGGCGGTTTCGGTCCAGCTGCTCATCAGCGACGTCACCATCTGGCGCGTCATCATTGTCAACGGCAACGACACCATTCGCGTCGTCAAGTGCAATCGCAAGCGAGATGCGCCGATGGATGGCCACACGAAGTGCCTTGACAAACGTTTCCTCATGGCCACGCTTGGGCGGATCGACATTGCGATCAGTGCGAACTGATGCGTGGTGCACCGACTCTCCACCGGACCATGGCTGCTGAAGCATCTTGAGCCGCGACATCGCAATCGAAAGGATGATTCCATCGGCCGTGACCATCTCGAGCTTTTCCCTGGGTGGGCACATGCAGTCGAAGATGGCGGCATCAATGCGCATCAGGTACACGAATGCTGCGATCCATGATGGCAGCCATGATCGAAGCCCATTCCACGTTTTGGTCAGGTCCGCAACCTCGTTGGGCGGTGCGCTAAGAATAGCAATGTAGTGCGCCACCTTGGCCGCCCACCATGACGAGACAGATGCACCCGACTCGTGAAACAGCTCAAGATATTCGAGGATCAGCTCGAACGCAAGCAGCGTGACGTTGTTCATGTTGACAATGCCAAACTCGCGCCCATCCCATGGCGAGACAAAGGCGCAGGCTGTGCAGCGCCACGTGAGCAGCCGCACGGGCTGCACATGCGCAAGCGTGAAGACGGTTGCATCAAACGATGTTTTGGCGCATCGCGACCCACACTTTGCACACAATAGGGTGTGTGGGACGGCAAGCACAATGCCATGCGCAATCTCGTCTGCGAGGGCTGCTGCATTCGAGAAATGCTGCACGAACCACGCCATGCCCTTCATGGATCGGCCTTGCCGCATGACGTTGAGGGCCGCGTCACGATTGATATCACTGGCGCACGGGTACGGCACAGACGACACAATGCGGGTGGGTTGTGCGGGTTGATTGGCATCTGCTTCAACACCAACAGGATTGACATCGGCGTCAACACGAGCATCATCGACCACCAGGTCGTCATCAGCATCCACCCCGCCGCCGTTGTCGCTTCCCAACCCGTCTGGAACCACAGCGCCAACTGCCAAGTCGGCAAAATCAGGAGAGTCGAGGGAGGAAAGCCGCCTTGCGTGTTGGAGGTGCGCACATCTGCCCCTTGTGGTAGAGGAACAGGTGCCACACACAAGCGAGAAGGAGCGCCATGACGTCTGAATGTGCAGGACAACTCGGAGCACGCCTTCGTCGTGGTCGTAGTAGAGCAGCGCCTTGTCGTATCGGCCAAGCATTGGATTGTGAGGGTGGCGTTGGCGCTGCAGAAGTGAGAAATGAGAAACCGCAAATGGACCAGGACGACCGTGATCAAGAGACAGTTTGTATTGTCCTTGCGCATTCCAAAACAAACGCGACAAAATCTTGGCGTGTGTTTCGATAATCGTTGTCGGTAAAGTCGAAACGGCCTCGATTTCGATGAGCTGGTCAACAACAATGTGGAGCACATGCACGCACGACAAGAACGTCGTGAGCAGCGACAGTGCACACTCGCGATCGCTGCCGTCAACGTTGCCAGACTTGAGACCACCACGGAGAGCAACGTCGTAGAGCCTGCTGGATGGACACGAGCTGCAGGCGGCGCATACACGTGGACGCCCATTGATGAGCGTCTTGAACAGAAGAACGACGGCAAACTTGCCATTCTCCTTGATGGCTTCGGCAAAGGCAGTGTTCACATAGAGGCGATGCACCGAGTCTTGCTCGCCGACATAATCACATACCGCCCAGACGCAGACAGCACGATCCGCGGGAAGGCTGGGGAAGCGGATGATGCGCTTGCCAAATGAGCGGTGGTCGATTTTCATTGCGCGGAAACTATTTGAGATTGATGATCAGGGGCAATCCAACATGCTCGCAGCATTTCATGCAGACATACTCGAGCTGAGCAAGTGGATCATTTTGGAGTGCACGCCCAGGGTCAGCGCCAAGGTAGAGTGTGGGCGTGACGGAAATTGGTGTTGCAGCCGGCGGGAGGGGTGGAGAAGGTGGCGGCAGCAGCGGCGGCGACAGTGGTGGCAATGGCGGTGGCAGCAGAGGCTGCATGTCAATGGGGCCGTTGGCATCGTGAGCATCGTCGACTTGAAGGGCATTGTCTGCATCAGGAGCAGTGGGGACTGGGCCTGGCTGACTGAGAGGGATTGTTATCAACGCGAGCGACTGGATTTTGCGGCCATCCTTCCGGATTGTGTATGCACTCTTGTACGCCTTGAGAGCGAGTTTGCATGGCTTCATGGTTGTCGTGTCGTGTTCAGCAGAATGTGCTGTGATCAAGTGGGATGGTTGACTTGGTGTCTGCTCAATTGTTCTAACCTGCAATGTTCACGTTTTCTCACTTGTCAATGACATGGACGAAACTTGACAAAAGAAGCGCGCCTCGACTGCTCAATGGTCTCTACACGGAGCAGTGATTTGACTGCACACTGATCGACACAGCCATGGTGCAGAGAAGGACAACCTGCCAACAAGACGGCTCAACATGCCGGCAGTGGGGAAGACCTGCACAAGGATAAAATAGCAGAGCATGCAAATGCGCCACTCAGACAGGCAAGACAGCAACAGCGCACAAGAGTGGGACAGCGCGCAAGAGCAGGATGGCGCGCGAGAGCGGGACGGCGCGCGAGAGCAGCATGGCGCACGAGAGCAGAGCGGCGCACGAGAGCAGCATGGCGCGCGAGAGCTGGACGGCGCGCGAGAAAGGGACGACGCGCGAGAGCAGCGCGGCGCACGAGAGCAGAGCGGCGCGCAAGA
>GG745352.1:304801-323600 GCA_000151295.1 Allomyces macrogynus ATCC 38327 | reverse complement strand
TTCTGACTGACCTGCTACAAACCGTGCACGACTAACGACCGTCGCTGGGAGAGCAATACGCAGAAACAAGAATAGGAGAACCAGGGCGCAGCGTGGGGGTCAGCTCCGATACAAAAATTGTCTGCCTGCACACCCAGCCCACTGCCCTCAGCAACTTGAACGCGCGGGCAGCCATCAAAGGGGGCAGGCTAGCAGGCTAGCCCCCCCCCCCCCCCAGAAACGCAACCCGTCAAACAACTCAACCTCCTCCACCCAACCAACCCAACAAATTCGACGAGTCGGCGCCACGGAGGATGTCCGCAATGCGACGGCGGGCCACAAGTCGCGCCTCGCACACGGGGCGCGCGTGCCGCGCCTCCTTCTCGCCGCACTGCACGCAGCGCGGCGCAACGGAATAGCGTGGGGCACGACGGATCACAGCGATCTGGCCCGGCTCATGAGCAGCACGCGGTTCACGGTCACGGCGCAGTGGCGCCCATAGCGTCTTGGCGCAGAGGAAGCGCGCAGGGCTCATAACCCTGAGGTCGTAGGATCGAAACCTACAGACGCTATCAATTTTGACCTGCCGATGAAGTGCACTACGATTTGGTTGGTTCACTTTTTTCAATTTGATTGTTGCGCTGTTCTTTTAGCCTCATCCTTGTCGACAATGATCCCGGTGGAGGATTGGAGCATACCATCTTGGGATGAAATCGCTGGACTGTTTCGCGACACGCTGCTGCGAACTAAAGCTGGAGCCTGAGTCTGAGTCAAACTGCGCTGTATCGTCTCCCCCGACGTTGCTGTTGTTGGACCTGAGCCCACAAACCACGACTGTGCTCGTCCTCCCCGCTCCTTGCTCGACATTGTAGCGCCGCGTGCTCCGACCGTACCGCTCTCCTCGCCGACTTGCTGCAATGAAAATTGGTCAGCGTCCGGCCCTGGTTGGTCCATGGTCCAGCCGTAAGATGATCAATCCATCAGCGAAATGAACCAACCACCGTCTGGCCCCGTTCTTGTCAACAGGATTCTGCCAGTTTGAACCCAAGTTCAAGGACCCGGGTGCCAACTTTGCCACGATCAACGAATGGACCGAAGAGTGTGTTTCGGTTCCTGTCGGTCCATTGTCATCTGCACTGCCTGACCTCCAAAACAAAACGATTGAATCCACCAGCATGGAACCCGGCGATGTCGACATTCTGATGCTGCCGGAATTGGGGTTCACCGGGTACACGTTCAAGGACCTCGACGACATTCGCCCGTTTCTCGAGTCGCACGACGGACGCACTGTGCAGTGGTGCCAGCGCACGGCACGCCGTTTGAATGCGTGGGTCTTGGCCGGATTCCCGTCGACGGTGGTGGTGGAGGGCGTGCCCAAGTACTACAATTCCATGTGCGTCGTGGACCGCACGGGCGCCGTCGTGACCATTTACCACAAGCATTTTCTGTTTGAGACCGACGAGCGGTGGGCACACGAAGGGCCGTCGTTCCGCGCCGTTCAGGATACCGAGTTTGGCACGGTACGCACTGTGTTCGTGAGCGTGCAATGTGATCGCGTTTTTGGTTTGGTGCTGACTCTTTGGTTTGGTCGATCTCGCGCGCGTAGGTTGGTTTCGGTACGCCGTTGCACGGTGGCCACAATGCGATGCGTCCACTGCTCACTCTCCACCCTCTGGTGTAGGCATCTGCATGGACCTGAACCCGCGGCAATTCAAGACCGACTGGTACCTGATGGAATTCGCCAACTTCCACGCGACCAAGCAGTCCAAGCTAATCCTGTGCTGCATGGCGTGGTTGCGCCCGAAAGATGAGCCCGCCGACTCGGGCGAGACCAACACGACCATGACGATCCCGTACTGGGTCGCGCGACTGCGCCCGCTCGACGGGTCCAATACGACCGTCGTCATTTGTAACCGTACGGGCGGCGGGGCTGACGAGGAGGGCGCGCGGTTCTGTGGGCACAGTTGCGTGATTCGATTCCACAAGAACGCGGGGGTCGAGGTCGGGCATTGTGGCGAGAACGACGGGCTGTTTGTGTTTGATTTGGACGCGTTTGGCGATGTCGATGACGACGACGAAGAGAAGTGATTCCCAAATGTACCGTGTTTCTTTGAGCACGCCGTCAGTTGGTACAAAGCAAAAATGGTGTGTTTCCAATCACCCACCGACCCTCGTCACAACGGCCTACTTGCGCACCTGCGTCCACTTGCGGCGCAACCGCATCAGCGACTTTTCCAGCGCCGACTCCTTGACCGCATACGTCTCGACGACCACCTCCCACTGGCGCGCGAGCTGCTCGTCGCCGCTCGTGCGCACCATGTAGGCGACACGATCAAAATCGCGCGGTACGATCCGCACACCATACTCGCGCGCACAGTGCAGCAGCAGCGCCACGGCCTTGCGCGGGTACTCGACCGCGACCCCATTCATGCCCGTCACGATCAGCTTATACAAGACCGGCCGCGTCATGGTGTACCGCGCCATGAACGCCTCGTGCGCCGAGGACCCGCGCATCGTCGGGTCAGCGCGTTGCCGTTCCTGCACGTAGCGAGCGCACGCTTTGCGCAGGTCGCGGTACCACGCTTCCCACGCCGCCCAGACGGCGACACCGCGGTGCCGCTTGGCCACGGCGGCCGCGGTCCACATGGTCGGCGTATGCGCGCGGTCGGGCGCATCGAGTTCCGTCGGCGGGGTGTCGTCGACGCTGGGTGCGGCAGAAGCGTCCGGCAGTGGGTCCTCCATGCAGTACGACAGCGCGAGACGGAAGGTCATGCCGTTACGCCGCGGCATGCGGTCGAACACGGCCATCCCGTCGTTGCCGTGGTGCGGGAAACACGTGGCCAGGTACGCGTTGAGCAGATCGAGCGGGGTGTCGGGTGAAGGTGGAGCCTCGTCAAGTGGGCGGGCTGACGATGCGAGTTCGTCGAGCAGCCGGTCAATTTCGGCGCGCGGCACAAGCGCATCGACCTGGTCGCGCAACGACCGGCGCGCGCGCACCTGCTCGACAGACACGGTCCAGAGCGCCTGTGCACGCAGGTACTCGGACTGCATGTCCCACCGCGCAGCCTCGGCCCAAACGGCGCGCCCGAGCGTGGTCCAGGCCTGCGCCCGGCGCGCGCATGCCATGAGCGACCCGAACGTGCGCGCGTCCGGGCGAAATTCGGCGGTGAGGCACTGCAGATAGAAATCGAGGGCCTGCGGCGCATAGTCGCGGCGTTTCGACATGGCGTGTAGGAGCGAGTTAATGGTGACGGTGGTCGGAGCCAGGTGGCTCGCGCGCATCGTGTCAAACAGCGATAGCGCTTTTTCGACGTCGCCCGACTGCGCGCACACAGCCATCATCAGCGAGTACGTGACTTCGTCGGGCAGCGCGTACTTGAGCTGCATCCGATGGAACAGTTTCCAAGCCATGTCGCCCGCGCGCAGGCGGTGGAACCCGGCAATCAGCGATGTGAAGGTGGGCTGCGGAATCGCGCGGCCCGAGGCCTCCCACTCGTCGACGAGATCGAGCGCGCGGTACGGCTGCTGCGCCTTGACAAGGTGATCAACGAGAATCGTCAGCGAGTAGTCGTTGGCGAGCTTGCGTCGTTTCAGGTCGTTGAAGAAGACGAGCGCGGCCTGGATGTCGGCCTGCGCGAGCGCCCATAGCCGGTCGTTGTGAATTGGCGGCTCGAGCGGCAGCTTTGCGGTCTGCGCGAGCTGGTAGAGTTGCTCGACCACGTCTGTGTTTCCCCTCCGTGCCTACGGAATCACGGGAAATCAGTTGGACATCTGCGAACTTCGACACGCCGAGTTGAGAGAGAGAGAGAGAGAGAGAGAGAGAGAGAGAGTACGTTGACGACCATGGCACGATGCAGCGCAACCAGACTATTGAGCGGCGATAACCTCCTCTCGTGCGCGGACGGTACGTTACTGGTGCCGCTATCGTCGGAGCTCTTTGTCGTTGACCTGGCGTGCTCATGCTGCACCCACTCGTTGATCGCCTGCGTGGCCTCGGTGGTGACTTTGACCACTGTCGCGTCGTCGACCTTGTTGAGGTCGCGCGTGTCGAGAATCGTGACATTCGACAGGTACGAGGTTGGAAAGGGTGCCAGCGGTGCCGCCGCGCCGTCGGTCTATTATTGCGCACATCGGTGCCCGTTGCGGATCATGGTCACTAACGGCGAAATTGGTCCATTTCGAGAATCGGGGCCGGTGTGGGTACTGACACTGAACCAGCGCGGCGCTGACCTTGTCCGCGGCGCCAGATATTGTGCTACAAGTCGTGGAAGTCGCCACATGGATTTGTTGGAACAATTGCGCTTGCCGTTCCTGATCGAATCTCAGATTCGACTTGGCAGAGGAGGTCGTTCAAGTGATCGTGTTGATGCCTGATCAAGCGCCATGTGACGAGTCGCCATGAAGGAAAAGTGGTAAAAGTGGTAACCTAACCCGACGCGGTTCTGGCCACATCATTCCCAACATTCGTTCAAGTCATCCAGTCAAGATGTTTCAATGCGTCTCTGTCAACACTTCGTACGCTGAACGTTCGAATCGCGCCGTCGAATCGTGTCTTCCAGCAATCCAATGACGGTCCCCAACACCAATCAGTCCACCCGGCAAGCGGCGCCAAATGGCCCCACCTCCGCAGCAGCAGCGACAGCGACAGCAACAGCACCAAGTTCAGCACCAAGTTCGGCACCCGCGACTGGCTCCGTCTTCCTGCTTGCCCAGTTCACCAAGAAATTCATGGAGGAAGTGGTCCATTTCATGATCCTCGAATTGGACCACACGTACCTCGTCTGGGTCGGTTCGGGCGAAGGCACCATGAATAACTTGGCCGTGGCCACGGCATTGGGAACGGTGCTCGCGAGTCTCCTTGGTTTTAATGGCAACCGACGCGTGCTGACCACCGTCTATCACTTAGAGCGCGTCCGCGTCGACGCTCATCGGGCCGTCCATGACCGCTACTAGCGCGTCGATTGCCAAGCGATTGGGTGCGTTTCGTCACGTCTTGGCCTAGACCGACTATCATGTTTGTCATGTGCTGACTCGAGTCTCACCCCTTGGATTCACGACCATGTAGCGGCTCGGTTCGCCGGCAACCAGTTTTTTGTCTCGTACGCGCTCGACGAGGCCAGCGAAATGCAGGCCGTGTGGGCCGAGCGCGCCATTTTGGAGGCACTTCGCACGCGCACGTCGCTCGGCGCACCAGTGGCCGCGATGGGGGCCGTGGCAAGCGCAAGAGCGTGAAAAGAGAGATTATATGGACAACTTTAGGCACGACGATCGCGCAGGTGCGACTTTGGAAAATGCCTTGTGGGGTGTCATGGTCTGGGAACGTGTGATGATAGGTGGCCAGGGTCCGGTGCGCCGTCTTGCGGAAATCGCGACCGAGTCCGGCGCTTCGTGACTCTCAATCAATGCCGAAATTTGGCTTCCAGACCGGCCGTCGCCGCCAAGAACCGGTGCCGGAAATAGCCATGACGTTTACGGCGGTAGAGGGTAACCGACGTGCAATCATGTCAAACAGCGACGACGGCTGATTAAACTGGTACACGAGCACACGGTCGTGGGTTGCTACAAGTACATCCGCAACGTCAGTCCGCATCGCGTTTCCGAAAAATTGCGGTGGACTTGGGCGCGCGGACGTACCAATGTATAACAACTGACCATCAAGCGACCACTGCAGCCCATTGATCTGGCAGCTCGTAACCACTCGACATGACCGCCCTCGTCGAGAATACGGACGTCAGGCCGAAGTTCAGTCAAATAGTTGCCGCTGCTCTCGCTCTCACTGTCGCTTTTCCTGCTCACGGCCCCGTCACCATTCCCCTCGTCATCCACCACCTAAAGGGCGCGCAAAGCAAACCAGAACACGACAAGGCGGTCGTGGGGCTGAAACTCCTCGTACACCATTTTCTCCTCAATCAATTCGAGCAGCGGCCCGTCGCCCTCGGCCAGCGTCCTGATGGCCCTCTCAACATCGATGGGAGAACGTAGCAACAGGGACTGTGCCAGGAAGCGGGCCCTGGCCAGCTGTGCGTTCTTGGGCATCTCGCCGAATCCTTGGATCCGCATGGGCAAAACATTGTTGATGATGTTCTTCAGGGCGGGAAAGTATTCGAATCTGCTCTCCAAGTCGGCGACTGGCTTGGGAAAGGCCATGGCATAGGGCGTTTACGGGCGCAGTGGAGTAATTTGGCGAGATCGCGTTTCTTGTAGTTGCCTGCAGCTTGCCGTAGCGCAGTAAGCGGCCCGTTAACGACGAGATTGATGGTGCAGTCGACATGATGTTGGCTTTGTTGGCAACAGTGGGCAGCGATGGGATTCGACCCAAAGCGGCCCAGAGAGCGATGGCTGCGGCTGATGCTCGTCTTGATTCGCGACCAGATTCGATAGAATGGCGGTGGGTTCTGTTCCTGTCCTCGCGGCCGCGGCGTACCTACGCGGCGTGCGTCCGCGATACGATGCGGCGCTCACTCGTGAAGAAGAGCAGTGGTGGGCGCACACGGCGCACGACCATGAAACAAATGTATTTACATATCGCCGTCGTATGGGGACCCAGACAATCGTAGACACGTTTCTGCATCCGGACCTTGCGGTCCGGAAAGGTCGGCAACATCGCGATCGGCCGTCGGTCGCGGCAACTCTAGCCTGCCAATAGCCCCGACCATCAGTGTCGAAACTTGGCCTCCATCCCGACCGTCGCCGCCAAAAACCGGTGCCGGCACGCGTCGGCCATGACCTCAGCGTCCTCGACGTGCAACCGACGCGCAATCATGTCGAACAGCGACAGCGGGCGGTTGAACTGGTACACGAGCACGCGTTCGTAGGTCGCTGGAGTTGAAAGCTGTCAGTCAGCCCGTGTCGGACGGATGCATGATCGGTGCAGACAAACGCACCAATATACAAAAACTGGCCATCAAACGACCACTGCAGCCCGTTGACCTGGCAACTTGTCGACTTGTGCCGCACCGGCACGATATCACACGGGTACCGCCGTGCCGCCGACATGAGCTCATTGATCGTGTCATTGGACCACGCCGCGGCGGCCTCCTCGAGCGTCTTCCCCTCGGGCACCGCGACGCGCGGCGGGGCACACTTGTCAATGTCGATGATCTGCACGAACCCGTGCCGGTTCGATACGGCGAGAATCGACCGGTAGTGCGGGTGGAACGCGACCGCGTAAGTGGGCTGCGCCGTGCCAATCACATGTTCGAGCCTTGCCGGTGCACCGTCGAGCGTCGGCGCCGCGAAAATAAACAGGTATGGGTGCGTGTCGGACGAGATGGCAAACCGCATCGCACACGGTGCCCACGCGATATACTGCGACGTGAATCCCGCGAGCATGGCGCGCATCGCCGACGCTGCGTCAGCGGCGCGTGCCGAATCTGTCAGCGCGGCCGCGATCAGGACCGGGTGCGCGAGATCAACGAGAACCGGGTCGTTTGGCACGCGTGGCGTCGGGAACTTGGTCTCGGTCCCATCCGCGGCCGCGACGTGCGCGTCCCACTCAACACGAGCGATCCAAACGTTGCCGTGGTCGCCGACCGCCGCAAGCCAGTGCCGATCGGGCGAGATCTTGGCGTCGTTGACGCACCCGCGCAGCTGCATCGAGAGAACGAGCGCGACCTTGGGCGCGGGCGGGCGGTGCGGCGCACCCTGAGATCCGTGGTGCGGGAGATGGTAGAGCTCAATGACGCCGCTGTTGCGCGACGCGACCGCAAAGTACCCGCCGAGCACGCCGTCAACGACCTGCGTCGAGTTGTACGAGTCGTCCAGGTTGAACGTAGCAATTTCTTGTAGGCCCGGTACTTCCTCTTCGTCGTCACTCTTGTCGTCGGCGGGGGTGGGAGGGGATTGATAGGTGGTCGCGTCGGAACGTGCGAGAGGGTCGGGTGTTGCCGCGGCAGTCGCGAGCATCTCGACCGAGTTCTTGGGCGGCGTCGTCGGCAGATCCCTGACCGAGACGACCGAGACGACCGAGTCCTTGAGCGGCTGGTGGCAGAAGAACCTCAGGTTGCCCTCCTCGTCGCCCGCAACCACGAACCCATGCGCTGCGGCGATTGAGAGCGGCCACGCAGGCGTCGTGTCAAGTTCAATGTCGCTGGATACAGCGCCCTTGGGCCGACGCCCCCACGCAGACCAGATCGGGTCAAGGTGCGAGCGAATCGATTCGCCCTCCACGGTGATAGGCTGCTGCAAGACGAGATGATCCAACCGCACAACGGGCGGGCCGAGGGCGAGCCCGTTGGCGCATTGGAAATGATTGGCCGTCGACGGGAGTTCAAAGAGAATAGGCCAGCGCGGCGAGCGCGTCAGGAAGCGGTAGTCGCCGGCCGAGTCAAGCGCGCGAATCGATTCATAGTACTCTTTGCCGCAGATTTGCGCGAGCCACGCCGAGTCGCCACCCTCGTCAATCAGGTCAACGTCGGGTTGGAGTCGGACCAAGTCGTCGCCTGGCGCGTCGCTCTCGCTGTCGCTGTCGTCCTCATCCTCGTCGTCGGTGGATGGCTCATTGTAGAGCGAGTCGTCTTGCGCCATTTCGAGCGCGTGCATGGCAAACCGGAACACGTCGGCGCGGTCGCGCATCTGAAACTCCTCGGCCGTCATTTGCTGCTCAATCAGTTCGAGCAACGGCACGTCGTCACCGCCGCCCTGCAGTGCCGCAACAGCGTCTTCGGTCTCGCCCGGAGCGCGTCTCGTCAGCGACCGCGCGAGGTAGTGGGACATGGCCGACTGCACGTGTTCCGGCAGCTCCATGAAGTATGGCACATTGGCGGCGAGCACATCGTCGACGTCGTCCACCAGGTCTTCAAAATCGTCGAGCTCCCACTCGTTGTCGTCGGTGGCGAACCCGTACATGTCATCGAGGTCCGAGTCGTAGTGGATGTGGCGCACGCCCGAGTACATTTCCGAGTCGGTGTCGGTCTCGTCGGAATCGTGGCCGGAATCGTCCGAGCCGTCGGTGTCCCAGTCGCTGCTCTCGGCGCCCGACTCGCGCTCAGTTTCCCAGCCGCCGCCGTCGCTGTGCGCGCCAGCCGCATCCGCATTTGAGTTGCCAGCGTCGGGCGCCGCGCTGGTGGCCGCGGCGTCATGAGCTGCCGACGCGCCAGAATCAGGAGCGCCGCTCCCTGCGCTGTTACTGTTTCCAGCACCGGGTTCCGGCTCGGAACCGGGGCCGGCAGCGGTTGCAGCCCTGGGGATGGGACGGCGGGCGTTGACGGCCACCCTGCGGCCGCGCGAGGCCATGATGAGCGGTGGGACGGCGGGAAGTGTAACTGCTGCCTGCTCGTGGTCAGTGTCTGCAGTATTGGAGTGCGGCGCCGTTGTGCAGGATGCCTTGGTGCGGATCCGACGACGAGCAGGTCGCCATGCCGGTCTGGTGGCCAATGGAGCCACCGCAGTGACGTGGTGATGGCCGAGCCATTCATGCTGTCACGCAACCAACCACAATGCCCGTTGCACGTACGCTTGCAACACGGACTTGATGCTTGTCAATTTTATGAGGCAATCGCCAATATGACGCTCACCACACGTCCAGAACCAGGCCGTCCATTGTGTTTCTCGGCGTGCGCTCCACGCGCGCATCTGTTGTTGAAAGCAAGTCGATTTCCCCCGTTGCTTCGCTGTTGCTGCTTTGCGCTAACACTCTTCCGCTTCACAAATTATGCGACAGCACGGAAGAATTGCACTCACTTTACAATACCACGTTCGCGGATGCCACCAGGTGGACAGCGGTCATCTTTCATTGCACGTCAATCTTCAAGTCTAGCGAGCGCGGCCCTCCCTCCACATCAGTGCCGGAACTTGACCTGAGTTCCGACTGTCGCCTCTTGGAACCGGCGGTGACACATGAGCGGCAGCGTCTTCGCCTCGGTGCCAAGGAGCGACAGCTGTTGCGCGACCAAGTCAAAGAGCGGTGGGACGCGGTTGAACTGATACACGAGCACGCGCTGGTTGGTTGCTATACAAGACCGGGTCCGAAATTCAGGTCAATCAAAATCGAAAACGAACGTGGCGAATCATGCGACAATTGAGCGCACGTACCGATGTACAAATACCGCCCGTCGATTGTCCACTGCAACCCATTGATCACACAGCCCGTCTTGCTGCCGTACGTGACCTGGATCACGTCACGCAAATACCGCTTGGCCGACGCGGCGAGCACCGTCAGCGTCTCCTTGTCCAACTTGGCCGCTGCGTCCTCGAGCGGGCATCCCTTGGGCATTTCCGGCAACTTGAGCGGCACGTGGCCCTCGACATCAATCACCTGCACGAACCCGTGCCGGTTCGACACGGCGAGAATCGACCGGTCGTGCGGGTGGAACGCAAGCGTGTACGTCGGGTGCGCGGTACCAATCACATGCTCGAGCCGTGCGACCGCGTCCGCATCGCTATCGCCGCTGTTGAGCGCAAATACGAGCACGTACGGCACCGAATCACACGAGACGGCAAAACGCGTCGCGCACGGTGCCCACGCAACGTACTGCGAGGTGACGCGCGCCAGCAAGTCGCGCATCGCTGCGGCTGCGTCCAGGCGGCGGTGCCTCGTTGGAGCGTCGTGCAGTGCGATAGCGAGGAGGACCGGGTGCGACAGGTCGACGCGGATAGGCGTGCCGAATTTCGGGCCCGGGATCCGGCCGTTGGCGATTGGTGCAGCCCACTTGACGTGCGTGAGCCAGACGGCGCCGTGGTCGCCGACGCACGTGAGCCATTGCCGGTCGGGCGAGAATTTCGCGTCGTTGATGCAACCGGAAAAGTTGACAACCCATGTGCGCCGGACGGCGGATGCGGGGGACGCGTGCGGGCGAACGGTCGCATTGGGTAGGTCGTGCACAGGGAGCGGGTATATTTCGACGTTTCCGTCATTGAGAGCGGCGATTCCGTAATAACCGCCGTAGGGACCGTCGATGATTTGCACCGAGTTGTACATGTCGTCGGCGTCCATGAGCGCAATCATTTCGAGGTTCGGCACAGAATCGCTGGCGGGTCCAGTGGCGACAGAGGGCGGCTGGTTGCAAAAGATAACCAAGTCGCCGCGCTCGCTGCCGGTCATCAGGTACCCGTGCTGCGCGGCAATCGACAATGGGCAATCATCGAGCGTTGCCAGACAAGTGTGCCCCTTGCGGTTCTGGCACCGTGGCGAGTACCAATCCGGGTCGGTGCGCGTGAAGATCTTGTCGCCGCGCACCGTGTACGGCTGTTGCAAGACCAAACCGTCAAATGGAGGCAATAAAGGGCCGAGCGCAAGCGAGTTGGCACATTGAAAATGGATGGTCGCAGACGGAACCGCAAACTGGATGGGCCACCGCGGCGACCGCGTCACAAATCGCATCGAGTGCAGACCACGAATCGACGTCAAGTACTCCTTGGACGTAATCGACTCGTACCAGTCCGGGTCGCCGCCCAGGTCGTGTAGCGTTGGGTCCGGACGCAGCTCGTTCACCCACACAGGTGGGGTCGCCGTTCCATCTAAATCGCCGTCGCTCTCTTCACTTTCCTCGCTCTCTTCGCTTTCTTCGCCCTCTTCCTCACTGCCAGAACCCTCGTCCCCATCGCCCTCCCCATTGTCCTCGTCATCATCGGGCAACCAACCAGTCCCGTACACTTCGGGAAACGTGACCACAGTTCGGAGAGCATGCATGGCAAATTCGAGCACGTCCGAAACGTCAAACACGTCACGCTCTTCCTCCTGCATAATCTCCACGATCAAGTTGAAGAGCAGATGCGGCGTTTCGGTGAGCGTGTACTGATGCATGGCAAGCATCGTCTCCACAACAAATCGCGCCGCCATATGGCGGCCAAGGTAGTGCAACATGGCGCCTTGCAAGTTGGCGGGCAGACTGGCAAACATGGGCACGTTCGCAGTAAGGACGTGGTCAACCGCGTCCAAAATGCGAGGCAATGATGGGAGCAGCTCGATAGAGTCGTCGCCATCGTCATCCTCGTTGGCGTTATCGCTGGCGTCACCGCTGGAGCCCACATCGGATGCGGATTCCCAGCTGTCTGCGCCTTCGTGGTCGTGATCGGAATGGCCGTCCAGGTCGTCGGCCTCGCCCGGCGTGCTGTCAGAGCCCGACGAGCTGGATGACGCCGATTCCCAGCCGTCGTCGTGATCCGTGTCCTCGTCGGTATCCTCGGCACGCAGTTCGACGTGATCACTTGTTGCTGCCGTTGGTGATACGGGCAATCGAGCTTGGTCGCGGAACTTGAGCCTGCACTTGTAGATGCGCCACCGACATTCTGCAATCCGGTGCCGGAAAGCGTTGGTGCAATCGAGTTGCTGGAACTGGCGCTTGCGCTTGGGAGATCGGGATGTAGTGAGAGGGAAGCCGCGTCGGTGCGTGCGCGCTTAGATGCGCGCGGGTCGTCGTCGCTGCTCGAACTCTCGCGTTGCCGTTGCATCGTGTTATTGTATAGTTGAGCGTCGCGTTGGCGTGTTGTTGATGCCGTCAAATGTGATTGACGGTGTTGACGGTCGATTGGATGAAGTCTCGTCGTCAAGCCGGAGATCGCGCGCGGCGGTCATGTTGCCGCATGTGGTCTGTTGCAACGCATTGGTTTTTTGTCAGGTCGGCTGTTGCCGCGGTTCTAAGCACTTCCAGTCCCATTTTCCCTTCAGATCCTAATTTTCGCAACCAAGCAACACTCGCCCGGCCCACGACTTGCAGCAAGACCATGTTCGGCTTTTTCAAGAAGGTCACCGAGAGCCTGACTGGCTCGCGGGCGAGTCTGAGCGGCACCGACTCGGCAACAACAAGCAAGCAACGCGACGCCCAAGACACGCTCGCCTCGCTCGGTCTCGACCCGACGCTGCTCGCCGACAATGACGAGGACGATCCGACCGTCGACCACGACCCGGATCTGAACGCTGCGCTCGACCAGATCCAGGCCGCGCCGGCAAAGGCTGCCGCAAGGAAGGCACCCGCTGCGGCACCAGCAGCAAAGAAACCGGTAGGAGCGGTACGTGCAACGTGTTTGGTCGAGTTGACGGTGACTGGCCGTGCATTTGACGCGGTGGGTCGCAACTGATAGCTCGCCGACTTGGGGATCGACGTGAACCTCGACGACGTGCTTGCCGACCTCGATTCTGACGAGGAGGTCGAGCTGCACGAGCACGAACTGCCCGAGCTCGAGGTGCGTGTGGTAACGCGTGCCGATTGCGGCCTGATGCATCGCTCACGCAAATGGCCATTTCGTAGGCGCAACTCGCGGCACTGGCCGAACTCGACGACGACGAACCTGACAGGACCAGCAAACCCGCTCCCGCGCCCATTTCACCGAGCAAAGGCGCAACGGAAAAGGCTGCTGAATCTTCTCCACCCGCAGCCGAACGTGCTTGATGTCGTTTACCAACATGTAAACATATTCTACTCCAATACAGCCATCGTGTGCGCATACCCGCCGCCAATCAATACGACCCTCTTCCCCACCATCTCGGACGGAATCGCCACGTCGGTCGGGACAAAAACATTGGGTAGATCGAGTTTCTCGACAGCAACGGCCCCACGCAACGACTCCCTCCACAATTCGAGCGCTGGCGCCACCACCCCACAATTCCCGTGCTCGTTCCACCCCCACGCCACGAGCCGGTCGCGCACCACGGCAACACAATGCTCCGACCCGAGAACAAACTGGTCAACAGGTCCACCCACGTCCATTTCCGTGGGAGTCGCGCACTTGGTCCACTGACTGTCAGCATGCGCGCGCCCAAATAAAAACAACCGGCGATCGACCGTCACGATCGCCGACGTGGTCCAGCACGCAAAAACGCGCTCCGGCCGTGCATCAGGAGGAAGCGGCACGACAAGTGGGCTCGACTCAACGTGCTTGATGCCAGGCTCGACAATCGGGACCCCAAGCTGACCAAACTTGTTGTGCCCAAACGCGACGACGGTGCCCGTTTCGAGGAGCGCAATCGTGTGGTGCGACCCGCACGCGACATCAACGACGCGCGCACCAGTCGGTACGCGGTACGGCGTCGCCTGGACGGTGCTTGTGGTACCGGTACCGCACTGGCCATGCCGGTTTGCGCCCCACATGTACAGATCGCCCGCGGCCGTGATCGTGGCGGTATGCCGCAGGCCGCACGCGACGCGGACGACGCGCGTGCCGAGATCCACGAGCACAGGCGTGCGCATCTGCTTTTCCGCTCGGAGACCGTCACATTGCGCGCTCGAATTGTCGCCCCATACGTAGAGATCGCCATATTCCGTAACAGCGGCCGAGTGCGCCCATCCGCAGGCAACGCGGTTGACCGGGTGCGGGAACAGTGCGAGGGCAATCCATGTCGAGGTGGCAGTTGTTTCGGAATCGTGGGCTGTACCAAGTTGGCTGTCGTGGTTGGACCCCGCAGCGAACACGCGGCCGGCACGATCGACGAGAAGAGTATGGTTGGCGCCGCCCTGGATCGTGCGAAGGGGGAGAGTAGCGTCGGGCGGGAAGTTGGTGATCACGGGCAGCGGTTCGTCAAGCGTTGCGCCAGTCGCGAGCTGGCCATGCGTGTTGGCGCCCCAGGTGATCAGAACTGGTGTCGCTATAGGCGGTCGGTGCTGGGTGTCCCATTTTGTCGTGGCCATGGTGACAAAAGTTTTGTGAGCGCAGTGGTCATCGACAAAATGCTCATTGCCCGAGCTGTTAGGGCTGTCACCTGACGGTCTTTACAGCGAGGGACGATGTGTGTTGTCCGAGCCTGAGCCAACATGAGGGGTGCAAGATGTGCCTATTCCTTTTATTGAATGGCTTAATCAATCGACACTACCTCGGGAACATGAAACATATGATGAAACGTAAGTTCTGAGAAAATGAAATGAAAATACAGGCTTGATCGCCTGGGTCCTGTCGAGGCGTGCAAACCCCTCACCCCCAAACCATCAGCATCCTCACTCCTTTTTTTCGATCGACACTGGTGGACAAGCGAGACGACAAGTTCCCGTACACGAAAATGCAGAACGACATCGACGACGCCATCCCAGTCTTTAGTGGACAGGTCCCAGGCGTCCCCAACGTCGGGCCAACCTGCTCTGGCACCTCGGTGCCAGCCACCACCCCATCCATGGCAGGTAGGGCTGGCTCGACATCTGGGACGCTCGGGACCTGTCCACCAAATACTGGGATGGCGTCGTCGATGTCTTTCTACATTTCCGTTACGGAACTTGTCGTCTCGCTTGTCCACAGTGTCGATCGAAAAAAAGGGAGTGAGGATGCTGATGGTTTGGGGGTGAGGGGTTTGCACGCCTTGACAGGACCCAGGCGATCAAGCCTGTATTTTCATTTCATTTTCTCAGAACTTACGTTTCATCATATGTTTCATGTTCCCGAGGTAGTGTCGATCGATTGAGCCCATTCAATAGAAGGAATAGGCACATCGCAGCACCCCGAGGTGCTGGTGGACAATGTGGCCAAGAGCATCAAACATCAAATGGGAATGAAATGGCCACGTAACTCGCACCTGTTTTCTCATCACACACGACCCCGACTTGCCCGAACTCACTCTGTCTCCACTCTTTACGTTCCTTGATGTGCGCTCGACGGCACGGCTTCAGCAAACCTGTCGTTACCTAGCTGCGCTCCCTTCTCCATTGCAAGACGACGACTGTTTCAAGTATGCAGTCGAGCTGGCCGACTGGCCGACAGCACAGGCCATACTTTTTCGGACAGACCAGCTACTGTCAAGCTGGTGGGGTCATTGTGGGCAAGCGTTGCTGCTTGCGCTGGGGGTGCAGCCTGTGCACGGCATCGTCGGCGCGGTCACGCGTGGTTCTCGGTAAGCCGCCCAGATCGTCGTCGCCGGCGGCGACTGCGCCGCGCTGCGGCTGATCCGCGTCGCAGCAGATCCAGTCGTGCCGAGTGGTGCGACGCCGCGAAACCGGTGCGCGCCGAGGGCGACGACAATGGTAGGGAGGAGGAGAGGGAACTGGTTGAGTGTGGTGCTGGTGGAGAAAGGCCTTGTACATGTGCTCCTCTTGAGCACCATCACCATCACCATCACCATTGCCTGCACAATGCACAAATACGCGTTGAAGTTTCCATTTCGGCAGCGAGCGGTTCTGGCTGGTTCTGGCCGGTTCTGGCTCGCCGTCCTTGTCGCTTGACCGCGCAACGCTCGTCTCGCGCCCGAGCGCCGACAGCGCGGTTTGGTCATAGAACCCCTGGTTTGGTGCCGCGATGAGCGCGACGCCGAAAGTGAGGAAGAAAAAGGCGCAAGAAAATATGATGTGCGGTGAGCACACGATCGGGGTGGCATCCCACACGCCGACACCGCGACGGCCCACCGCACGCTGGCTGTGCCCACCGCAAGTCCGGCTGAATGCGCAACCATGAGAGAGACGACCTGCACGACCGACCACCACCACCAACAGCACGACCACGACCGACCACGGCCCCGCCAGCCCCTGCGCGCGGCCCGGCATGCTGTGGAGCAACCGCATCCCCGCGACGAGCGCCCGCTCCGCCGCGCCGGCCGCACCCCCGCCCGCTGCTCGCCGCATCTATGCTCAACCTCGCCAACGTCGACATTGCCAGTCTGGCCACGACGGCGCCGTGGCCCGCCGTCCTCGCCGCCGATGCCGTTTCCGCCCTTGAGGTGCCTGCTCCGCTCGTATGCTCGCCATGACCACACATCGCGCGCGCGAACGGCACCCATTTCGCGCCATTCTGCGCCAGTTTGCTGAGCCGCGCGGACCCCTCGCTTCTACCTCCACCAGGATCTGGCAACCTTCCTCGATACCGATGCGCTGCACCGCGTCGACGGCATCGATGGCGTCCCGGCCGACGGCGTCCCGGCCGACTGCGTCCTGGCCGACGGCGCGCATGCGCACCCACCGTCAGGTGCCATTCTGCCACCCCCACCTCCACCACCACCGGCTCCAACATCGCTCAACCCGTATACCGACTTTGGCGACCCAATGTCGCCGGCGCCCACACCCCCGCGCACGACCACGGACAGCGCGCGCCAAGGCTACGATGCCTGTTCTCCGGCCCTCGCGCCCACTGGACACCTCGTGCACCTGTTTCGGGCCAATCCGAGCCAAGTGCTCGCTGGAATCGACAGCATCAGCGCGTTTACGCCGCACGCACCCGAGATTTCGTGCTGTGCGCATGTACGGGTCTTGTTTCCTGGGTATTTTCTGTGGACAAGTCGGCTCAAGATTCGTGTTTGTTGGCATAGGCACGAGAAATTGGTCAACTCAGGCAGGAAAAGCAGATAATGCTCACCAAGGTACCGCTCGCTCGTTCGCGCGCCCGTTGGGTCCTCGTGCTCGCTCGCTCACGCACGGGCGCTGCTTGGCCCATAGATCCAGGCGGCCTACCGCGGCGATCCGGCCGGTTACACGCTGTGGGTCCAGGAATCCGGGGTACCTATACCGACCGTGCAATACTTCGCTTGCCATGATTGCGCCGTGATGCCTACCGCTTCTGACCACTGCATGATCCGCTCTTTCTAGATTCAACTCGACCCGGTCATGTCGCCGCTACCGGACGTGCCATTGCCCCCGCCCGCGGCCAACCCGATTCGCGGCGCCAACGTGATGCTGCCGTGCCCCCCGACCATTCCGACGCCAACCGACGACCTGCTCTTCCCGCCGTCCTCCTCGTCCGACTCGCCGCGATCGCCCTCGTGCAACCCGCACTTGATCTTCCCCGGCAGCAGCCTCGCGGGCGCAACGGCGTCGTTGTCGCGATTGCGTTCCGTCGAACCCATGGACATCGACTCCGAATCAGACTCGGACGACGACAGCGACGCGTCGTTGTCCGGCATGTGGCGCCGCCGCGCGCACGAGCGCCCGCCGCCACCGTTTCCGCGGCTCAACGGCAGTTCGTCCATGTCGCCGTGCCCGGTGGAGGCGCCCGCACGGCGGGGAACGAGGAATGAGGAGCCGCGGCTGATTGTGCGCATTCCGAGGTGGAGGTTGCTCGGGCGGCCACCGCCGCCGCCCGCGCGAACGCCGTCGCCGGCATCGTCGATGCTCTCGTCGGCCGTCTGCTTTACGCTGGACCCAAGGCCATCGCTGCCGGCCGCGAGTTCCGCACCGGCTCCGCTTTCTGCACCCGCTCATGGTGCAGATTCGGCAGCACCTGCACCGGGACCAGCGGATGCACCGACCCCGGCACCATCACCCGCTCCATCGGTGGCACCCGCACCATCACCAACCCCATCCCGAACACCCTCTCCCCCACCCGCATCCGCACCCGCGCTCTCCGTCCTCTCCACCGCACCCGCCGCGCCCGCACCCATTCCCGCGACTCCAGTACCCGCCGCATCATCGACGACCGCAGCACCGGCAACGGCACTGACCCTGCGCACACTCCTCATGCCGTCGCCGCTCCCAGCCGGCGCGATTCCGCTTCCGACCGCTCCCGCACCTGCCTCACCTCCACTTCCACCGGCACTGCACGTTCCGCCGCCACTCCCGCCCCTCCCACCCCTCCCGCTGCGCGCGCCGCCGTTCCGGCGCATGGCCGTCGAGCAAGTCGTGATCGAGACCTCGTCGCCGACGCCGGTGGTGCAGAAATCGGTCGTGCGCGATGCGAAGGTGGCGGGCCCATTGCCGCCGCCGCTGCCGCCAGCACTGCTGCTGCCGACGACCCCAAGGGCGCTGCGGGCGTCGACGTCCGCGGCTGCGGCCACCCCGGGCGGGTCGACGCCGAGGGCGAGGCGGTCGAAACCGGTCGATGAGATGGGGTCGCCGCCGGCGATTGCGACGCGGGCATGGCGCACACTGGCGGAAGCCGCGGCCGCCGAGTCGGGGACACCTCCGGCGACGCCAAGGATACGGCGCGCGCCGAATACCGCAACGATCGAGGCGGACACGCCGGCGATGGCGACACGGGC
>GG745352.1:186208-303683 GCA_000151295.1 Allomyces macrogynus ATCC 38327 | reverse complement strand
CAAGCCGACGCGGATGGGCGCCGGCACGGTCGCGATCGCGGCGGCCGCCGCCGCCCCCGCCGCGGTTGCGGCGTGGTCGGCGCGTGCAGGATTCCAGCGACGAAGAAGACGACGACCTGATTGGCGTCGAGGGGGTGGATTCGCTATCGCCATTGCTCGCGGCCGACTTGCATGATTCGGGCCACGGCGCGTCGCGCGCCGCGTCCCCCGAGTTGGACCTCGATGAAGGCCCGGTGCCAGTGGCAGCGGCACGCCCGCACAAACGCAAGCTCGAGCTGGTCACGAGCGAGGTGCTCAATATGGTGACCAAGCGGCCGCGCGATGGGGTGGTCGAGGTGATAGGCGTCGTGTGAGCATTGGTTATTTTTTTTTTTTTTTTTTTTTTTTTTTTTTTTTTTGTTGGGACGCATATCGCCTTTTGATCAATTTCTTCTACTCGCGCTTTGGGCTTTCACTGCTGATTCCCGCTCGGCCTTTCCCTTTACGCTCGACGGCTCAGATGCCGGAATATATTGGATCTACCTCCTATTGTCCGTGCGGGTCAGTCAACCCCAACTTCCCGCCCGTCGCGATCACCAGGACCGCGACGGGCTTCGCAGTCCACTCCTTGCATCCATCCTCACGAGCAGTCTCTCCTACGCCTTCATCCGAGTCTCTCCACCCGTTCAACGCGCACCCCGACGCACCGGCGGCACCCCCCACCCATTAAAACTGCAGCTCAGCGGTCCCCGAACCACCTCCGTCTGCTTGATCTCGACACTCACCAGGTATTTATCCCCCGTGCTCGCATCACGCACGGGCATGACCCACGTCCGCGCACACCGGCCCTTCGCACGCACCAGATCGCTCGCAAGGTACCGGTTCGCCCACATTTCCGGGTACTTGCGCGCATACCCCTTGCGCATCGCCACTGCATCGTGCGGGTCGCGGCGCAATACCTGCGCGCGGTACGGCGACTGCGTCACGTTCGCCAACGGCACGAGCGACGCGGCCCACGCTGAATCGGGCACGCGGCGCCGGTCCATGTCGACGGGCGGCGTGCACGGCACGTCGCCGACGTAGGTCGCGGTGCGCGTGTCGGGCAGCGGGAAGGTGATGGTGCCCGGGAGCGTGGAGGACCCGAACTGCGCGCGGACGGTGGTGGTGCTGCACACGTCGACGTCGGTGAACTCGTAGCTGCGGTTGTGCAGAGCCGACCACGCGGTCAGCGAGGACAAGGCCGCGACCGGCTGGCCAGCGCACAGGTGCGGGTTGCACGCGGTGGTTGGCGATACGCCCGGCGCGTCGGCCGCGGCATCGGCGACACACAGGACCGAGAACGTCACGTCACGGTTGACGACGGGCTGCGTCATGTAGACGTGTTTCGTGAGATTCGGCACGACGAGCAGGACGAGCGGGACGAACAAGCACGTCGCGAACGCCGTCGCGCCGAGGACCAGCTTGAGCGTCAGGAACGGCCACGAGTGTGCGAATTCGCGCGCGGTCTTGCGCGCGCAGCAGCAGGCGGCCGCGGTCATGAGCGTGAGCTGCGTCGTGTGCCGCGCGATCAGGAGCGCCGAAATGACAATGCGCAACAAAGTCGGCAAGTTGGCGTCGCGCGGGCCGAGATTGCTTGATACGACGAGCAGGGTCGGCAAGTCTTTGGCGAAAATTGCAACAAGCGCGCGAAACTTGGTCCAGTTCCACCCGACCGACCGCATGTGCGAGGTGCGGTGCGTGTAGACGTGCGCCATGGCCTGCATCCACGAGAACCCACGCGACCAGACGCGCACGACCGACCGCAGGTCCCACAGGAGCAGGATGATACCCGTGGTCGTCGCGACCGAGACGAGCGCGAGAAAGACTTCGGCGGCGACAGACCCGCCCTCAGTCGGAGTCACGAGCGCGTGGCACGACCGCGAGTAGGTGGCCAGGTAGACAATGTTGAGGACCACGTCGGTTGTGCGCAGCAGCAAGTCAAAGAAAAACGACCCGATCCGGATCGGCGACGGCGAGAGCTGACCGGGGCCTAAGCCTGGGCCGTGATCCGGACCGTTCCCGTCGCCTGCGGACGCGTCCTTTTTCAGGTAGGGGCGCGTAATGGCGTCGTTCGACTCGGACCGCAAAGTCGACGTGCACGAGAGCGGCGGCGACGTCAGGACCGACGACTTGGACGAGCGCGTCGACGGTGGCTTTGTGGTGGACATGGTCGTCATTGCGGCCGTTACGACCGTTGCCACTGGTACGGTAACCGCTTCAAGCGGCCGCCGCGGATCGGGCGTGCCCGCGAACGGAATCGGTGCACCCACCGTCACGGCACGTGCGGGCAGTGCCATGAACGCGGCACCGACGGGCCCCGCAGATCCAGGCGGACTCCTCGTCGCGACACGTGCTTCTTGCAGGACCAGCGCCATGATCTGCGCATCAGTCTGCACAGCCGGGTCCGCGCTTGCTGGTTGCTCCGTGGACACGAGTGTCGGGAGCGAGCCGCCCGTGCCGCCGATGGCGCTCGTGGGGCGGCTCAGATGGTGCAGGATCGTGTCCCCCAGATCGAGGCTCGCGTTCGGGTCGGTCGCCGCAGCGGCGCGCGCGGGCACGCGCAGTGCGTTGGGTAGTTGCGCGGTCGACGGCCGCGCCGAGGGCGGCGGGTGGTCGGTCACGTCCATGGTGCAAGTTGATCGTGACTGGAGCCGCGTGCGCGTGCGCGAGCTTGGTTTGTCGGGACGCAGTACAGCGGGGCCGTTGCTTGCGCAAGACTGGGCCCGAGGGCGACGCGGTTCGCAAATCACCGCGCGACGCAGCGTGGTGACTTGTTCGGCGCGAGATGGGATCCAGCGCAAGAGATTGCAGCTAGTCTGGAGCGTGAGAGGGGGGGCAGGGCGGGGAGGCGGAGCGGGAGGACTGGCCGCGATTCCGGCGAAGATATCACCCCTGGCGACACGCCGTGGAGCAAGAGCGCAGTGAAGAATCGTTTGTGCGTTTGTGCAGTCGTTTGACGCCAAACAGGGCGCGATCACGTGCGGAATTGACGTGCTCCACGCCGCTTCGCTCAGACGGAAAGACAACACAAGGTGGAGAAGCACGGCACGACACACTTCCGCTTCCGGAATATTGCGGACGAGCTGCCTCGACTTGCGAAACAGCGCTCATCAGCGCTCATCAGCGCTCGTAACTGTCGCAACCATAACTCCTACGATGGCCCTGTCGGGCATCTTGTCGTTGCATGATGCAAATGTTGTGCGAGGAGACGACTGCGGAGCTCTAGTCGATTAAGCAGCAGGCGGCTACCAACCAGGAGTTCGAACGTCGGCCACAAGATCTGGCGTGCAAATCATGCTTGTCTAAAACTGTTTCCCTCCTCCCCGCGCTGCTCTTCCACCGTCTAGGGCATTCAGAAACAGATCTACGCCAACACTCAGCAGCTGCTCAACTTGCAGGTCACGCTCACAACACTCACCAAGCCCAAGCGCTCGTCCTCGCTCTTCAATATGGCCAGCCAGCCCATGACCGAGAAGCAGCTTGCTGACGGCATGGACGCAATCATGTCCCTCCTCCGCCAGCAGCACGAGGAAACAAAGAAACAATTGCAGGCACTGCAGACCAAGGCCGCCACAGAGGAGAACAATGCCAAGCAGATGCAGGAGAAGGAAGAGGAATGCATGCGTTTGGTGTTGTCAGTGGACAAGACTGTTGCCTCAATTGAGCAGCGCGTGAACCGAATTGAAGGTATGCACTCGCTGTTTGCATTGTGACCATGGCAAAACTGACTTGGCAAAACGATGAAGGCGGCCAACCAGTAGTGTGGAAGCAGTTCAGGTCAAGTCCAATGCTTAAACACGTCGCGCATACCGGAAACGTCTCATAATCGAATTTTGTTCTCAAAACAGGCTCGGCCGTGCTTGATCACAGCGCGAATGGGCCAGCGATTGCAGGCTCACAAAATACGGGTCATTTACTGATTCGCTCCTTGGCCGCGTGCAGCGCCGCGACCACGTCCGGGTCATTGAGCAGGTGCACGGCCGCGGGAAATTGCTCCTGCGCGAGCCGCACCAGCATCTGCTCGATGCGCTCCCCCTCGAGCGGGACCTTCCGGAAACGCGCCAAATCCACCATCACGTTCCGGGCACCCACCTCGCCACACACGACAAACGCTTCGACGAGCGCCGTCACAATGCTCGAGTCGATGCGCAGCCGCGTCATGCCCTGCTCATTTGCCGTCGCCGTCGTCGCCCACACCATGTTTGCCAGGGCACGGAGCCGCAACACGTCACGCGCACGGCCCACGGCCTCGACCATCCCCAGGACCGTCTCGTGCGTGGGCGGTATGCAGTCGACAGGGTCGGCCGTCATCCACAGCGGGTCGACGATTCCGACGGGCGGCGGGATCGAGTACCGCGCGCCGTGCCGGATCGTGGCCGGGTCGAGCGGCGCGGCCACGTACTTGTCCCAGAGCGTGAACACGACGTGCGGGACATTGGCGCGCGCGAGTGCCAGCATGAGTGCGCCGAGGTACTTGCGGTCGGTCATGGCCGCGTTGCCGCGGTGGAGCTGCTCCATGACGAGAGAGTGCACGCCGCGCGTTTCCTGGTACAGCCGCCGCGGGTCCTGCAGGATCGCGTGCGCGGCGGCCTCGAGAAACGCGGCCCACTCGCGCACGCCCAGCACGGTCGTGCCGTGCGTGGCCAGGAGCGCGTCAACATGCTGCCGCGCCTCGAGAAACGCCTCTTGCCGCTGAAGAATCGGCGCGTTGCGGCACTTGATGAGCAGCGGAACGACAGTGCGCGCAAACTTGAGTTCTGGCGCGTTCGCCGCAACTGTCTTGCGAGTCAAAACTTCATAATTGATGGTCGCGTTCGCGATTTCTAAGTGTTTCGGGTCGGTTGATGTGTGCGCTAAGGACAGGAGCTGGCCCAAAATCGCGGCGTTGGGGTCGATCTTGGCCTGCCACGTCATGTTGCGGTATCGAATGATCGCCGGGCCGAATCCTGCCACGTCGGCGCCGGCTTGGACCACCGTCTCAAAGTAGGGCAGCGAAAACGCAAAGTTGGGCGTCTTGAGCAGCGTCTCGTGCAGACTCCTCACCTGTTCGTTCATGTCCAGCGCAGACAGAGCCCGGAACAGTGGCACGTACAAATCGGCAGATCGCGACGCGGCGGGGATCTTGTCGAGCTTGCTGCCGAATCGCGCCAAGAGCCCCGAGTAGTCGGCGCGGTCGAGGTACTGCTCCATGGCGGCGCGGTAACCCTCGACGCCCGGATTCAATTCCTTGGTGAGAAGAAAGCCGGCAAACTCGGCCGCGTCCGCGGCGAGCCTGTCGTTCTTGAGTCGGTCCATAACAAACTTGATCTGCTCCGGCACGAGCGCGTCCTTATTATGATCGAGCATGGCGCGCGCAAGCTGGACAGCGTCGCGCGGGCCGTGCACAGCAGCCGTTGCTCGAACCCTGGCGGCATTGAGCTGCGCATTGTCCCACTTGTGCGTAATGACGTTCGTGTCGAGCGCCTGCTGGACCAACCGGTCGATGCGCGCGATCCCCGTCTCAGACGCCGGAATATCCTCGATCTTGCCATTCGCCTGGTCCTCGGCGATGCGCGCGTGCATCATGGCGATCATGCCAACGGCCGCGTCCGAGACTTCGCGGCGCGCGACCATCAGTTCAAACAGGTTCTCGACGTGCGACACGCGGTCTACCGTGTCGTCGAGCGTGCGCATGAAGAAATCAATCAGGTTGGTCACGGTATCTTGATTGAGCGCCGACCAGCCGCCTGCCATGGTAATGAGCGTCTCGAGCGATTCGACCGCGGCCTTGGCGCGGCGGAGCGCAACCGCTCGAATCACGTTGCTGCAAAACAAGTCGGACCGGTTCTGCAGCAGCATCTTCATGCCGTCAACTTGCGTGAACCCGTGCACAACCTCGACGACGCCGGCGGTCCAGTCGTCCCGGTCGACCTTGCCAGGCGGCCGGCGCGGAATCTTGCGCAGAGCAAACGCCATTTCGTGCAGCGCCTTGATGACGTCCTGGTGGGACTGCGCGCCGCTGCCATGGCCACGGCGATCCAAATCAGCGAAAAGACGAATCGTCGACCAATTGATATCCATGACGGCAGCCTTGAACTGGCCTGACTTCCCGTCGGCAATGGCCTTGGTCGCGGCCTGCAGCGATTCGAGCGTTGGCCGGGTCCCGCGCTTCGGTTTTGGTGCTGGTGGGGCAGCTGCTGCACGCGCCTTGGGCTTGCCGGGTGCCGCCGTCTTGCCTGCGAGCATGTCCTTTTTCGACAGAGCTCGTGTGGTCACTGTTTTCGGGATATCGGCCTTGTTTTTCGGAAACGAGCGAGATTCGGCCGTGCTCGAGCGTGACGCACCCGCGTTTGACGTGCCGCGCCGACCATCGCGGTCAGCATCCCACGCGTTCCAATAATCGCCAGAAGTACGGTTGTTGCGGCTCGATAACGCGGGGAGCGACGCATGATAGAGTCGAATGCCGGTAGTCGGGAGGTGGTCGTGGACGTGGCCATGGTTGGACGGTCGCTGCTGATCACAAGCTGGCAGTCGTGGTCGTGAGATGTGCTGGTGGCTGATCCACGTTGATGATACAGTCAGGCACACGGCGGTGCGCCATGACGTTGGTCGAGGAACAGCGATTGCTCGTTGCAGCATCGTGGACGACGGGAGATGCACGAACACTGTTGCTCGTGGCGAGGGCTTTGTGACTTGCCTGTGATCACGGCCAAGTCAGCAACACAATCAGAGAATCCTGTCAAACGAATCGCGCTGGCCGTCACTTTCCGCCGCGAAGCGACAGGAAAGGGTCGATATCCACAAACGTTGAAACTGTCATGATAAAATCCCGGTTGCGGGGACTGTATTTGCGGTGCCGCGACTCTGCGCTGGCGGCGACGTGAGCTGGTCGGGCTCCCAGGCCATGATCGCGTCAGTCGGGCACGTTGCAGGGACCATGTCGCCCTCGGGCACCCTGAACTCGAGCGCAAGGTCTGGCCTCGTCTCGAGCGCCAAGTCGAGCACGGCCCTGAACGGTTCGGTTCGGATCGGTTTCGTCAGTCATCGCACCATCTCTTGACGTAGCACGGTTTCAAAATGAAGAAACGTCACAACGTACTGGAGCTCGATCGATATCAACGAAATCTCGGCCTCAGCGCGGTTGAGCGTGTCTTCCATCCGCACGCGTTGCTATTCGAGGCCACCATCGCAGTCAGCAACAAAAGTCATGCCTCGCTCGCCGAACCGTCATCGACCGTACCCTGCGCAACCGCGCAAACCGCTGCTGCAGGTCATGGTACATGTCTTTCGGGTTCATCCCATCTTTGGCGCCCGCCGCGAGCTCCGACTCGACCTCGGTCTCGTGCGGGGTCAGAGGCACCGCAATGCTTTCGGTCGATGACGAGCCCGACTTGGCGCTACGCTTGGAACGGGTCCCGCTCGCTGACGCGCGCGTCGTGGTCCTTGGTTCCCCAGACGGTCCCGACGCGTCGGTGATGGACGCTCGTCGCGACGTTGACGCGGAATGGGCCGTGCCGCGCTCCGACGACGAGTCAACATCCATTGTCGCACTTGTTCCAACGGCGAGCGTGCCCTGATGAGCGGAATGGATGGCGAATTGGCCGCGGCAATGGGTAATTGGGGAGACCGGAGTGCCCACGACAGGTTCACGAATTGACTGTTGAGATTATTCGCGAGCTTGAATCAATTGCTGCGAGTGGCCCGGCGAAATTGTGAGCGTCCGCCCAGGCAAGGATTTTTTGCTAGGATTTGGTTGATTTGCTTCAGAAACACGGCCAGATGTCTCCTGAGGAGCGCTATCCCGTGACAGGGTACGGCCAGGGCAGCTAGGAGTCGCACCCAGGGCGACCAGGATGAACGCGCAAACCAACACGAGACGACTCGCACGACGAGTCTGGTGTTGACCCATGCTGGTCTTTCGTCCCAACGGTAAACGGCGCTCGGTGCGTATATTATCCGATCGAATTAAAGTCCACCCGGTCCCGTCGCCTTTCCGCGAAGCTCAGTCGCCTGCTGGGCATCCCGAATCACCGAACCGTGCCCTCTTCTTCGCCCGCAACCGCATCAGTTCTTGCGCTCCGCAATCGTCTTACCCTCCGCCTCCTTGTCCTACTCCACCTGGTCGCCCACCGGCTTGCGCATGGCGCGATCCAGCATGTCCTCGTCGTTGGCCAATGCCTTGCGCAATTTCGCCTCATCCATCTTCTCGGCCGGGCGCGCGGCTTTACCAATCTTGGTCGTCGCCACGGGCCGCGGGATCTTGGACGGGGACGCCGGGCGCGGCGGGATCTTGACGGCCGTGGCCGGAGGGGAATTGGCGGGCGACGACGACGCGGCACCGGGCAGCACTGCTGGAGCATGCGGCGCACGCAGCTTGCTCGGCGACCCGGGAGCGCCGGGGAGCGTCGACGGGACTTGAGGCGCCCGCAGTTTGCTCGGCGACGGCGTGCGATCCTTCGTCGTAGTTGGCGACGAAACGCGATCCTTGTTCGTAGGTGACGGCACGCGATCGTTGCCCGACGCCGCCGCGTCGTGCTTGGCCGGCGACGACGACGACACGCGGTGCTTGCCCATGGGCGAGAGCGGGCGCGGCGGCTTCGACCACTCGAGGTTGTTGGTCACAATCTCGTCTAGCATCGCAAGCTCGGCTGGCGTGTGCGACCCCTTGGTCTTGAGCAGAGGAAGCCCGGCGTGTGTCTTGGAGGGCGACGACGGCGACGCGGCATGCGCGTCGTGCGCGTGATCCGCGAGTCCGAGCGACGGTCCCGCCTTGGACGGCGAGGCCGGACGGTGGTGGTCGTTTGCGTGCTCGCCGCTCGCCACTGGGGATCCGGCCACGGGCGTGCGCGGCGCGGTCTTGCCGGGCTTTTCCTTGGCTTCGAAGCGTGAAGAAGGAGAATCATCAGGTCGATGAAGGTCGCGCTGGGTTCGCAAGAGCGCACAACGTACAGTACGGAGACGCGGCGCTCGCCGCCTTCTGGTGCAAGTTGTAGGATGATTTTTCGACGGGCATCGTAGCTGCCTGGTTGTGATTGAGCGCGGTGAGATGGTGTGTTGGTCGAAAAACGAACGGGCGCGCGTGGCCAGTCGAAACACGGAGAGCGAGAGTGTACTGGCGTCAAGTCGCAGAGACGAAGAGACGCGCTTCCAAGTGCTGGTGGTTGTGATTTGCGCTCTCGACCGCTCTCGACCTCAGGGGGCCGTTAACGGCGCTAAGGCGCGCTGCAGCCAAGGCCCGCAAAGCCGCTCGTTGTCGAAGCACGGATATGCATCGATCATAACGCGTCTCCCACCGAAGTCTCACGACCGATCGTAACAAAATCGCAAAAACAGCTCTATTTCCCACCAAGCAAGCAGCAAGCAACACACGCACGTTGAACAAACGGATTCGACAGCGACAAGGACAAGAACGACGCAAAAGAAGGCCATCAACGATTACGGCGCCACCTTGATCACCGGCAAGCCCGGAACCGTGGGCTCGACCACATCGCCTACTGTCAAGGGATAGTACAAAGAGCCGCTCGCGCTCGACAATTCGTCGTCCTCCTCGTCAAGCCCACTATCATTGTCCGTAGCTACCGCCGCCGCCGCCGCCACCGCCGCTGCCTGCATCGTCAGCAGCGTCGGCGCCGACGATGACGACCGCCCACGATCCATGCTTGGCCTCGGCGACAGCGACCGCCGAATCGACTTGGCAGCCATCTTGACAAGCTTGCCCGGGTACCATGCCGCAACTTCTGGAGTGGCCGACCCATCAAGAATCGCCGCGGCCTCGGCCGGGTGCATGAACCAGCGCGCGGCTTCGACGGCGGTACCATGTGCTTGGTACCCGTCACGCAACTCGGCCTGGATCGCGGCACCGTGCGCGTTCACGACGGCCGCAACGCGGTCTGCGAGCCGTTGCGCGACGTGCAGAGCTTTGGCGTCCGACTCGGGCTTGCCCACCGGTACGGCGCCCTCGGCCGGGTCTTTGAGCAGGTCGGTGTCACGAACGCCGCGGAACGCCTTGTGCGCCAGCGAGCGCATTGTCGTGGGCGCGCATCGCATCGACCAAGCGCCTGACTGCGGGTCGATCTTGTAGTACGGCAGCAACCGCCATCCGTGGTCGGCGACCCACGTCACTGCACGCAGGACAGCGTCGACTTCGGTAGTCGGCGTAAAGTAGTTGAACGAGAATCGCAGGTATCCCGGCTTGAGCGAGTCGAGCTTGGCCGCGACGAGCGGGCACGCGCTCGTGGCGCACGGCGACGGCTGCGCAGGACCATGAACCATGCGGCGGCGCACGGACGGGTCCTGGCTCAAGAGCGTCTGGTAGGTCTCGACCTGCTCGGGCGTCAGCTTGAGGAGCGAAATGCCAAACGGCCCGGCACACCTGATCAGCGAAAATGACTTCGGTCAGTCCCCGAAACGAGTGGTTTGGAATAAGGGAGAGGGGATACGTACATGCACCCACCGCGCGTTTGCACCCCGAAAAAGTCGTTCAAGACCGACGACACAAAGTTGTAGTGCAAGAACTTGGTCGGCGCGACCCCCTCTTCAACGTCGCCCGGCGCCAGCACCTGAATGCAGAACACGGGCACGCGCATGCCCTGGGTCTCGCCGAGCACACGAATCTTGGGGTGCTCCGACATGACGCGCATTGCGCGCGCGGCCAGTGCGTGCTCGCGCCGCTCAATCTCGGGAACGCTCATAATCTGCTTGACGCGGAACGCGAGCCCACAGCGGATCGCCTCGACAATCGCGGGCGTACCGGCCTCCTCGCGCTCCTCGAGATCGTGCAGGTACTCGTGCTCGGAGCCCGTCACGAAATTGACGGACCCACCACCTGGGCGCGTCGGGGCGTCTGGTCGAAACAATGAACTGCGTGCAACCAGGACGCCGGGCGTGCCAGGCCCGCCGATGAACTTGTGCGGCGACAGGAAAACTGCGTCCTTGTACGCCAGCCCGCGGTCCGCGACAGGAACCGTCTCATCATCGGCCGGGTTCATGTCGATCTCCACATACGCTCCGACGCCTGCGTAGTCGAAGAATGCGAGGCCACCATGCCGGTGCATGATGCGCGAGAGCGGGCGCGTGTCAATGGCGATACCCGTCAGGTTGCTGCCCGCCGAAAAAGAACCAATCAGGAGCGGTGACCCGGCGTCTTTCGCGGCCACGACTTGCCGCTCCAGCTCGGCCAAGTCGAGTTGGCGGCCTGTCGCATCGAGAGGGATCGTGATGACACTGGCAACGGACTCGCGCCACGGCAAGAGATTCGAGTGGTGCTCCGAGATGGAGACGAACACGGCCGGCTTGGGCGCAGACACGGCCCAAATACTGCGATCATAGAGCCGCAACGTCGTGGCCAGGTGGACAATGGCTGCGGTACTGCCGGAACCTGTAAAGATCACGCTGTAGAGCTTCTTGTCGGCGTTGAGGCACTCTCGAATGACGTTGCGCGAGCGTTCGCGTTGCGCCATGGTGCGCCGTGCCGTGACAGTCGTGGTCGTGTGCGTGTTGGCGTAGAACGGCAAGACATGGTCGCGGATCGTGTCCTCGATAAACTTGAGCGGGCGACCCGACGCGAAGTAGTCGCAGTAGATGACCGACCGTATGCGGCCGATGGGGGACGCAAACGGAGCACGGGCGCCAATCACCGACTGAGTGACCGTACGGACTCGCGCTTCGGCGTCAAGAGGGTTGAACAGGGCGTCGATTTGGTCCATGCTTGAAGAACGGAAAATGAAGGCTGGATTGTGGTGCTGAGCACGATTTGTGGCGGGGGCCAGGCGTTCTTGTTGTTGAGCCAAGAGCAAGAGAGAGAAAGGGTGAGCGGGAGGAAGCACGCCAGCTCAAGAGTCCTTGCACTGTCATGGCGCCGTCATCCTGTCAAGCATTCACCTGGTGAGCCGCACCGCAGCCACCTGGGCGGAGGGCTGATTGATGGCCACGACATGTGAGAGCTACGCCCGCAGCGTGATTGTTTTGCAGGGAGGTCGTGCGAGCCTCCATTCCAGACTGAGGCAAAGGGGAGTTTCGCATCTTGCCCCGGCTTGCCCCTTGCCGCAGCCGCCGCTTCTGACGCGGTTGTGCCCCATGCCATGTTGTGGGGCAGGGCCGTGAGCCAGGACTGACACCGCACGAACAAGCATCGTCAAAATACGCGCATAGTCCAACTGTCGCCACGCGCCGTTGCGGCAGCCGCGTCCGCATCTTGCGCACCTGATCTTACATGCCTGTGATGCGATGCGAGCGAGTACTGCGCACCAGGAGAATATGTTGTTTCATGGCGCCGTCGTTGATACTGCATAAAGAGTCGCAACTGCACTTCACCATGCTGATTTGTCGGGCTGGCTGGTGGGTGGAGAAGATTGATGCTGTATGCTTGAGACTATTCCTGTGGCCTTCTATCGTGCCTCATCCGCGCAAGTGGACAGATGGACTCGTTCGTTCACTTCCGATCAATTCACTTGACTCCAGCATATTGAACTTTGTGATTCATGAATTTTCCCGTATTCCACAACGACAATTGATAGCCCCGCTTTGCTCTTCAACTTCCGCTTGACTTGCTTCCCCTCACATCAGAATGGCGAGATCACGCCGCCACAACACTGCCCCATGAACCCGCCTACAACCCATCTCGGACGCTCGCCACAGAACAATCCAACGATGAGTTTGCGCGCAGCATTCCGCAGTCACTGTCGTCCACGTTCAGAACGGTCGAGCCATTCGTCACAGTCACGGCGCTATCGTTTATCGATGGTGCCATAGCAAACGTCGGCTTCTGCTTGTCGCGGCTGTGGCGAGCCGGAAGCGACGCGCGCATGCGGCCGACCATACGCAGCATCAGCGCAACCGGCGCTCGTGACGGTTTTGGGACGTCGACATGTCCCAGCATGAACACAGCGTCAGCCGGATGCATAAACCAGCGCGCCGCTTCAACGGCCGTGCCGTATAACTGAAACCCGTCGTACAGCTCGGCCTGGATCGCCGCACCGTGCGCACGCAACACCACGCCGACGCGGTCCGCGAGCCGCTGCGCGACGCGCAACGCCTTGGCGTCCGACTCAGCGGGCTCATTGGCAACTGTCAATGCGCCGTGTGCTGGTACCATGAGCAGATCGGCGGTGGGGAGGCCACGGAGCGACTTGCGCGACAGTTTGAGCATGACGGTAGGTGTGCACCGCATCGACCATGCACCAGACTGCGAGTCGACGCGGTAATAAGGCAACAGCCGCCAGCCGTGATCCGCGACCCACGTCACGGCGCGCAAAACCGTGCCAACTTCGTCAATCGGCGTGAAGTAGTTGAACGAGAAGCGCAGGTACCCGGGCTTGAGCGAGTCGAGCTTGGCAGGAACTGGCGAGCAAGGACCCGTGTTGCACGAAGGCGCTGATCCGTGAATAAGGCGGCTGCGCACGGCCGGGTTTTGACTCAGCAGCGTCTGGTAGGTTTCGACTTGCTCGGCGGTCAGGTTGAGGAGCGAAATGCCATAAGGTCCAGCGCACCTGAAGGTGGAGACAGTAACTGTTAGTGAGAATCGCGAAATAAAACAAACAGTATCAAGGATGAAGCGTACATGCACCCACCGCGCGTCTGGATGCCGAAAAAATCGTTGAGCACAGCCGACACAAAATTGTAATGCAAGAACCGAGTCGCGGTTGTGTCCACATCAGGCGAGGCAATCTGGATGCAGAACACCGGCACGCGCTCGCCCTTGGTATCACCGAGTACGCGAATGCGCGGATGTGCCGTAAGCTGCTCAAGCGCATGCTTGGCGATGGCATGCTCGCGCAACTTCATTTCCGCAACCCCGACCAGTTCCTTGACCCGAAAGACGAGGCCGCATCGGATAGCCTCCACAATAGCGGGCGTACCGGCCTCTTCACGCTCTTCGAGATCGTCCAAATACTCATGCTCCATGCCCGTGACGAAATTGACCGAACCACCACCAGGGCGAGTTGGCAGATCCGGTCGAAAGAGAGAGCTGCGCGCGACCAGCACACCGGGCGTGCCGGGACCGCCAATAAACTTGTGCGGGGACAAGAAAACGGCGTCCTTGTAGGCCAAACCACGGTCTGCAGTCGGGACCGTCTCGTCGTCGACCGGATTCATGTCGATATCCACATAGGCCCCGACACCCGCGTAGTCGAAGAACGCGAGACCGCCATACCGGTGCATGATGCGCGAGATCGGATCAGCGTCGACCACTATACCCGTCAGGTTGCTTCCAGCCGAAAAGGAGCCAATCAAGAGTGGAGACCCAGCCTCTTTTGCTGCCACCACTTGTCGCTCGAGCTCCACCAGATCCAGTTGGCGGCCGGTCTCGTCGAGCGGAACTGTGACGACCTTGGCCGCCGAGTCGCGAAATGGAAGAATGTTCGAGTGATGTTCGGCCAACGAGATGAACACGGTTGGCATCGGCGCGCCGGCCTGCCAAACGCTGCGATCGTAAAGCTGCAACGTCGTCGCTAGGTGGACAATAGCCGCAGTGCTACCGGAACCGGTAAAAATGACGCTATACAAGTCCTTGTCGGCGTTGAGGCACTTGCGAATTACATCTCGTGCGCGCTCGCGTTGCGCCATGGTGCGGCGGGCCGTGATGGTTGTCGTCGTGTGTGTGTTGGCGTAGAATGGCAGAATATGGTTGCGGATCACGTCCTCGACAAACTTGAGCGGACGGCCCGATGCAAAGTAGTCGCAGTAAATCACCGACCGCGTGCGGCCGATAGGTGAGAGAAAGGGCGCACGCGCGCCAATCACAGACTTGTGAATGGCACGGATTCTCGCGTCGGCGCTGATAGACGACAGGATGATCTCGTCGATACGGTTCATGATCGAACGACGGGTATCGGGTTGGCAGACGGGGAGAGCGGTCGCGGGCGATCCTGCAGGGTAAGTTGGCTGGAAGAGCAGGAGCAAAGCGGGATCAAACTTGTTCCTGAAACTGGCTGTGGATCAGAGTACGTGCATGGAGGCGTTGTCGTTCCTTGAGGTGAGGGCGGGCTTGACATTTGTAGCCTGCGCTGCACTGCTCGACCACGTTCGTTGGGTGCAGACCATGCGTTTATCTGCACTCCTGACGTTCACACCAGACAACGAACGCGCGCGCACCGTCGCGCACAGCTGCGCCGCCGGTCAAGCCAAATGTGGAAATGATGTGCTCCAGGCGGCGGTCGCGCGTCGCACGGGCAGACAAGTGGCGTTATTCTCAGATGCATCGGCTAAGGTGGCACAAGTGGAGCCAGGGTAGTAACAAGGAGGAGAAGCGAAAATTGATCGCCAAAACTCCGGTTCGCGGCTGCGCCATCGAAAGAGCGCACCACGAGGGCCCAGGTATGGTCATTAACGGGGTTTCGGTATTGAGGGTCGTCCGTGGTCGGGCAAATGGAAGTAAACACCGTTGCGTCCCCTGAACGTTTACATATGTGGTGCGAGCCCCTCGCCTTGCTTCGGTGATCGCTCTGGGAATGAATGATGAAGACCGAAGACCATTCTCAGAAATGGAAGCAACTGGTCTAGGTGTGGTGTGGAGCTCTGTCTGTTGAGCCGATGATGGTTGCCAGCGTGGGCAAAAATATTCGCAATAGTCCTTCGTTTCGTCGCAAAACATACCTGTTTTAGACGGTGACCAGTTCAAGCCAAAGAAACTTAAGTGAACTCGCTGCGACTTGCAGCTCCAATGTTTTCATGGCTCCTTCGCCAAAATCGATAGAGAATGCTGCACCGACACTCCCAACCACAGGTTCCGATGACTTTTTCACGAATAATCTTTTCATTCTATCAGTTCATTTTCCCTCGAACACGTCGTGGTCGGGCCGGCACTATGAAATCGTTGTTTCGAGGTCATGCCTTGCGTCTGTTGCAAAGGTGGGCTCATAATCTCCTGTTGAATTGACAGCGCATACCACAGCTGACGAGTGGTGAAGACAATGTGGACCTGAGAGGCCGAAGGCTGGAGAACATGTCTTGATTTGCATGCTACTACGCCTGCGGGTCCCTCCAACCATGGTCCGATAAGTAACAACAGTCTCTGTACTGGAGCATGGAACCCATTCAGCAACAACGATGTGGGAGATTTGTAAGAAAGTTAACATTTATTCTCATTTCCAACGATCAAGATTTTTCCAATTTGAATAATGACAGGGCAAACCGCAGGTGATCGAGCTGGTGCGCAGCGGTTCTTTTGCACCAAGGGCGTTGACGAAGCGCTGGCACCGACGGCCAAAGCAACAATTAAACAACAAACAACAGAACAGCGCTCATAACGGAGCGATAGACAACGGTTGCCGCTTGAGTGCAGCATGACAACAACGAACGAGGCAGGGCGCTCACATGAAAGCAACAAAACATCATGCTGCGATGCCGACGACAGTGACAGCATGCGACGCTGACCCATCCGTGCGATGATGCTTGCCATTCACCAAAGACGCGTCGCGCGACGAGACGGGCGACACGTCCACACCGCTGTCCTCGCCCTCCTCCAGCTGTTCTTGCACCGGCCGCGTGCTGACCAGACTTGTCAACCCAAAACTACCGCGGCGCGATACTGTTGCACGCAGCCGTCCCGCAACACGCTGCATGAGCATCGTTGGTTTCCGAGTCCCGACAGTAACCACTGTGTCCGCCAGCATGTCGACGGCCTCGGCCGGGTGCATGAACTGTCGCACCGACTCGACAGCCGCGCCATACATCTGGAACCCGTCACGTAAATCGGCGCGGATCGCGGCGCCGTGCACCCGAACAATGGCACCGACGCGGTCAGCGAACCTTTGGGCAATGCGCAGCGCCTTGGAGTCCGACTCGGCGGGCACGGACGCGACGGGTGATGTGAATGCATGCGTCGGAACGGCCTGCAAGAGCGTTTCAGGAACGCTGCGGTAGTTCTTGCGCGACAGCTCGAGCATGGCCGCGGGCGTGCACCGCAGCGACCATGAGCCTGACTGGGAGTCGACGCGGTAGTACGGTAGCAGCCGCCACCCGTGGTCGGCAATCCAGGTCACGGCGCGCAGGACAGCGTCGACCTCGGTGGTCGGTGTGAAATAGTTGAACGAGAATCGCAGGTAACCTGGACGCATCGACTCAAATTTGGCCACGTCTGGCGATGACAATGAGCAAGGGCCCGAGGCGCATGGTTGCGCTGGTGCAGAAACGAGACGGCGGCGCACGGACGGGTCCTGGTTCACGAGAGTATGCAGAGTTTCGATTTGGTCGTTGGTCAGGTTGAGGAGCGACGTGCCGTATGGGCCGGCACACCTACGGGAGGAGAAAGTATAGAATTGCGTTATCAACACGAAAATATCGTCGAGAGGCGGGGGCAAGACGTACATGCACCCGCCGCGCGTCTGGATGCCGAAAAAATCGTTGAGCACAGCCGACACGAAATTGTAATGCAAGAACCGATTCGCGGTTGCTTCTACATCGGGCGCGGCGATTTGAATGCAGAAGACCGGTACGCGAGCGCCCTTGGTGTCGCCGAGCACGTGAATTCGTGGGTGCATGGCCAGCTGCTCAAGCGCATCTGTTGCGATCGCATGTTCACGGCGCTTGATTTCCGCGACCCCAACCAATTCCTTGACGCGGAACACGAGCCCGCAACGGATCGCTTCAACAATCGCGGGCGTGCCGGCCTCTTCACGCTCCTCGAGATTGTTGAGGTACTCGTGTCCGGATCGCGTCACGAAATTCACGGACCCGCCACCAGGGCGTGTCGGAGCGTCTGGTCGAAACAATGAACTGCGTGCAACCAGGACGCCGGGCGTGCCAGGCCCGCCGATGAACTTGTGCGGCGACAGGAAAACTGCGTCCTTGTACGCCAGTCCACAGTCCGCGACAGGAACCGACTCATCATCGGCCGGGTTCATGTCGATCTCCACATAAGCCCCGACGCCTGCGTAGTCGAAAAACGCGAGACCGCCGTGCCGGTGCATGACGCGAGCAATCGGATCAGCGTCGAGCACAATGCCCGTTAGGTTGCTGCCCGCCGAAAAAGAACCAATCAGGAGCGGCGACCTGGCCTCTTTTGCAACCACCACTTGCCGTTCCAGTTCGATCAAGTCCAGCTGGCGACCGGTTGCATCGAGCGGGATCATGACTACGTTTGCAACAGATTCGCGCCATGGAAGCAAGTTCGAGCGATGCTCCGAGACGGAGACGAATATGGTTGGCTTGGGCACGCCCTTGAGCCAAACGCTGTGATCGTAGAGCCGCAATGTAGTGGCCAGGTGGACAATGGCCGCGGTACTGCCGGAACCCGTAAAAATAACACTATACAGGTTTTTGTCGGCATTGAGGCACCGCCGTATCACGTCGCGTGCTTGCTCGCGCTGTGCCATCGTGTACCGCGCCGTGACAGTCGTGGTCGTGTGCGTGTTGGCGTAGAACGGCAGGACATGGTCGCGGATCGTGTCCTCGATAAACTTGAGCGGGCGACCCGACGCAAAGTAGTCGCAGTAGATGACTGAACGAGTGCGGCCAATGGGCGATGCAAATGGGATGCGCGCCCCCATCACCGCCTGTGAAATGGTGCGAATTCGAGCGTCAGAAGTCAGCGGAGCAAGGGTCGTGTCGATTTGGTTCATAATGGTTGAGCTGGTCTGGGACTTCGTTGGAGAGCGCATCCAAGGACCGCGGCCCTGGGTCGGTGAACGCGTTGCTTCTTATTCGGTCGTGGACCTCAGCGGGGCGACTTTGAAGCAAGAGGGTGTGGTAGCATTGCGTGTGGCCCAATCGACATGGACAGCAAGACAACAACCTTAGTGTTTGCGTCCGCTGTGGAATCTTCCCACGCTCAGTGCCGCCAGACTTGTCCACCAGAACCCGAACTGAAGCGCGGGAGCAAGAACTCGTCGCGAGATCGGCTGCCCACCTCCAACCCTGAACGATGCACCTTGGGTGGGCGGTTGAGATGGTGATCGATGCGGACAGGTATTCGCTTCAATCTGGAGCCAGGTTGGCGCGATGTGCACCAAACATGCACGCGCACTTGCACATCCTGCAGTCGGACAATGCTATCCGACAAGATCGCCCGATTTATCCGCCATTGATGTACACAGCTTTTTCTGGCGCCGGCCCACCGAGCCCACCTTACTAGGTGCACGCATGGATGTTGGAATGCATCAGCGTGCAGGCCAAAAAACGTTGTCCAACGTGAGTGAAACTATTTGTGAAGTGACAACTCCGCCCCGTAATGATTTTTAGCACGTCAAAAGGAAACAAGCATGGCAAGAACAGGAACACGCAGAGCGGAAAATCGATCGAGAAGGCAAAGACTTCAAGAAACGACGGTCGGTTTCTCGCGCTTTTTGGCTGCGAGATATGATGAGACAGATGGCGATTGTAAAATGAACGGTGGCCGCGTGGAATAGCGTGGTCGCTTCTTCTGACGGTCATGTTTGTACGGCAGGAAGAGCATCTTCACGCACTTGAGCTGGCCAAAGATAACTATCCGAATGCAGGGCCTGATCGAACGCATGGACAACAAAAACGAATCACGACAAGGGAGTCTACATGATACAGCACGCGGCTATTAATGCTTCTTGATGTCCTGCTCCGCGGCCCACACGCGTGTCTTGAGCTCGAGGTGTTCGATGGTGAGGTTGTCCTATAAGAGAGAGTCGGATTCCACGGGTCAGTTTTCACGGATGAGTCAAAAATGCATGAACAAGGAACACCGGTACGGACCAGGGCCTTGAGCATTTCCTTGCGCGCCTTCTCCAACTCGTCACGCTTGGCCGCGTTGTCCTTGAGCGCCTTGACCTCGGCCTCGAGCTTGTCGGCCTTCTTCAGGCTCGCGCGGATCTGGCAAGCAGAAACGCAACCGCCGTCAGGACACTTTCGCATGGAAGCAATGGACCCACGCGTAGCGCAAGGAATGGAGATGCGCACCGACTCGACGCTGCCGCCGAGCTGCTCGACGTTGTTGAGCAGCGCGTTCGAGTAGACTTGGTAGTCATCAACGAGGTAGTAGTAACCGGCGGTGCCAGCAAGCACGATCCCGAGCAGGAAACCAATGACGCCGCTAGCGATGGGGGTGGTCGGTCGTGATCAGCGCGTGTCTGTGCTGTTCCTGATGGTGCTGCGCGACGAGGCCGCGGATGGGTACCCGCGGATGGCGCCGACGGGCTTCTTGGGCGGCGGCAGCGGCGTGTTGCGGAACGTCGCGGCGGCAGCCGGTGCGGCCTCGGTGGCGGCAGCGGGCGCCGTGGTCGCGGCCGTGGTCAGCAAGCGGCGGAACGCGGGCGTGCGGAACATGGCGTGTTGAGTGCAGCAAGTTGATCCAAGTCGTGGTCGCGATGCTGCGCGCTGGTGTGTGTTGCTGGTACTGCTGGCCGGCCAAGTCACGCACGGGCAACATGCTCAGTCGAGCGTCACGTGCAAAATCAACCAGCTTTGATCATGATCAGCAAAAGAACGACGACCACAATCACAACGCCCACATCCTCCAACTAAATTCCTTGCTCAAGATGTGGTCAACAACCCGACAGCTCGCTGCAGTTGCCCGTTCGACGGCAAGGATAGCAGCCACGCTGGTCGCCGTGCCCCAATCGCTTACGTGGCCCCTACATGCCCTGATCGCTTCGACTGTACCGACCCGCCCATACTCTGCCTCAAATCCGCCAAGAAAACCGCCCCGATGCCATGACCCTCCTCGTCGACAACACCCCGCTCGCTCCGAATCTCCTCCCCCCGCCGAGCAAGTCCCGGTCAACGTGGCCAAGCACATCAAGACGTGGTCCGACCTGGACCTCCCCGCCGAGCTCGAATCCGCGCTCGTCAACGACCTGCGGCTCACAGCCCCCACCGAAATCCAGCGCAAGGCCCTGCCGCGTCTTCTCCACCTCGGCGAAAACATGCTCGTGTCCGCCGAGACCGGGTGCGGCAAGACGCTGTGCTACGTCCTGCCGATCCTGCACCGCCTCCTCCGCGACCGCGACCAGCTCCCGCGCGCTGGTGCGCCCTACGCGCTGGTTCTCGTCCCTACGGCCGACCTGGCGCGGCAGGTCGCGGCGGTCGTGGCGCTGCTCGCGCGCGCGATTCCAGACCTGAAGGTCGTGCCAACCACGGGGCTGCACGATACGCCGCGCGCCGATGCGACGGTGCTGATCACGACTCCCGCTGCCGCGGCGGCTGATACACCGACCGTCTCGGGCGTGCGGCGCCGGTTTGAGGGGACCCGGTTCGTGGTCGTCGATGAGGCCGATTTGCTGCTCAGTGCTGGTGCGGGTCGCGACACGACGCGCATCCTGCAGGCGCTCGGCGGCAAGGCCGATGGTCGCCAAGTCGTCTTGGCTGGTGCGACCGTGTGCGCGCGCACGTCTAAGTGGCCCCTCGCGGCAGCCGCGAAACTCGTCCCGAACCTGCGCGCCGTCGCGTCTTCGGCACTGCACCGCACGCTCGCAGGCGTCACCGAAGACTTTGTCGCCATCGACGACGAGGACCAGCGCGCAGCGGTCCTCCCGGGCCTGTTGCGACACCTTCACTCGTCCCCACCCGACGCACCTGTCCCATCGGCCACCGACCTCGCGAACCTCATCGACCCGGCGACCGCGCCCCCACCGCCGTCGCCAACGGGAATCACACTTGTCTTCACGCAGCGCGCGGCCGACGTCCCGGACCTCGCTGCGCACCTGCAAACTGCGTTCCCGACGTGGCCGATCCACGCATTCACCCCCGCGCTTGGCGCCGACGCGCGCGCCGCGACCCTGCACTCCCTCACCACCTCCCCCAACCCGTCTGCAATCGTCGTGACCACCGACGTTCTCGCGCGCGGAATCGACCTGCCTCGTGTCACGCACGTCGTGCAGCACACGCTCGCGCGGGACGCGGCCACGTACCTGCACCGTGTGGGCCGGACGGCTCGCGGCGCGCAAACGACGGGCCGCGCCGTCGCGCTTTACGGGACCGGCGAGGCGCCGCTCGCAACGGCGTTGCGGCTCGCCGCACAGGGTGAAAAAGTCGCGCACCCGTACCAGGTCGTGCGTGAAATGCATCCGGAGTGGGTGTTTGCCGAAGAGCGTGTGAAGGCGTGGGACGAGGCGGCGAAAGCGGCGGCAGGGGTCGCGGATTTGGAGGAGTTGGATGAGGATGCGTTTCGGGCCGCGACGAGGGCGTTGACGCGGATCAGGGAGGTCGAGACGTGGACGCCCGAGGTGGAGAAGGAAGGGGAGGGGGCGGCGGTGCGTGCGAAGGGGGACTTGTCGGCCGTGTTTTCGCGCACGAGGAGCTGGCGCGTCAAGTACCGTCGCACGTTGGCCGAAGTCATGCAGGATACGGGGCTCGTAGTCAAGGAGGACAAGTCTGAGGGGAAGCACAATGAGCGCACTCGTGGTGAGCGCACCAGCCTTCCGGGCGACCGTAGAGAGCGCTTCCGTGGAGAACGGTTCGGCCGCGATCGTAAAGAGCGACATGAAGGTGGCCGTGGAGAGCGTTCCATGCGTGATCGTGGAGAGCGCTTTGATCATGGCCTCGGTGAACGCCTGCCGCGTCGCTTAGAGCGCGGCCGTGACGAGGAACACCCTTGGAATCGTTCATCCAAGCCCAGTTATCGGCGTTGAAAAATATGGATTTTGGTGTGGGTTCGCATTTCATTTTATATAAGCTGTACACGTTGCGGGCCCGCACCCGCTCTCAAACAGAAACCGCACCCAAAGAAGGAGCCGGCCTCATTCCCGTCGGGCCACAAGCACCCGATGCGATAACAAAAAAGGAAAGAGACGCAAAACAAGGTCGTGGGGTCAGGCGCAACCGACGAGTGCGCCTGGCAAACGTCGTCGTCTCCACGGACCGAGAGTGCGCTTATGCCGACACCTCAGCAACGGGTGCGGCGTCGCCGTTGGCGTGTGCGGTCTTGGCCTCCTCCTCCGCTTTCTTGACGGCGGCCAGGTACTCGATATGCGCAAACGCCTCGGCCTTCTCCTCCTCGAGCTCCGCGACCGTCGCGTCGAGCTTGCCTCGCGCAAAGTCCGAGACGGGCAGGCCCGCGACGACCTCGTAGTGGCCATCCTCCTTGATGCTCAGCGGCAGCGAGAAGCACAGGTCCTCCGGGATCCCGTAGGCCGCAGCCGCGTGCGCGTCGGTCACGACGGCCATCGAGACAAACTCGCCGCTGCGCGTGCCGAAATGCCAGTCGCGCACGTGGTCGACGACAGCCTTGGCGGCCGACATGGCCGACGAGAGCTTGCGCGCGGCAATGATCGCAGCACCGCGCAGCGCGACGGCCTTGATGAACTCGCCGTGCAGGTAGGCTTCGTCCTTGATGGCCTCCTCAACGGCGACGCGCGCACCGTCACGCGTAATGTGCGCGTGCGCGACGTCCGGGTACTGCGTGTTCGAGTGGTTGCCCCAGATAATCACGTTCTTGACCTGGTCCACGGCGACGCCCGCGCGAACCGCTACCATCGACTTGGCGCGGTTCTCATCGAGCCGGGTGAGCGCCGAGAAGTTGGCCTTAGGGATCGAGGGGGCGTAGTGCGAGCAGACGAGAGCGTTGGTGTTGGCCGGGTTCCCGACAACAACCACCTTGACCGTCTTCTTGGCGACCGCATCGATGGCAGCGCCCTGCACCTGGAAAATGCCCACGTTGGCCTTGAGCAGGTCCTTGCGCAGCATACCGGCGCGACGCGGCATCGCGCCGAGCAGGATCGCGTAGTCGACGTCGCGGAAGGCCTCGAGCGGGTCGGTCGTGAGCACAATGCCGGCGAGCAGCGGCAGCGCGCAGTCGTAGAGCTCCATTTCCACGCCCTTCATGGCCTCCAAGGCCGGCGCAATGTCGAGCAGCTGCAGGATCACGGGCTGCTCTGGGCCAAAGACGGTCCCATTGGCAATGTTGATGATGAGGGAGTAGGCGATCTGGCCGGCAGCACCCGTCACGCAGACGCGGAGGGGCTCAACCTATTGTGTCGGCGCGGTTCAAAAGCAGTGAGCACAAGGTTCTCGTCAACTTTGCTATTATACGCGAAAGCGAGAAGACGAGGTGGCCGGGTTTTCAGGAGCGCGTCTCTCATTTCCGTTTGATTGCTGTGCGTTGCTGCAAGCAACACGTGAGCGCGCCCTGGAGCAGGGTTCTCGTCGGCTTCCATTCACAACGCGCTTCTCCACCGATCAGAACACCCGCTCATGCGCGTGGTGGTCGTCATCAGCAAAAGAACCACGCGGTACGCGCGCGTGCGTGGCAGCGGAGCCCCAGCACCTGGTCGCCACTCCATGCACCACACCGCACGGGCCGAACCGTCCCCGCCGCTGCCCCGCGCGACACGCATGCGCGAGAACGGTCGCGAACGCTGAGTGCGAATGCACGACCACCGCGTCGCAGCGTCCGCAACGGTGTGCGCAGTGCAGCGAGTGGAAAGAACGCGCAGAGAGAGGGAAAAAGCCGCGACAACCACGTCAAACATGGCCAGCCAGCAGAAAACGGCCGGGACCGGCCTCCTCGTTGCGCGTATCCGCTCTCAAATCGTGTTGTTGGTAAATTGTTACGTGCCTTGGCGGGGTGTTGGGTCGCGGGCGGGGCAAGGGCGGGCATGTTGGTAGGATTGGCTTGAGCGGGAATGCGAGAACGACGGCGCGGCGGATCAGGCAGCGACGACAGGAGCGGGGTCCAAGAACGGGTATTGGAGAGAGACGAGGAAGCGGGTGCGGGGGGTGCGCGCGGGCTTTATACGCGGGTCCTCGGCGCGGGTACTGGTTATAAGTTATCTGTCGTGACCGCGATTTGTTATCGAGGTCAATGACAAGCCAAACCCGACCTGGTTGCGCGCGGTTGCAGCAGCTGGCTGTGGCCCTTTGCGATTCTCCTTTTTCTCCCTTTCTTGACCAAGAAACCCGTCGACCGCCTCCTTGCAAATGAAAAGGATCGCAAACTGGTTGCATACGCACACTACGCGCACTTGCATGTCACCGACCGCCGCCAGACAGCTCGCCACCGTCGTCGACAGCTCCGGCCGGCGCCGCGCCTGCCCACTGCGATGCAGGCGAGCACTGAAGGTCGGCGGGCCCCGCCGCCGCTGCATGGGCTGCAGTAACGTCAATCGACCAGGGGCAACGGCTCGTGCCGTGATGAGTGATGAATCTTGTGTTGCCGAGCATGCATTCAACGAGAACGCGCCGGGATGGTGCAGTGGGGCCACAACGACCACGAGAAAAACGTGGGTTTCGGGGCGCGCTCAACGCGCACCACTTACGGAGAGAGGCGACGACAGTTGGGCAAGTTACGGCGCACCAACAATACGGACGGCACCGGCGTGTGCGCGTGTCTGCAGACCCTCCTTTGTCGGAGAGCTCCCACACTTGCGCCGTTTGCGAGCGAAAGTAGGCAGAACCCGCGATCATGAGACGAGAGACGCGCGGCACCGCGTTCCGGCTTGCGGCGGTTGGGCACCAGTGAGTCGGTGCCCTTTGCCTGTCCGTGTCCTGCCGATACCATCACACATGCGCGCCTGGGTCCTCTTCAGCCTCGCTTTTCGCACGGCCTCAAGACAGCTCACCTCTTCGCATCGTCGCTGTGCATCGGGAGGAACCGGGGCTCGGTCGTGAGGCGTGGCGTACACGTGCATGTGCTACGCGTCTCTCGCGCGTCCCGCATCGCCACCCCGTTCGGCCGGCGCTGCCTCGTTTCGTCGGGTGGTTGTGGTGGCGGTTGCGGTGGCGGTTGCAGCGGTGGACCGCCGCGGAGGTGGGAGGCCGCGACGGTTCAGTTGGGGCGGCGTCTGCACGTCGTGCAGTCTGACAATACCCCAAAATGCGCGCACCTCCACATTTATCTTCTTCCGGCGTCCGATGGCGACGCGCTCGTTTCAACTGGATGTAGTGAGAGCCTCGAGCTGCAGGACATGGTTAGGTCACGTCTCACTCTCCGCAGGCCATGCGCGGGGACGGCTAGTGATGGTGACCGAGGGATCGCAAAGGTATGGTCGCGTCAGCAATGCTGTGAGCTGGAGATCACCGTGTCACCGCGGTTTGGTGGTCTTCTTCTGTCAATACCAGGGTTTTATCGACGCGTGGCGTCGAAATCACACAACCCTCCCACTCACTCATCGCAGCTGCGTCGAGCGCGATGATTACGATGGACACTGTACTTTCCGATGTGCAAATCCGTGCGTCCCCACGAATGACTTCCTTCGCCTCTGGCGAGGCGCGACGTGTCTCCGCAACTTGTGCTACGCAATAGACAGAGAACCACGCCTGAGCGTCCCGCACGCGAGTGGAGTAGAGACGAGGTTTAAGAATTCGCACGCGAGAGGAGTAGCCATGCTGACAAGTCGTCAGCACGGCGTCGGGTTCGATTCCCGACAGGGGCGGTCCGCCGTTCATGGGTGACCGACTTCCTGGGACGTTCGTCAACTTGTCTTTGACAAGCTTGTTGTTCCCTTCCCATGGGCTGATCCTTGACCGCCCCTCACCTTGACCGTTTTGCGCTGCGTTGGTGGCGAATTTGTCTTCGGCTTCCCAATTGTTGTCGCTCTGTATAAATTGTCTTTTGCCAAGCCTTGCCAGTCGCGTTCATTCTCTCAAGGCCAGGCGTTGGAGGTCCTCTCCACCTCAACCGACCCACTTCGCCCATGGCAACCATCTCAATCAGCGGGATAAATTATGTATATACATGTGCCGGCCGAGCCCCGCCGCGACTTCCGCCGCGCGTGCTCAATGCGGCGTGACAGCCGCAGGGAAACGTCGAGCCAAGGATCAGCGCGGGGACCGGAATCCGAAAACCAAAACGATCGATGCGCAACCTCCCTACCCGACATCAAATGGCCACCTCCTCATCATCCTCGGCCGTCCCACCCGGCAAAAGCCGTGCACGCTCGGTTTCCTCCTCTCTATCCCGCGCCCCCGCTGCAGCGGCCGCCTGCACCTCGTGCCCCTTCCCCATCCACGCAAACACGCCTGCGGCCACTGCGAGACACGTCGCAAAAAAGAACAATTCCGGCGCGGCCTCAAACAAGTGTGCCTCGGCAATCACAATCACCAGCAAATTCCCGACGGCGACCGTCATTTGCCAGGCCGCCTGGCACACGGACTTCATACTCGCGGGCGCCATACTGTAAGAGTACTCGAGCCCGGTGATCGAGAACATGATTTCGCCCGCGGTGATAATCACGTACTGCGGCACCTGCCACAAAATCGGAACACACTTGTCGACACACTGCAGCGTGCCCTGTTCGGCAAAGTGCCGCCGCAATGCCGGGTCGGTAACCTCGATCGTGGTGCCGCGGGTCGGGTCGAAGACGGTGAAGACACCTCGGTCGATGGCGAGTTGCAGGAAGCCGGCGAGGACGAACGAGAAGCCGGTGAAGAGCATGCCAACGGTCATTCGACGAAGTGGGGGCAGCGAGACGCGCGGGTAGACGTAGTGCTGGAAAAGCGGGATGAACGCGAGGATCAGGACGGCGTTGGTCACCTGCATTTGGTCGGGTTTCACCTCGAGCGTCCAACCCGTGCCGAAGAGCGAGATGCGCGATTGCATGAGCAGCGCTTGCGACGTCCACCGACTCGATTGCTAGTTTCAACCCCCAGGAGCGTCAGTTAAGTTGGTCGGTGGCGACGGACGTGAGCGCAGCAATAACGATGAGAAACGTAAACGGACCTGGTCGTAGAGCGTCCAAAAGAGCGGCAAGGGCAAAAACACCCACAGCACATTGAGTACCTGCTTGATGTCCTTGACAAAGGCCATATCGAACCGGTCGTCGAGCGCCGCATAGTCGAGCCAGTGTGGCAACGGCGCGTCATCGCGCCGCCGTGCCTGCCGCTTGAGTTTACGCGCGGTCGTCATGGCCAACAGGACCTGCGCGAGCACGTTACCCGACGGCGGCTGCTGGCGGTAGTGCTTTTGGCCTGCAACAAAGACGAGCGTCGAGACAAACAAGAGCAGCGACGGCAACCCAAAGGCGAGCGGGAAACAGTCGTCGCGGCCAAAGCACGCGCGCGAGCGCAGTAGCGGGGTCGTAATCATCGAGAGCAGGCTCCTATGAGGTGAACGGTCGAGTGAGTCTTCGGATTCGGCAAAGGGAAAGAAATGCGAGGCGAATAAACGTACCCCGTGTTGATACTCGCGTAAAAGAACGAGAAATACAGCGAGATGGCGCGCACCTGCGATGGCAAGTACTGGTCGGCGCCAAACGCTGAGACGTTGGGCTTGATCCCGCCCGTGCCGAGCGCCAGCATCACGAGGCCGACGACCGCGCCCCAGGGGCTCGGCTTTCCCGTGCCCTCCATATCGCCACTCGCGGGCGCCGAACTGATGGGCATGACGCCCGGAATCGCCGTCAAACTGAGGATCAAGTTGCCGACGCAGTAGACGAGCGAGAGCACGACAATTGTCTTGTACCGGCCGAGGTACCCGTCGCTGAGGGCGCCGCCGAGCAGCGTGAACAGGTAAGCAAGGAAGACAAACCCGTGCACGAGCGCCGTGGCCGTGTCCGAGTTGATGAGCAGGTACCGCGTCAGGTAGATGAAGAGAATGGCCTTGATGCCTGCAGGCCCACTCAAAATGATCAGTCAGAACCACTTCACGTCACCTTTCGCAAAGAAACCATGAATACGGTACCGTAGAAGTTGAACCGCTCACAAAACTCGTTACCGATAATGAAAAACACGGATTTCGGCACCGTCACGTCGTCGGCCGACCCGCGCCATGCACCAGTGTCGTGCGCGTCGCCCGACGGCGGGCAAGAAGAACTCAGCGCGCGGTCGTGGCCGTCGGACGAGGACGACGCTGACGGGACCGGGTCGACTTGCGCGAGCGACGTGTACCCGGACGCGCGCGACCGCACCGTCGACGGACCACCACCGCCCATGGCCATGCCGAGAAGCGGCGACGTTTCGCCGACCGCGTCGGCGGGGGCGGCAGCGTCAGAGGGAGAGCTCATGGCAGCGCCGGTGGAGAGGGCGCACACACGAGGTTGTCGAGCGGGCGCGCTTGGGAGAGATGGAGAGAGCACAGGAGCAGGTCGGGCTCGAGGTTGTCGGGTCGTCTGGAAAAAAGGAAGTCTGGTTGGGCAGATCCACCGGTACTTTCTTGAGGGGCAGTTGCGTGCTTGCCGTTTGCTTGCTGCTGCTCTCGGCAAAGACGTGCTTGCGTGGGCTGAGCTGGTGAACAACTTGGTTGGTTGGTCGTCGTCGCGGCGCTGTCCGGCAGCGTCGTCGCGGTCGAGAGCTTGTGGTGCGGGGAGGTTGCAGTTGATGCTGGTCGTACTCGAATTTGCTGGAGCTGAGGACACGGCGGCCACGGTGGGAGGACGTCATTTCCGCGATGCGATGTCGGGCCAGCGGCCTTTTTATTACTTTCGGGTGATATTGCTGACGCGTTCTCTCGTTTCAGGAAAATGTCTCTCGGAAAGTCCGCCTGAGCGCCGCGTGACCCGGTCAGGTTGCTGCGCCACGACGCGTGATGCGAGGCGAGCCGAGGGCAGCCGTGCGTCAATCGCCGCACGTGCTCTTGTCCACCGCACGGCCCTGGGAGCGATGGGGCCGACAGGCGAGTCACGCCAAAGCAACACGCGTCGTCTTGGCCAGCCGAAGAGGATCACGAACCACCATCGCGACCGATTCCACGACGAGCCGCCGGCCACCACAACGCCGACCAACGCACCGCCAGCACGCTGCACGCCGTCCACGCCCGTGCCACCCGCTTCCGTGCCGTCTGCACCCGCGCGGCCGTGACGCAAATCAGCACCACAACCACCAAGACGCGCCCTTAGCACCACCGACCGCGACCATGACCTCGATCGGCACCGGCTACGACCTGTCGTCGTCGACCTACTCGCCCGACGGCCGCATCTTCCAGGTCGAGTACGCCAACAAGGCCGTTGACAACTCGGGCACTGCCATTGGCATTCGCTGCAAGGACGGCGTCGTGCTCGCCATTGAGAAACTTGTGCCTTCCAAGCTGCTCGTGCCCGGCAGCAACAAGCGCACGCAGACGGTCGACTTCCACGTCGGTGTGGCCACGGCCGGTCTGCTCGCTGACGGTCGCCAGCTCGTGAACCGCGCGCGCGAAGAGGCCTACAACTGGCGGTCTACCTACAAGGAGGCGATTGCCGGCAAGGTAATTTCGCGACTACTTGACGCGCTTGCCTATTGAATGGGCGAAGAACGCTGACCCAATCACTCCAATAGGCTCTCGCCGACCGCCTCGCCATGTACGTCCAAGCCTACACACTCTACTCGTCGGTGCGCCCGTTCGGCTCCTCGGCGATTCTCGGCACCGTCGACAAGGACGGTCCGGTCCTCTACATGATCGACCCGTCGGGTATCTACTTTGGGTACCGTGGCGTCGCCATTGGCAAGGGCAAGCAAGTTGCCAAGACCGAGATTGAAAAACTCAAGCTCGACGAACTGACTTGCCGCGAGGCCGTCAAGGAGGCCGCACGGATCCTGCACTTGGTCCACGACGAGGCCAAGGACAAGGACTTTGAGCTCGAGCTCAGCTGGGTCTGCGCCGAGTCGAACAACAAGCACGCCATTGTGCCCGCCGATTTGGCGCAGGAGGCCAACGCGTTTGCGCAGGCTGCGCTGAACCCGGACGAGATGGAGGATTAGGTGAGGTGTCGCGGCATGTCGTGGTCGCAAGAGGGCTGGTCCGGTCCGCGACGGCCGGATTTTGTGAATATACGTTTCTGCTCCATCTGGTTCTGACGCTTCGGATCACTCAAACCGGGTCTCTCGTAGAAATAATACTCGCGTCAACATGAGGCACGGCTGCCCTTCACCAAGCCACCACATCTGCTCAACACACCTGCCCGGCAACCTGCACCCGCTGTCCACACGAGTCCCACGAGCGGCGACGGGTGCGCAGCTCAGTGCAGGTTCGCCGCCACGTACGGACGGCGCATCGACCGGTCCTCAATCCGCTACCACATTAACCCTGGCCTACAGCCTCTCGACAATCTCTTGATCCGTTTCTTCGAGCGCTTCACACACCGCGAAACACACGCGATGATGCAGAACCCACTGCACGGCCAACGAGTGCGCGCCGCCCCGATCGCCTGCCGCCAAGCCCCATGGACCAGCCGCAATCCACGTCAAAGTGGGGTCCTGAACGGGATGGTGCAGCTCCCAGTAGATTTCGCATGGCCAACGCGCGCAACCACGACGGTTTATGACTGGCAGAAGTGTGCAGCCCAGTCACACGCATGTTGGCAAGAGCCGTCGCATCAAGTTCCGGAAGAGCGTGCGGGAAATCATATTGAATGCGCAGCGAGACGAGCGTGGAGGGAAGGTGGGAAAACAAGTCCAGCAACACCACTGCCTGTTCTTGGGGAGATGAGCTGTTGGATCGAAACGCATACCTCAAGTAGAGAGAGCGCAAGCGTGGTGGGAGGCCGCGCGCAAAGACATCGTTGGATGCCTCCACGTTTGCGGGCATGCGACTGTATTGGAGGACCAGGGCGAGGACCGACCACGGATTAAACGCCGGCTGCTTCCAAGGGAGAAAAGTGATTGGGAGTTGGGTGCAATATCCATCATGTTCGAAATTGCGTCATACAGCCGCTGGCGTAAAGGAACGAGAAGCAGCGTCCACCATCTTGACACACAACAGGGTCATTGAAATTCGAGTATGAAGTCAGCTCACAGTTGTGGCCATGCAACAACAGGACCAACCATAAGACGACTTCCATGACCCTGCATCATGTTGACAAAATCGCCTTGTGGGCCCACTTTTTACAAGACTGCCTCAAGATATGCGTCAATGGGAGGGAGGTGCTGCCGATGGTTCAGACTTAACGACTGACACGTCCAAATCAAGGCATGGAGGCGTACAAACTGCATGTTGAACACCAACACAACCCGATTGGCAACTTTACAGCAAACCCCACGTTTCGATCACAGCCAGGTTAATTACAATCCAGCCGCATCTCCACTGCAGTGCACATCGAAACACACTTGCAGCTGGTCCGCCAAAGCTCAGTCATGAGCCAGTGATGAGCCAGCAATTACAACACACACGCGCTGCCATGATGACTGAAGGTACCCCCAGTCAAGCATCACCCGGACAAAGTTTCATTCAAGCCAGGTCTCAGTGACATTGAGCACCTGGAGACGTTCCAGCAGCAGGGAGACCCAACCTGGTGCACCCTGATCAGACAGTTCCTTGTTGTCCCCAAGTTGAAGCAAACAGAGAGTAGCTGGGAGAGTCACAGGTGCGCGTGGAATATCATTTCCATGAAGATTGAGTTCACACAGCGTTTGGGGCCAGCGACCATTGAGCACATCAATTTCTGTAACAGAAAGCCAGCAACATGTGAGTGACAGTGTCACAAGCTGCTATGGGATGTATCGGACCAGCACAGCAAGAACGTATGGCCGAGTCTCTCCAAGTTCTCACGAGGATAACTCAAGACGCTTGAGCAATGCAGGAAGCCGCCCAAGCATTGGTGTGAGATCTGCAAGCGGATCACCATGCGTGCAGACCTTTAGCTGTTGCAGTGGCGCAATCACTGGCAGTGTTGCTGCCACTGCACTTGTCCGTGAGGAAAGGAGCTGAACGTTGAGTGAGTGAGTGGCATGTGGTAACCACACAGTGAGAAGTTTGATACAGTATGGATCAATTTCATGACCAATGTCATCCTCATTGTCATTGTCATTGAGGTTTGTGCCACCAAGAAGCACAGATAGCGATTGAACCGAGGTGGGAAAGCTTGCTGCAAGTTGTTCAAGGATTTCCGTACTGTCATGCTGCAGAAAGAGACCCAGGTCCAAAGTTGTGAGCCCTGTGCATGGCAATGCATGAAGCACAACGTTGTGGACGCGGCGCTGACTGGGATTGAGTCAGGCCTGGGGGATGGGGTCTTTGCTCCTGGATTTCCCCACCCCATCCTCCTCTTCCTCTTGTTAGACTGCACTTGAGATCACTGGTAACTGCAGGGCAGTGTCACGCTGTGGGGACACAAATGGCTTCAGGGGCAAGGTGCTGACACAAAACAAGCAGAGGAGAAGGGCAGGGGAAGCCCAGGCTCAGCAAGAGGCACAGGTGATCGTAAGTGTCCTGTTTCGCTGCAAAGCTAGCAGTGCACAAACGGCCTGGAGGCGGGAGCGAACCTAAATGAAACACCACAGATAGCTCACAAAAGTGTCTCCACCCGTCAAACCCTCCTGCAAATCGTTCCCTGGTGCACTGATCATGCAGAACGATGCGGTCCGTCTTTCTCGCTTTGTGCAAAGGCGTGCGCGTTGTGGTCGTACTTCAAACGTCGCGCCAACAGAAAGAGACAACAGGCCTGCGTGTACCTGTCATCAGAGGGGACAGCTGTTTCGCGAGCGAGACCTGGGCGGTGTGGTAGTGACGTGGTCGCCCTTGGTTCACACGCAGTTTCCGGTTTCTGGGACTGTGATCCAAGTATGATCCGCCTCACCCCCTGTGGCTTACATTTCCACCGTTTTCTGTTTTGCGCCTCGCGCAATCTTCTTGGTTTTCTTTGTGCTTTGTGACCTTTTGCCGGTTTTGTGAGCTTTTGTGCTCTTTCTGTCGGTTTCTCAGTCCGCCTGTCTTAGTAAGCGGGTAAGGCAGACTGGACCACAAGAGCTGGTGCCCACGCCAAGGAAGGCCAGACGCGATTGTGGCCCCTTTGGACGTGCGCGTGGTGCTTTTGCCCAGTCAGTCTGACCTCGCTCGCCTAGCAGGCGTTGGAACGCTGTGTAGGGACAAGAGTCATTTCAGGAGGTAGAAGGCAGTGACTCCAGCGCGAAACACACAACAGAACAAGTATATTTGCCACAGTCAAAGTCGAAGCAAACCCCCATCCCCCAGGCCTCACTCGATCCCAGTCAGCATCACGTCCACAGCAGGCAGAACTTGTTGCGCGCCCTCAAAACCTGGTCAAAATGTGCGCGTTGACGATTGCTGTGACGAAACTCTGAGCGACAGGGACAAAACACGTCAGCAAGAGGCAATATTTTCGAGGACGCCAAATGGCAGGCTGTTGAGCGCCGACAATGTGCCTGAAGATTGTTTGTTTGCCATGCTTGAGGATTGCAACAACTGGGACGGAAGCGATGGAATGCAAGTTGAAAGCCGACGATCAGCGAGCACGGCGAAGGTGGCATGGTGGATGTGTGATGTGCCAATAGCTAGCCACAAACACAACCGTTACCAACCAGCACCGCGCGACACACAACATGCATCGCTTCTCCTTGCTCTCCGATAACAGCGGCCCAACTGCGAGCAACACGCAAACAATTCCGACCAACCACGATGCACATTAAGCTTCCGCCACGACCAAGCTTTGCCGACGGTCTGTCGCTGCCGTCGCTCACTTCCCCGGTCCTCAGCACGTCGCCCAGCAAGCTGGACCATTTTTCCGACGACAAGTCGCTCCAGCTGCCGCCTTTTCACCACCACGCGTCCCGAGATTATGGAAAGGCGACCGTGCAACGACCCTTGACGACCACGTCGTTCTGTCATTCAATGTGCCCGCTCCGGCCTTGTCACGGTGGCGACCAAACGAGGCAGGAAGACGGCCGCAACCATCACGCACGCTCGGAAGGAATTGACCACCAAGGACCACGACGTGCTCGTTGCCGTCACCAGTGCGCTCGTAATTGCCCGTGGACTGCCTTGCCCACCGAAACGCTGCTCCAAATTGCCCTGTTCTGCTTGCCCGCCTCACTTCTCGCCGCGGGGCGAGCCTGCCCGGCCCTCGACGCCGTTTCTCGGCACCCACTAGTTGTTCAACGGCATTTCCGTGTCGACCTCGGTGCTCTCGGGCAGCTCGTTGACGACGACCGACTGCAGGTCCTGGTCACAACCCGCTTCTCGGCGTTTTTCCCGTCGACACTCGCTTCGCCCGATGCTGCACCGGCGCCACCCTTGCGATGGGTCCGCGACCTCGACCTGAGCACGACCTGGATCCGCACCCTCGCTCCGCTCGCTGCCAACGACGCGCTCGACCTTGTCTACCTGCGGCTCGACCGCGCGCCCCATTTTTTCCCGGCGCAGCAGCTCCGCGCCTCGCTACGTGCTCCTGTTGCGCACTTGCGGTCGCTGTCGCTCGCGCACACGACGGGAACGAATGATGCGACGCTGCACGATCTCGCAGCGACCCTCTGTCCGCGGCTCGAGGCGCTCGATATCGCGTTCTGTGAGCGGGTCACAGACGCTGGGCTGGCGTGTTTGGCTGTGCATTTGCCGCGGCTCCGTCGGTTGTGCGTGACTGGATGCGTCATGATTGAGGGCCACGGTTTGATTGCGGTTGATGGGAACGTGCATTTGGCGGCCTTGGACGTCGACCTGACAGCGGTCACGGCCGATGTGCTGCGGGCGTGTGCAAGGTCGCCGTCGGTGCGGTACGTGAACGCCCGCGCGTGCCCGTTTGTCACCGAGAAGGAGGGGCGAGAGCTCTTGCGCGCGTTTCGCGACGACCCGCGAGGAAAGGAGTTGGTTTTGTAGTTTGTGCGATGGGTAGTTGTTCTTCATCATGGAATCCATTCTTTTTGTCACCTTTTGAAGGACCCATGCATGGCTCAAGGGTCATCTCCTTTTCTGAAAACCCCTTCTCGGCTTTGGGTAAAAAATTGCCGAAAAGCGAAAATCAACTCCACTGGTTTCGCCACCCTTCCCGGTTTTAATCACGTTTTTATGATCTACCTGACAGACGCTGTTGTCAACAGCGTAGTCACAACGGTGGCGACCACCACGACGACGACGCCGGCCACACCGTCCTTCAACACGTTGCAGTCGACTCTTGTGATGCCAGGCTCGCCGCGGTGGAGAAGGTGGGCCACAGGGGAGCTCACAGCGCCCGTGGCGAGCGCTTTCAGCCAGCCACGGCAGATTTAGATGTCGAAACCGCGCGCAACTAAGTGCGCTGTGTTCTCTAGCATGACCCATTGTGTTGCCCTCAGTTGTTTGTGGAGGTGGAGAGTGAAAATCGTCGTCTCTGACGTCAAGTGGTGGGTTTGTGGTGGATTGCCGGTTGCTAAACCCTTTCGGCTTTCTGCGGAGGCTATCCAGCAGATTTCGGTCTGCCGTTTGTTGGAAAGGGTTGATTTTGGCGGAATCCGGAGACCGGTGGAGTTGCAAAAGCTTTAGTCAGCACCAAAAATAGCAGGAAAGCCGAAAAACCCTTGACCGCTGGAGATGCTCTAATCGTATTCCGCGCGAGTCTGCAATTTCAAGGCGCAACGCCGCGCTCGACACACAACCCCAATCCACCGCAACACCGATCAGCACATTTTCCGGTTCACGCCCGCGACCGTGCGCAACCGACTCCGCCAATCGTCGCCATTCACGTAGCACCCCGTCAACCGTCGATACCCCGTAAACGCGGCGCGCGCATGCATGACGCGCCAATTATCGAAAATAACGACCGTGCCGGGCCCCAGCGGGAACCAGTACTCGAGGTCCTTGCGCTCGTGCGCGATCGCCTGCCACTTTTGCAGGGCGTCGTAGTAGGCCGCGACTTGGTCAAAGCTCAAGTGGTTCAGGACCGACCGGTCGTTGTTGTTGTACCGAATCTGCACGAGCTTGCCGCGCTCGTCGTGGTTAAGCAGCGCGTGGTACCGCGGGTGCGGGTAGATGTACGTGTCGGCGTCGCCCGCACAGTGGGCGGCGACTTTAGTTGTGGAGAGCATCTCGTAGGCGTCCGGGTGCAGGCGGCGCAATTCAGCGGCGACCTTGAAGCCGTCGACGAGTAGGGATTCGCCGCCGGTGCCGCGGTGCTCGAGGAGGTGGAACATTTGCAGGCTAGGTAGGTGGAAATTCGTTCAAGTGAGCACACTTGTGCGCAGACCGGTGAGAGAAAATGGGTGGTTAAGATGCGCACCCGACCGGGTCAGTGAAATACGTCGTGTCCGTGTGCGCGGGCAGGGCCAGCGACGTATAGGCCGTGTCGCCGTGCTCGAGGTTGGGCGTGAAGTCCCAGTAACCGCCATAATGCGACTCGCGAATGAACGTGATGCGCTTGACGAGCTCCTTGGACTTTTCCACGGATGCCGGAACGCCCTTGACAAACGAGAAGCCGTGGATGGCCTAGTTTACAAAGTTGTGATTCCGCGTCAGCGACCACGTCGGCGGAGCAGAGTAACCGTGAGAGGGAAAACGGACGCCGTACAATGTTTTCGAGCCATTTTCGAAGGCCGGCGCTGGACGGGCCCATGACCTGAGGCTCAGCGAGCAAGCGAAAACGGTCAGATGCAGCACGCACACGCAAACTACCCCCCGAGCGAGAAACAAGAAAGCGGCACCTCGTCGTACTGCACCGACGGCGGATTTTGCGCAATCTCGGAGCCCCACAGTGCCGGCTCGTAGGTTTCCTCGAGGTCTCGGAGCTGCGCCGTCTGGCCGTAGGCGTGGTCCTTGAGCCACGCCTTGTCGAACGTCGAGACGTGCCCATCCTTCCCTGTTGAAGGAAATAAACGTCAGCGTGGCCATGACGAGAAAACGCGCGATTGACCGTACATGTGATCTGAACTTGCGCGTCGGTCTGTTTGACGTCCGTGGCCGCCAGGTCCTTTGGAATCTGTGGTCGCGAACCGGGAAAAGCAGATAATCATCAATCGACGCGTCGCAAGGCTCGGGAAACCTTGAAGGATGGATGCGCACCGTCTGCGTCTCGACAAGACGCTGCTTCGTGACCGGGTGCCAACACGCTGGACAACGGCAATGGTCACGCAGCCAAATCGAGTGCCTGCATTCATTTACCGAGTGAGCATCGGGTTCGAAAATATGAACGCGTCGATAAGCTCCAAAACGCACAAGGTCACGGATTCTTTCCCAATGGGCACTTGAACCGTCGTGAATTTCGTGGCGTCGGTAGCCGCAGTGGCCAAGAAGCGAGCAGTTGGCTGCGCGGCCGCGTCGCGAGCGGAGAGAGTGACGGCGCGACGCACGACCGACGCGACGAGCGTGCGGGCAATGGAGTGCATGGTTGATAGTCGAGTCGATTTACGGCTGCAAAGTTGAACAAATACACGAGGAGGTTGAAGTCGAAGACGCGGATACGCGCGAAATACAGCTGGGTCAGGCGCGACGCGAGCGAGCTGCAGCAAGTTGGTGGAGAGAGAGGTGGGGCCGTTGCAATCTATCGCGGGGCCATCAATTTGCGAGGCGCACAAGAGGCGGTTGTGACTTGTGGGTTGTTCGGGGCGGACCGCTAAGGTCATTTTGGCAGGAAAATTGAATATACGTAAAGCCGCCTTCAAAACAAATTAATCACACACGTGATCGCGATCAGTTTTGTGGACAGGGTCATTTTTTCTCGCTGATCATGGAGACGACGACGTGATCGAAGCAAACCTCTGAACAAATGAGGACCAATCCAACCAACCCGGTGCAAGATGAAAAAGACCCTCTCGCCTTCCTGTCTACCCAGTCGGCTGGCCGCAGCCGAGCTGGCAGCAACGCGAGCCAACGTGCCGCTGGACCGTCCTCTGCACCGGCCGGTGGTCATCGCGCCCTCGAGCGCGCTCGGCAGCGCATTCAGGTGCTGCAGGCGATCAATTCGGGCTCTCGGGACGCCGATACCGGAAGTGAGCAGGAGCAGGAGTCTGCTCTCCAGTGTCGGACGTCAGCCACGGAACTAAGCGCGCTTGCCAGGTCATACGCGAGCGGTGCGTCTTTGGGGCCGGCGAGCTTGATGGGATCGGGTAGTTCGCGGACAATGCAGTCGCTGCGCAACCGGCGGGCCAGTAGCCAGGCGCAGACCACGGCGGCGATTGCGCCGACATTGTCCGTGCAGGACGAGGTGTGGTCATCATGTTCTTGATTTGGATGCAGGTGGACGAACATCAAGAATCAGTGCTCGTTGCACTCTGCGATCTTCTGTATTTGGTCTCGTCCAGGAGGATGCGGTGATTCCAGAACGGCCAATCAGCAGTGGACTCCTCAATCCCCGTCGTTCAACCGGCTCGTTTCCAAAGCAGGACGCAGAACGGATCCGCTCATGCAGGTATGTACGCGCTGTTCCGCTCCTGCTCCACCGGATGCGACTAACGAGTTGCGCCGATTTCGGTTCGCAGTCGCAAGCGCTCTTCCAACTCGGCAACCGCGCCAACGAACTGTTCTCAACGGTCCCGACTCCCTCGGGCAGCGACGCATCGCCCGACTTGCAGCGCCACGGTGATCTGCTTAACGTGTCGCTCGGCGAGCACCGCCGCCGCAAGATCACAGACAGCTCGGTCACGTCTCGCCCGGACTAGGGTGATTTGTTGGGCAAGGGCTTGGCGAGCCCGTCGACCATGAGTTTGGCGACACCCAAGTCGGCCACCCTCGACTTGCCCGTCGACGAGTTTGAGACGCTGCGCGCGTCGCTCAGCTAACATGGCGGGTCGGTGGACTCGCTCGTGATTGAGGCCGTCCCGTTACCCTTTGCAGAATTTCATGACCGAACGGCCCGACACGGACTCGCCCGTCTGGCAGGCGGCCGTGCCCAACGAGGACCCGTCGGCGCAGCTCGCGTTTATTGCTGGCCAGTATCGTGAGTACATTCTCACGCTGCTCGCGAGCGCCCACGAGCTCTGTGCGCATTTGGCCGAAGTGCACCGGCTGAGCCGCGATCGCCAGACGCTCGTGTCGGACCTCGGGCGGCTCGAGGACCGAGTCGTTGAGTTGTGGGAGCAGCTCGCAGCCGTGCGCAAAGCGCAATAGTACACGAGTACGGCGAACATGCTCGTTGGGTACGATGCGGGGCTCGACCATGACCGGATGGTTGCGCCCGATGAGTCGATTGCGTCGCCGACGTGTCCGGGTGGGATGGCGAGCATTGATCGCGCGGATGGTGGCAACGATTGGGCGACCGTCATGGAGACCGAGGCGCGCGACGTGCAGCGCGAGGTCGACGAGTAGTCGTTTCTCGCGTGGACAGAACAATTGATTGTGCAGGCCGAGTTTCAGCGCATCAAGTCGCGCACGGCCACGGCCGAGGGCCCGCACCCGGAGTGGAACTCGACGCTCACACTTCCGACGGCGATCCATAATGTCGACCCGCTCCCGAACGGGAAAGTGCACATCAACCTCTTTGACGAGCAGACGGTCGACATGCTCGAGGACGACCGACTCCGCGACCGCGGCGCGTTTGTCGTCATGGAGGCACGGTGGATTGGGTGTATTCGCGTGCCGTTTGTCGTACTGTGCGAGCAAGGACGCATCATGGGCCGGTTCCCGATCGAGATGCCGGACCACCTCAACGGATTCTCCGCCACGCACAAGGAGATCGACGAGCCGCCAGCACTCGAGCTGTTCCTGCTCCTCGACCCGGCATTTGCCCTGGGTCCGCGGCTCCGGCAACTCGACGACGTGCCATTGATCGAGGACGAGTCGTTGCTCGCATACACGAAAAAGTGGTTGCGGTACATGCCGCGCAATGGCATGGTTTCGGACCCGGCGCATGCCCGGTTCGCGCTAGCTGTCGTCACGGACCTCAACGGCAGTCTTGTGCACGTGTGCCGGTTCCTTTGAGCGCTGGAACCACCGGCGGGGATCACGACCGCGGAAAAGGCTGCGCGTCTCGTCTCGCTGATCCCGACCTTGAGCGACCGGCTCTCGATTGCGTCGGACGTGCACTTGTGGGGCACCTGCGACCACTTTCTCGCGCTCGGTGCTGGCGATGGGATGGAGCGCGCGCTGTTGCTCGTCAACCACCTCCTCCATCTCGGGCTCGACGCGTACCTCGTGCTTGGGTCGGCGATCCCGGAGGGGCCCACGGCCCATGTCATGTATTTCCCGCCGTTCGTGGATGGCGACGACGTGGATGTAGATGGGCCGTCGGATCCCGTGTTCGTGCAGCCCATGTCGGCCAATACGTATGCGTTGCGGTTGGCAAGCGCGCATTTCTATGGCCTGTCGCTCGTCGGGTGTGTGATTGGCCCTGACAAAGTCTGGCTCAACATGTAGGCGCAGGACCGGTCGCGCTAGTATGGTTTGACCTCGAGGATTCGCGCGACTCGCGGTCCGTCCGCACGCTCGAGAGTCGGCTCGAAGGGCGGATCATGCAGCAGGTCGAGGCCGCGCGGCGACAGCCCACCTGGTGGAACTGGCCCCTGTGCCGCGTGCTCCAGAATCTCGTCGCGACCATCGAACTCGGCCCGCCCATGCTCGATATGACCGATGCTGGCGGCACCGCCATCTTTTCGACCAACCCTTTCGCTGCACCTGGTGCTCCTGGCACCAGGCGACATTCCCGGCAGCCGTCGGACGCGCATGACAACCATCAACCCGGCCGACCGCGTCCGGATGCAGAACGAGTGCCTGACCGAACTGCGCAAGGTGGGCACGATGCAGCACTTCGCTGCGTTTCCGCTCCAGTTTGCGTTCACCGACGAGGACACGATTGCCGACGCGATTAACGCCAGACGGGTGCCTCACGCGCGCGCGGCACGCGTCGTCACGCATGGCTGCGGCCATGAACGCGGCGCTCGCTGTCGCGACGATGCAGAATTCATTGGCGGCGAGCGGGTCACGAGCGGGAACGGCGCGGCCAGTATCTCGCGGAGGAGAGCCGGTGGTGTCTGGGATTGACGCTAGCGGCGGCGCGTCAGACCTGCAGATGCGACCGCCGGCGTTGGGATCTGTCGGGTGGACTTGGACTGTCAGGGCCTTCTTCGGAGCCAGATGTGACATGGATTTGGGATTTGAATGACCTGGAAGCCTTCCAGATCATTGGCCGTCGATCATTTGACTTTGCATGACAGGGACCTCCCTTGGGCCAGCCCCTGTTCTCCGCGGTTGCTTGGCCGCCGTCCTTGTTTGTATCGTCGTTTCAACTTGGCGGAAATGTTGGCGGGCGGAGTCGTCAGGAGTTTGATCAAACGCGACGGTCACCCAAGAGGGACCAAGGGCTGGCCGGTGCGGCCCCCTCTCCAAATGCGGACGCGGGGACGCATGGGAACGGGGAACGGCGCTCGCGCGCTCATCCAATAAACTGAAGTTAGTTGGCCATGGTTGGCCGCGATTGGTCTTGGGGATGAAGTGTGATACGTACAGTATCGACTGCGACCCGCACCGCGGACGCCATCCAACGGTTAGGGGTACACCTGCTCGCCGACGAGGTCCCCAGCAACGGAGGCGACGTGCTCCAGCCGCACCAACCGCTCTCCAACCGCACGTAACCGCGCCGAACCGTCCACGCTGCGCCTAACGTTTGCCGGCCGTTTTCGCCCGCGACTCCCGCTGAGCTAAGTTCGTGAGGGCAGGGTCATCAAAGATGACCCACTCCGCCCTCTCTCCCTGCGAGAGTACAAGAGGACGAGCGGCCCGCGCCGCGTTTTGACAGCAATTCGACGATAACGACAACGACGACGTCCGCCGGCGGCACCTTTGACACGAGCACGACGTCGGCATCGCTGTCTTTGCGCTTTGCACCACTATCCTCACCATGGAGAGCACACTGGCACCATTGACGGGCCCAGCGGCAGACCTGCCCGATTCGACCGACTTGCATGACCATGACCAAAAGTCGAGGAAATCCATGTGGTCGCGACTTCGTTCGCGCACGGGCCGCATCTCCTGTATGCTGGCTATGACTGCAACCTTTTGCGTCGCGCAGTTGATTATCGGCCACTTGACGGGGTCGGTTGCGCTCGTTGCCGATGCATTCCACATGCTGAGTGACGCGCTGTCACTTGTCGTGGCCATTTACGCCATCAAGGTCGGTTGTACTTCGTCCTCGGTGAAGTGGAATTCTTGATTGACATTCAATGTGGTGCTCACCGCTCGTCGTCTCTTGGAATTTAGTTGGCCAAGAAGACAGTCTACAGGGCCAATTTCTCGTATGGCTGGCAGCGCGCGGAGATCGTCGGCGCGCTCTTCAACGGCGTGTTTCTCCTGGCGCTTTGCTTCAGCATCGTCATGGAGGTGATTGATCGTCTCTTATCGCCACGAGGTGTGTTTGACCGAAATTGATCACTGATGCTGATTTTAGCCTAGAGGCCGAAAGGACATGGTCTGACCACTTGACATTGTTGCTTTCTAGCGATCGAGAACCCGCGTCAAGTCCTGTACGTCGGTTGCGTCGGCCTCGGTGTGAACATCATTGGCCTGTTCCTGTTCCACGGTACGGCGACCGCGAATATCACGACGATATCCAGCTGTCATTTTCTAACGAAGACCTGTTTTTGGTTGCGCTCACGTAGAACATGCTCATGCGCACGGCCACGGGCACTCGCATGGCCATTCGCACGGTCATGGACACGGTCATCACCATGACCAGCACAAAACTACGATTCCAGCCGCGCCCAAGGAACCGCTTCTCTCCAAGTCGCCGCGCGTCGCAAACCGAACACTCTCCATCCCGTCCGGTGTTGAGCTCGTTGACGCGACGCGGTCGACCAGCCCCAGCAGCGGCGTGCAAGTGACGCGTTGTGGTCCTGTCGTGACGATTGACCCGACACCATCGATCCGTGAACACGGCTCCCCACGATCCGAATCGCTCTCAATTGGCCCCGCCGCACCCGCGCATGCGGACTGCAGCAGCGACTCGGACATCGAGTCGGGCCACCATCATCACCACCACCACGATCACGACCATGACCACGGCCATGGCCATTCGCACGGCAACATGAACATGCACGGCGTGTTCCTGCACGTTCTCGGCGACGCCCTCGGGTCCGTTGCCGTGATCATCTCGGCCGCACTCGCATGGGGTCTCGGGAGTGGTCCGGACGGGACCGACGTGCCACGATGGGTCCTCTACGTCGATCCCCTCGTCTCGCTCATCATCACGGCTCTGATCCTCTTCTCAACGATCCCGCTCGTGCGCCGGTCCGCGGGCGTCCTCCTGCAAGTCGCGCCGACCTACATTGACCTCGACTCGGTGCGCACGGCGCTCACGGAGGTCGACGGCGTCGTGGACGTGCACGAGCTGCACGTCTGGGAATTGGCCGACGCCAAGTTGGTCGCGACCTTGCACGTGGCCGTGCGGTCCGTGAGCCGACTCGACGAGCATTACGGTGTGGTCGCGACGCGCATCAAGCAGGTGCTGCACTCGTTTGGGTGCCATTCGACGACGATCCAGCCGGAATTCGTGCCCGAGGATGCTGTGTCACGCCAGAGCGGCGACTTGACGCCGTACGACTCGGCCACAGAGGAGGGCGCGCCGCTGCTTGGGTGCCAGTTTAAGTGCCCAACCGCGTGCGAAAAGCAGTTGTGCTGCAAGTAAATTATTCGGTGCGGATTGCTGCTCATCCATGTTCATGGAAATAGAAACCACTCGCTCTGCAGCTTCCTTGATTTTTGTGTTCTCGCTTCATGGACCGAATGTGGGGCAACAGATCTCCACCGTCAAAACCAAATCGACCTGTTTGATTCCTCCCTTGCGCACATCCGATCTCAAGTCCCACCAACCAACGTTCCCGAACTGTGCACGACAAGTCTCCACCCCATCAAAGTGCGCCCGCCATCGGCGCCATTCCTGCCGTGGACTTGGCCAGTTGCGTCGTGCTGGACGCTGTCTTTTTGCCGTCGCCTAGGATGAGATGAGCCTAGAGCGCGACGACCGCTGTCAGCTGACGTTGAAAACAACACCATGCGGATAAAACCGCACGCACCTCGTACTTGAACAGTTGGCACGGCGCGAGCGTGCGCGTCAAGCTGTCAGACCCACCGACCAACCCCATTGCCGTCCCAAGCATAGTCGTGGCCTCGATCGGCGTCAAGCTGGCGGGCTGGCCGTTACTGGCCGTTGATGCACTGGCGAGAACTGGCCCAATGGCCGACTAGATCCGTCGCACGCGTGAGTCATTGCCGCACGTCAGATACAGCGAAAACGGTTGGCCGTACCAGTGGGTAAATGGGCTCGTTAAACACATCAAACGCGAGCGTCTCGGCGACCTGGCTCGCCGTGACCGCGTGGCCCGTGAGGTGCAGCGCCTTGGTCATGCCCATGAGCGGGTCCGGGTCGGCGCAGCAGCAGAACGCGAACCGGCGCAAGTCCATGACGTTTGGGTTTGTCCACTCGACGGCGAGCTGCCCAGCCCACGGTCCACCGGTCGGGGGCCGCGCGTGGTCGAGGTCGGTCGACGCGGCGCCTTGGAGTGGAACGGCAAACGCGTCTGTGCAATGACACAGTCAGAATCGGGCAGTCATGCCACGAGCAAGGTGGAGCGTACCGAAAAAGAGCTGCTTGGTCTTGAGCGAGCGGTTGAACGACCGCTGCGACGCGGTCAGGTCCTCGGTCTCGAACCAGAGCCTCATGGCCATGAATTTGTCATGTGTGACCAAGCCGTCAGGACGATGCGCGATGGCTGCGTGCAGCTCGTGAATATGGTTCACTGGGGCCGGGAGCACGAGAGCGGCAAAGACAATGAACTTTCTCCACGAGACGAAGCCCGTGTCGTGCGGGTCGAGTGCCTGCGCGAGCTTGGCATAGCTTTCCGGGTGGCCAACGAGCACGTCGGGAAGATAGTCGTACACGTTCTACAACCGGTAATATGGGCTTCGCGAGTCAGCATGGCACCGTACACGCATTGAAGGCGCGACAACGAGGCCAAAGTACAGGAAGCGTCGACGTGCGGCGCAGGAAATCAATAAAGTGCCGCGCAGTCAAGAAGCCGTCCTTGGCGATCACGCGGAAAATAGCGACCAAGTTGTTGAGCTGCTGGATCGTGAACTTGTCGGCATCTGACGAACGCAAACGTCAGTCCGCGATATCACCATCGCAGCCGGGACAGCAAAGGAGCCCACACGTACACGCGGTCTCAACGGGACTCACCGGCCGCGGCTGCAGCTCCGCGTCAAACGTGAGCGCGCCATAGTCGACGAGGAACTGCTGCCCATTGATCACGAGCGCATTCGGCAGCCGCAGCTCCAGCTCAATCGCCTGCTTGACAACCGTGACCATGTCCTTGATCGCCGCCATTTCGCCCTTGAAGCTCGACCCAATGCACTCGTCGAGAAAGGAGAAGACTTCGAACGCACGCGTGCGAATCTCGCGCAAATGCTCGCATCCGACCTCGAGAATGCGCAACACGCGCGCGCGCGTCAGAAACTCTTCGTTGCGCAGCGCTTGCGTATGCTCCGGATTCATTTCGCCAGCCTCGCCCTCACCGGCGCCCGCGGTGCCCGTGTTGGACGAGCCCATGCCCGTGGCGCCGACAGGGACAGGCGAGTTCGGATTCGTCTTGTTGCCGCTCGCCGCGACATTGACGCCCATACCCGTGGCGGTGGGTACGCCGCCCGCGGCACCGCCAGCCCCTTTCCCTCCCTTGCCCGTGTCGCGGTGCGTGCGCCGCTCGTCGTCCTCGAGCCCGTTGATGAGCGCAATCGCGACCTCGGCGGCGCGATAGAGGTCGCTGAAGAGCACGTGGTCGGGCGTGTCCTCGGACCGGCCGCCGATCGCGGGCACGGCAACACTACCAGCAGCCGTCGCCGCACCGCCTCCCGGCAGGATCCCGGCCGTCGTTGCCGCTTGCCGCCTGGCCGCGCTCTTTTCGACCGCAGCAACCGACAGCTTGATCTTGCTGGCCGACTGCTCGCGCTTGATATTGAGCATCGACGGCGTGAGCTTGAGCAAGTTTTCTTCCTTGCCCGTCGCGGGCATCGACCCAGGCCTCGGCAGCGGGTACGTGCGCGGCCCGCCCTCGTTGATGAGCTGCTGCTGCGTGTCCTTGACGTAATCGAGCACAATGTGCGTAGTCCCGAGAAACCGGTCCATCTCGGCCTGCATGAGCCCAATGTAGCACTCGGTCACAATCAGGTAGTGGTCCTCGACAAAGTGGCTCATGATGATGGCCGTGCGCTCCGTCTCGGCCTGCTCCTTGCGCTCGTCGCTGATCCCCCACAGCTTGTCGCGCAAGTCCTCGGTACGCTGGTGCAGCTCGGCCTTGGCGTCCGGGTCGCCGCGCAGGTCGTCGTCGAGCGCGTTGAACTCTTCCTGGAACGCACGCAGCAGGTCCTGCTTCGAGTCGGGTCGAGTCACGAATTTCTCAAAGTGCCGCTTGACCTCGTAAAAGTAGTTGATGAGCGTCTCGCGCTCACGGCGCAGCGACCGGAACAGGTACTTGGTCGTGTTGGTGAAGACAGTCTCGAGTACGGCCCATTCTGTCATAACGAAGTCAGTCAAGTTCGTGTGTACCTGTGCGCGCCAGCAAAAGCAAGCAAGATGGCCAGCGCACCGTCGCTTAAAACTTGGAGAAGCCGCGGCGACGGCTCCTTTCTCGCTTCCTTTTGGGGTGGCGGCGCCGGCGGTGCAGGTGCCTCGACGATCGTCGGAGCGGGCGCTACGGTTGCTCTCTCAGTCAGCCAACGGTCACAGCGCTCCACCGAGATAACTGTGACGCACGCGTTGCAGGCTTGGCGAGCTCGTTGTGCGACTTGCGCGCCGACGAGCTGCGAGATTTGGCGGCCGAAGAGCCGCACGACTTGACCTTGTCCTCAGGACAGACGGGTTTCGCGTCCTTGGCGTCCTTGGGCCGGTCCTTGTCGGCCGACGACGGGGCCTTGGTGGGGTCCGATGCCGTCGAGGACGAGAGACTGTCAGGACCCTTGGATTTCCTGGTCTTAATCTCGCTGAGCGGCTTCTCGATCTGCGCCGTGCACACCTCCAACGGCACGTTCGAGTCGATGATCTGGAAAGCGGAAAGTGGAAAATGCGAGGTGAGAGGCAGCACGACCAAAGAACCCGGCGAGCAAGTTGATCAAAAGACGAGTACAGTCAGGTTGCCAAACCGGTTGAACCACTCGATGAGACTCGGCTCCTCCTCCTCAAACGCCGCAATCCGCAAATGCATCTGGCTCTGTGCGACGTTATCTCCCGGGACCAGTCGCGTGTTGAGCCCGACCTGGTCGCTCGGCGGCGGGTTCAAGTCGAGATGGTAGACCTGCTGCTTGACCGGATCGACACAACGACCCGTCGCACGGCGAAACGCCGCATCGTTCGGGATCTGCAACAAAATCGCCAGGTCGAGACTACTGCTCGCGGGCATCGTCGTCGCCTCGGCCGGCACACCGTCCGGCGTGATCAGCGACCGCCGCTTGGTCGGGTCCTTGGCCGACGGCGACCCCGAGTTCGGCCGCAAACTGGTGCTCGCCGAATCGCCGGTCGAGCTGCGTGTCGCCGCCGCGCTCCCCCCGCCGCCGCCACCTCCGCCGCCGCCACCATTGCCGAGCGCCCCTGAAACCCCCGCCGACGGCGACGCCGACCGCTTGATGTTACCCGGCTTGATGGGCTTGGGTTCCTCGTACCCGGTCAGTTCCTTCTCGAGCAACTGCGCCTGCACGCGCGTGCGCGGGAACCCGACGAGAATCCAACCCGCCGCCGGGTCCTGCTCGGCAATTTGCCGGATACGGAACGCGACGAGCCCGACGAGGACCGCGTCGTCCACGTCAGCGCCGGCCAGAAGGCACTCTTGTGCGCGGCGGCCGAGATCGAGCAGGACGCCGTCGGTCACGCCGAGCGAGGCGGATTCGCGCACGATTTGAATGGCGCGGTGCACGAGTCGGTCGACGCGAATGATCGACACGTCGAAGAGTCGACCAATCTGCTCGGCGATTGTCTGCTTGCCGCTGAATTGCTTGCCCATAATGCAGAGTTTCAGCGAGAGAGGGGGGAGCGGGTCCTGCGCCGGCCGGTGCTCCGAGTCGAGCGAGTAGGACAGAATGTGCGACACGATTTTGCCGAGCACGTGGTTGGCCTTGGGTGGACTAGAAGACGAGGAGAGAAACGTGAGCTGACAACCGTCGTCTTGGTCCAAAAACCGAAAAGAAACCATACTCTTGCCGGTACGCCCAGCTGCCCTCGCCCTGCAAGTAGTTGAGAAACTCTTCGTCGTCGAGCACCTGCACCGCCGGCGCGATCTCCGACAGCGAGCCCGGGTCCCGCAGCGCACCTAGCGGCGCGACATCGACCGGGATCTTGTCACCGACGGGCTCCGTCAGGCACGGAGCATGGACCGACTTGGCATTGAGGAACAGCGTCTTCCAGTCGCGCAAGAGCGGCAGCGGCACCTTCCCGTCATTGAGCTCCTTGTACTCGGACACCTTGAGCGCCAAGTCCAAAATCTCGGTCACGATTTGCCGGCCCATGGCTAGGTGCCGCGCGTGCTTGGTCTGCGCCTTGTTGGCAAGCAAGTTGCGGTACTGCTGCGTGAGCAGCGCCGTCTTCTGCTTGTACTCTTGCCGCAGCCGCTCGCTCGCCTCAAAGTCGCGATCAAGCGCGTCGCGGTAGTCCTTTTCGCGCTGCGCCGCGTACTGCTGCTCGCGCACCATGCGGTTCGACTTGATCACGTCCTTTTCGTGCCGCACGGCGTGCAGCTGCCGCGCGATCCGGCGCTCGTGCTTGGATTGCCGCGAGAGACGTGCGAGCAGGGCCGTCTCGGCCTCGGTCGCGAGCTGCGCGGCCTGCTTGCGCTCCTCGTCGAGTAAGAGTTTCCGGCGCTCGCGCTCGCGGACCTTGCGCAACAACTCCTCTTCAGCTTTGCGCATCTGCAAGAGAGAGATCGCATTTGAGCGTCAACGGGATGACTTGCCAGCAGCAAGGTGACGAGCGAGATCGTACCTTCATCTGCTTGAGATAATTCGCTGACTCGGTCTTGATCTGGTCCACTTGGAACTCAGACTCCAAGAGTGCCAGATGCTGCGCCGGGTCCAGCGGCGCACGGATTGCGAGAAAAGCCTTGATTTCGTGCGGGCTTGGAGCGGCATTTGGCGAGCCGGCTCCTGGTGCCCGTGAGCTCGCATCGTCGTGACCGGCCGATGGGTCCGAAGCACTGAGTGCTCGTCGCTCATTGGGCGAGATGGTCGGGAGCTTGACCGTCCTGGTGGCCGAAGGCGGCGTGCGCGACGACGCCCTTGACTTGCTCGAGTCGAGTCCGAGCCTCTGATCGAATTGCTCGAGTTCGTGCAGGGCGGTTTGCAGAATGCGCTCGCGCTAGATTGCAGCGGGCGGACAAGGTCGCGTCAGAGCGCGCGTCACACGATTTTGCGGTCGGAAAATGGTCGAGTTTCCATACGACAAGCGATCCTTTGGCGACCCGCTTGGCCGGGGATGCTGTCGGAGTCGGCATGGCAAGTCGATGGTCGAGCTGGACTTGGGTGCGGTGGCGATACGGGCAGGAATTGCAGCGGGTCCGAGCCCTCCGTGGTCGATAACTACTCGGATGGCAGATGCTGATCGTCGTGGAGTGCTAATCGGATAGCGGACTGATTGAGGTCGGTGAGGGAGGCGAACTGCATTTCTTCGCAACAGTGTGCGGTACGTGCGAGACGAGCCCAACTCTCACACTTACGTTTCGGCGTGTCTCTGACGACAGAAATGAGAATGAAGAAATCAATTGACAATATTATCCAACGACAAAGCTCTCCGACACGCTCAACGACGACTCGGGGCCCCACTGCCCGAGGCACCACCGCCCGAGGCACCACCGCCCGAGGCTCCACCACGACGCAAGTTGCGGCTCCACGCCAAGTTGGGCTGCGGCGGACGCTGCGGCAGTCCGTGAACACCATGATGTGGCGGCTGTTGCTGCTGCCCGTGCTGATGCGCGTGCGCGTGCTGCTGCTGCTGGTTGAACTGCTGCTGCGTCTGCATTTGCTGCATCTGCATCTGCATTTGCATCTGGAGTTGGATCTGCAACTGCATCATCTGCGCCTGCTGCGCGGCCGCCTGCGTGCCCACCGGTGGGATGAACTGCTGGTGCGGTGGGACCCCCGGATACTGCTGGTGGTGCGCAACGACGGGCGGGATACCGCCGGACGTGTACGCCTGTGGCTGCGCGTACTGCCACGCCTGCTGCTGCTGCTGGCCCTGGTACCCACCGCGGCCGCCCGTCGAGTAACTGCGACTGCTCGAGGATTCCAAGTATCGCGCATTACCGCGATCGTCGCGCGAGTGCGTCGAGGACCGCGACGACTCGTAGTACCGGTCGCCGTTCGAGTGCGACGACTGCGACCGGTAATGGTCGGTGGTGCCGGCACCACCGGACCCGCGCGACCGATTGTTGTTGTAATCACGCGAATGGTGCTGATACTGGTGCTGCTGGCTCGACCGCGCCGACCCGCCGCGCGAGTCGTACCCACCGCTGCCCGTGCTGCCGCCACTCGGCCGCGCCGACCTACCGCCCATGGCACCGGGCGGCCGCGTAAGCGTCGCCTGCATGCCGTAATCTTTGACGAGGATATGCGGGCTGCGGCGGCGGTGCTTGTTAAACGCGAACGTGATATCGCCCCAGGTCAGGACGCGGCCGGGCAACTGCGTGCCCGGGAGCAGGTACGGCTTGAAGTCCTTCATATCGTACGCCGGGTGCGCGTAGACGACCGACAGGCTCTTGTTATTCTTGACCGGCCGCTGGCTCGGGTTGTCCGGGAAAGGCGAGACGAGCGTGCCGCCCGGCAAGCACGCGCGCACGTCGGCACGAATCGTGCCGCCCAAGTTGCCGAGAATCATGTCGAGCTTGACGACGATCGGGTCGAGCTCGCCGTTATCGGCGCGCGCCGGCGGCTGATAGACGGAGCAAAAGGTCGGGAAAAGCGGGTGCGACGAGGACACTATCATGACCTCGGTCCCGCGCGAGTTGAGCCGGTGGTCGGCCTCGGACATGTGCGGGTACCGCTCGTTGATGGCCTTGAGCAGCCGCTTCTCGTCGATAAACGGCAGCAGCGCGACACCCTGCCACGCGTGCTTCTTGCCGTTCAAGTCGACCTCGAAATCGACCGGGTAGAAGTCGATGATCTCCGACTTGTCGGACGTCATGAGGTCGTGGAAGACAGACGGAATGTGCTTGCGCGAGGCCGCCGGGAACACACCCATGAGCTGCTCGACGGGCTTGAACGGCTCGCCGAGCTCAAACTCGATCTTGAGCTGCGCGATGTCCACAAAGTCGGACGCAAACGGCGCATAGTGGTACGGGTAGAACCACTTCCACGAAGGGCACCCGACATAGTAGTAATGCAGCACCCAGCACAGGCCCTCCATGTAGGCGTGCGCGACCTTGGTGCGGAACTCGGTCGACGACTCGTGAAATTTCTGGTCGTAGTACCGCTCGCGCCAACCGTCCTTGTGCAGCTCCACCGTGTCCTCGGCGCCCGTCGTCTTGACCGTGGCGGGCAACACCTTGGCGGGGACCGGCGAGGCCTTGCCCAAGTCGTCGACCGAGGAATCTTCGGCCTCGTCGTCTTGCTCTGCTTCTTCGTCGTCCTCTTCCTCGTCGTCGCCGGCAACCTCTTGCTTCTTAGCCGCCGGCTCGCTTTCGGCCTCCTCACCCTCGAACCCCGCGTCCTTGCGGCTGCGCTTGGAGCTGATGGTTGGTATCGACTCGGCATCAGTCGCCGTCTCGGACTCAGCCGTCATTGCAGGCTCGTCGGAATCAACGGCCATGGGCTCGTCGGTCGTCGCCGTGGCCGGCGCCGCCGCGGGCGATTCGGTCGTCGACGCGCTCGGGACCATTCTCGTCGTCGGCGACGGCGCAAGCGGTGCCGCCGCAAGCTTCTGCCGTAACCGTTCGGCGACCGCGGCATTCGTGATCGACTTGACTTCGCGGCGCTGGATCGCAACGGCCATCTCTTGAATCGCCTTGGTATTGCGTTCTTTGACCGCAGCCTTTTTCGCACGTTCGGCCGCGCGCGCCTCGGCGTTCATTTCCTGCTGCGCCTTGCTCATGACCGACTCGCGCTCCTCCATGTCAAACTCGGCCATCATTTCCTGGATCTGCACGGCCGTGAACCCGGCCTTTTGCAGTTTCGCCAGCTCTGCGCGCCGCCGCGACTGCGCGGCGCGGTCGTCTTCATGCTCCTTGCGCAGCTTGAAGATGTTCGTCTCGGCGACTCCGAGTTCGTGGAAAATGTGCTGCACACGGTCGAGGTGCGCGTGCCCGCCGGACGTCAGGTACCCGCCCATCTTGCGCAGGTTGTTCTTGTAGACGTCGATGAGCAGGTCGATTGCGCCTATGTGCCGACGGACGAGCAATTGGCTCAGTTTGTGTGGGACCAGTTTGCGAAAGTGCAGCAACGTCTGACAGCAACCACCGGGGCCCGAGAGCAAACAGCATACCTTCTCGAATCTCCAGACACGGCAAATGCGGCAAAAAGTCGTTTCCGACAAAGAAGCACAGGAATACCCAATCGTCAATGGCGCGTTCCAAGTCGAACCGGAACCCGGTCTCCTGCTCCTTGAAGTAGAGTTCGGCCTCGAGGTACTCGCGCAGAATTGGCACATGTAAGAACAGATACGGCTTCTTTTCAAAGTCGGTGCCGGTCCCGCCCTTGTTGTGGTTGATTGTCACTTTCGGGTTCGGGCACTCGTCCTGCCGGTGGCCCGGCTGCCCGCAATTGTGGCAGTTGCGGTTGCCCTTGCGGTTCTTTTCGTTGGCAAACACGTCCTCGCGCAAGATCGTAAAGTGCGGCTCGTGCGTCGCGAGTCCGAGCATGATCAGGTCCGCGTCGAGTCCGTACAGGACGTGCCGCGTGTTGGCGTCGTATCCGGGCTCGCACCGCTGACGCCGCACAAAGTCCATGACCTTGTGCTCGCCCTCGCCGGGGACCGATGCGTCGGACAAGAGTACCTTGAGGTCGCGCCAGCCCGGGTTCGTGTTGAGCCGGTGCGCAACGTAGTAGCGCAGCGCGACGACGAGGTTGGCCATGAACGGCGTGCTGTAGGTGGAGAGGCAAAGTTGCGATGAGCGTCACGAACAGCGTCGAGAGGCGCAAAGGATACCGTCATACCCTGGCGTAATGCAGTTGGAGTCGAATTTGTCCGACGGAGTCTCGGAATCGGGCTGGCCAAACGGGTGGTTCGAAGCTAGGCAGTCGTGACGTGTGTCAGACCCAAGGCACCATCGCGTGATCAAAGGTGGGGTAAGCACGAACCAGCCAGGTCAGCGCGGAGCTCCTGCTCCTTGGCCGCTGCCTCTTGTGCCTCCTGCGCGGCGCGGAAACGACGCGAGCGCTGCTGGTTCATCTTGGCGCGAGGGGCGACACCGTCTGCAGGGACAAAAGAACGTCAGCGTTTGCGCACCTGAACGACATGAAGTCCCACAACCACGTACCAACGGCCATGTAGAGAACCTTGCGCGGGCGAATCATCGCCATGATGCGGTCAATGTACTCGAAGATGGCGATCATCATGTCGTCTTCGGTCGCGGGCGCCGCCTAAGTACGTGGTGGTCGGCATCATCAATGTGTCCAGACGCAACGATCAGCATCCACGCGCAACTTTGCAGTCATTTGAAGAAGACGACGGACCTTGTCGTCCGGGTGACAGCACGGGTGAATGATGCCGTTCATGTCGAGGTAGAGATTGTCAAACTCGACCCCGTTCGGGTTGGGCTTGGAAAAGTCGACGGGAATGACATGACCGTTGACGACCAATTCCTTTTCCTCGACGACACTAATGAGCGCCACAGACGCGCAGTATCACAGCACCACAACCATGTATTCATCAGTCTCCAGGACTTTGAGAACGCGGACAAGGCCGCAAACCGGGCAAGTAGGAGTGCAATGCATACGGTGACGTGATGCGCGGGTACTTTTGGCTCAGCCAGCGGAAAAGGGCGGGAACACTACATGTCGGCAGCGGGCGGCGGTGGTGAGACGCTCGGCGTCGTGGTGGAACATGCTTGTACTGCCGGTTATTGGCACGGACCCCATGATGCGTGGTTGTGCGTTGGTCGGCTTGAAGAATTAACGGTTACGGCTGCGTCGAGTTGCCGGCAACGGTGCTTGCGATGGTGTTGCAGCGTTTTGCAGCAAGTAACGCGCTGCGATCGTGCTGCTAGTTGGCTCGGCGTCGTCGTCGTCGACACGGCCGACAGTTCGAGCCCTGCCACAGCTCCAGCGCAAGCACCTGTGCTTGGATGGCAAGCGTCGCGGCGTGACACGTTGCAGCCGATCTGGATAATCCACCACGTCATTCGCACTTGACCGCGTCGCAGCTCTTTTGGCACAAATCTGTGGTGAACATGCGGCGGCGCATGAACGACACATCCACCTCGACTACGACCTCATAAGTTGCCCCAACTTGGCGCATTTCGCTCTAGATATTACAAGTGCACGGCCGTGACGGCTGCGCGACTCCCGGAGTGACCAACGCCGGCCCAAGCAAGGCCGTGAGCGCTGCAACAATGGACCCGTTTTCCGTGCTCGACTCGCAATACTTTCTCGACCAATTCTCAAGTTTGACCTCGGCGCAAATACTTGGCGGCGATGGATCGTCGATTGCAACGTCGTCGGCCACGCTCAAGTCGCCGAGAAGCGGAAGCCGCGCCTCGTCTCCCGCACCGCCAAGACCGAGAATCGACACGTCGTTGCTGGGAACACCTTCAACTAGCCAACCCTCCGCCCGACCTGGCTCGCCGACCCGCTCGAGACCTGGCGAGTCGACCGCTGACGTGAGCCCGGTCCGGCAGCACCATGATTCCGACGTGCCGGGCGATCCGGGCAGCAGTCTGACTCCAGGAGATCCAAGAACGCCGCACCCGCTGCGCGCGCCGGCGGCCAAGAACTGGGATAAAGTGCGCACGGCGCTGCTGCCCGAAAAGACGATCAACGTGTTTGAAATCTTTGGCGGCAAGAACAAGAAGCTCGGCGCGCCAATTCCCTACACGATTTCGCTCTACCAGGGGATCCAGTTCAAGTATGCAATCAAGGCCGGCAAGCGCGCCATGACGTGCGGGCACATTCACGAGCGGCTCGTGGTCGGCGGCACGCTCAATAATGTCGCGCTCCGCATGCAGCAGCAGCAGGCGCAGCAGCAGGGCGGCAAGGGGCCTGCTGCCGGTGACGATCGAGGCGTGCGTGGGCTCGCTGATGCAGGTGGGCCCGGGCTAAGTGCGGGCGCGCCGAACCCGCTGCGGTCCCAGTCTCGCGCGCGCGCGAAATCGCTCAACCCGGCGCTGCTCATGGGCATGTCGCTGACGCTCGCGAGCTCGAACCCGGACGGCGACAGCGACTCGGACTCGGATAGCGTGCGGTCGCTCGACAGCATTGACTTGCTCCTCGACGAGTCGGCGATTTCGAAAAAGGGCGGCGACGCGGCGGCCAAGACGGGCCGTGACGCGACCAGTAAGACCATGGCCGTGCCGCGGCTGAGTCTAAGCGCGTCGTATTTCGACGATAAAAACTCGGCGGTGATTCAGGACGTGTCCAAGGGTGTGCCGCCGTTCCGCACGCTGGTCCATGCGGTGGTGCCCGTGCAAGTCGCGCATTTCATTCCGGTCGTGCAGCTCGGCCTGTACGTCGGGTGCTCGCACGACGACAACATCAAGCTCTTCAACTCCAAGTTTGAGCATATTCGCAACGTGCTTGCGTGGGCGCCCGTGATTCGGTACATTATTTGCGTATCGTTGGCACGCACGGTGGATTTCAAGTTGACGAAACGGCGTTGATAGCGTGCAGTGGATTGACGAGCTGTGCGAGCTCTTGGCCTTCGGGACCAAGTCCATTTCGTTTTGGACCTTGGAGACGCGTGTGGACCGGTCCGTAGCCTGTGCGTCCTGCCGGATCCGTCGCCCAAGCCCGCCGCTTCAACTGGTCATCCTCGCTCACTCTCGCCACATTTTATCCAGGGGCGAGGTCAAGGCCGACGCGACGCAGATTGGCACCATCGAGTTTGAGCTCGAGGACTCGGAATGGGTCGGCGAGATTCTCTACGAGCCGCTGAACCAGCGCTTCTACGTGCTGATCGGATCGGCCGTCCACGTCTACTCGGCGGCACACGACTTTTTGTTCAAGATCGAGTCGCCGTCGCCGCGGCTATTGACGTGCATGGCGTTCCACCCTGACTTGCACTACCTTTTTGTTGGCGTGAGCGACGGAACGAGTACGTGTATCCGTGCTCACAGTTCCACCGGTGTGCAACCCTCCACTCACTCTCGCATTCGTTGCTTGTCGTAGTTCAAGTGTGGAACCTGACCAACACAATGATTCATGAGTTTTCGGGCCATTTGAAGGCGATCACGGCGCTCGTGTTATTCAACTCGTCGCTCATTCTCTCGAGCTCGCGCGACGGGTCGATTCGGCTGTGGAACATTTCGACGTTTCGGCAGTGGTATTGGTACGCATCGCTTGCACTCAGAGTCCTCGATCCGGGTCCCGCCACGTCCTCATTCCCCTGATGGAGCCTGCAAGTCAGGGAAGACGTGATGGCCGTCGGGCTCATCGACCCGCACCATCTGTGGACTCAATCGAGCAAGGGCTTGTCGACGTGGGGAATCAACATGATCAACCAGACGTTCAGCTACGTCAAGTACGTTGCTCCCTCATGATCATCACGGCGTCGTTGACCCTCCGCTGACTGTTTATTCCGAACAGCTCCAACGTCACGTTCCTCCGAATGTTCAAGACGGGCGGGATCCCGGCGCGTGTCCTCGTCGGGTCGGACGACGGCGTCTGGCGCATTCTGTCGCCAGTCACGGGCAAGGTCTTGACGACGTGCATCCCGATCCACCAAAATATCAAGGTCAAGGACGCTTCATATAGCCCGCGCACGCGTACGCGGCTCCACCGCCTTTTTGACCTTTTCACGGGTTTATGCTCACCCACCCACGTCCACGTGTCCAGAGCGGCTCTATTTTTTGATGGAGACGGGCGACATTTGGGTCGCGGAAACGCACCTCAACCCGAGTGTCATTGTCGAGCACTGGAAACTCGGCTCGGCGGCCAAGGAGGATTGCTGCTGCATCAGCATCTTTGACGGCGTCATGGCCGACGACCGGCCATGTACGCTCCTGTTTGGCGGCACCGGCAACGGCCAGATCATTGTCTATACGCAGTACGGCACGGTCGGCAAGCGCGTGCAGGTGCACACGGGCCAGATTCTGCGCATCGTGCCGGACGTCAAGGAGAATCTCGTGGCCAGTTTGGGAACCGGTACGATCTAAATGCTATTTTCATAGTTTCGAACCGGGACACTGCGCTCACGCCGACGTGCTCGCTGTTTGCGCAGACAACGTCGTGCGAATCAGCCAAGTGTGCCCAGACAAAAAAGATATTCTGTTCCCGCGCGTCACCGTCCCGTTCCAAGCGCGCCCGACGACCATGTGCGTGTCGGACTTCCAGCTGCTCGTGGGCACCGACGAGGGCGTCATGAGCCTGCTCAACTTCAACCCACGCACGGGCGAGTACCGCGCGGTCCCGCCGCACGCGCGAAACGACGACCATGGCGACGCCGTGATTGGGTGCACGTTCCGCAAGCGATGGGGCCTGTACGTGACGCTCGGCGCCGACGGCGTCATCAAGGTCTGGGACACGGGCAGTGTTCTCGTGCGCGAAATCCAGTTTGACGAGCCGCCGAGTTTCGTGTGTATTGCGAGCTCGTGGGTCGATTTGCTCGTCGTTTGGGAGAACCGCGTCGACATTATCCGGTACTTTGACTACCTGCCGCCGGGGTACGCGCAGAGTATCTCGTCGGCGTTCCACAAGTCGAACCCGCCTGAGGAGCCGCTGCCGCTCGAGCAAAACCAGGAACTGATTCGGCTCGTCGCCAAGAAGGGGGTCCCGACGCGCCCGGGCGCCTGGCTCGAGGCGCTCAACCTCGCGGGTGTGCCACGGCCCGAATCGCCAACGTTTGCGGCGGTGCCGGTTGACGCGAATCCAGCAGCGTTTGGGATGCCGAGTCTTGAGCACGACATGAGCGACGAGGCGTCGCGGCCGCGGTCCGTCTCGCAGGGGCTCCTGCCGTCGATTCTGAACCGCGGCAAATCGCCGTCGCTGCGCAGCGGCCGGCGGCCCAACACGGCGCTAAGTTTCCGCCAGTTTGACGACACGCCGCCGACGGTCATGCACTTGTCGATCCAAGAGTCGGAGGCGCTCGTCTCGACGCTCGACTTGACGCTTGAGCGGTACACGTCGGTCGCGAATATCACCGAGATCGATCTCGCGATCCCGACCGTCGCGCCGCATGTGCCCATGGCGCCCGACGGCGCAGTGCCCAACTCATCGGCGCAAAAGGCCGTCGACGAGTGGAATGCGCTGCACCAGCCCATGGAGCGGATCGTGCTCAAGCGCAAGAAGAAGGAGCGGCCGGCGACCGTGCAGGAGCAGGAGAAGCGGTCGACCGAGTACAAGTCGCGGCTGCAGCGGCTCTTGGCCATGCTTCCGAAACGGCCAGCACCAGCCGTGTCGACGCCGCCTGCCGAGCCGCCAGCACCGGACCCGGCCAACGACCCGGACGCGCTGAAAAAGCCCAAGACTCCTGCGACCCCGCGCCGCGGCCCGCCGCCACCACCACCAAGCTTCAACATTGCGCTCCCGACTACTGAGGAGCTGCCACAGCCGCCCGAGGAGGAGGAAGAGGAGCCGCCCGACGAGGACCTGCCGCGGCTGATTCAAAAGGCCATGGAGTTCCACATTTTCCAAGAGCAGCAGCTGTTCGAGACCAAGCAGGGCAAGAACGGACGCGTGCGGCGCACGCTTATGGTGGACCCGACGCCTGACGGTCTGCTGCCGATGATGCTCAACACGTTTGAAAAGTGCGACGTGCTCGCGAAAAAGGAGATTGCTGTCTTCACCAACTGGATGAACGCTGAGTTCGAATTCGAGCATGCGCGGCGCATTCTCGACATGTACCTGGCCTACTTGCTCAAGGTGTATCTCGACCCGGTCAACGACCTCGAAAAAGAGCTGCTGCTCACGCTCTTGTCGGCGCTCAACCAGTTTGGCTGCAACGACCCGGACATCATCTCAACGCTGCTCTTGTACACAATCTACGGCGACCCGGCCGTCGAGGCCCTTGCCAAGCAGATTCTCATGGACCTCGGCTTTGTCGACCCGGTCTACCGCCAGTTTGAAAAGCGCATTCAAGATTTGTTTGCCATGGCGAGACAGGATGCGCCGGCGGGATCTGCGCTCGTCGACACGGCGCGGAAGTATATTCTCGCCTGGTTGCGCCGGATTCCGCAGTCGATTCGCGCTGGGCCGGATGCGGCACTGACGAGCACCCCGGCCTCGGCACTGGGCTCTGAGACTGCTTCCGGTTCGGGCAAGAGGAAGAAGAAGGGGCATAAGCGCAAGCGTATGTGTTCATGGTTTCTCTGCTTTGCGATTTCGCGCGACTGACACACCACGGGTTACCGTCTTAGAGCGACCGTTTGGGGTAAGCAGCTCGATGGAAGATCTGGCCAGGATTTTAGCCGCTCCTGCCGTGCGTAGCCGCTCAATTTCGGTCATGATCATCGCCGATTTTTCACGCGCCGCATCGAACTGCCCCTTGACCTAGAACCCCAAGGGCGCCGACAGCGACCCCAAGGAATTCCCCATCATCTTGCTCATGAACCAGTGGGTCGCTTACCAAAAGGACCGCGACAAGTGGCTCGAGCAGAAGCGGCTCGAGGACGAGCAGCGCATGCGCGAGAAGGAGGAGGCTGACCGGCAGACGGCCGAGCGCCTGCGTCTCGAGCAGGCGGCGCTCGAGGCGCGCGAGGCAGCCAGACGCGCTAAGGAAGAGCAAAAACTGCGCGAGCTCGAGCAGGCGCGCGAGCGCCTCGCTGCCCATGCCGCGACCGCGGCCGCCGCGAACCGCCCACCGTCGCGGTACAGCAACCCGCACTACTCCACATGCCACCCGTCGCGCGAGTCGGTCCAGTTCCGGTTCCACTTGCCGCCACTCGCGACCGCGAGCGACGCCGACAATCTGATTGCGCTCCATCTCGCCAAGCTCAACAAGTCGCTGCCCGTCGAGCTCATCAACCCGCGTCCGTTTGCCAAGTCGTCTCGTGTGAGCATTCGCGATCCCGAATTTCGCTCGTTTGCACCGCCGCCAGCACCGCCGCGGTCAGCAGCGATCACGTCCTTGTTGCTACCCGGCTCAGTCGCGGTCGCGGAGCGCGTGAAGGCCGATTCACTCGTGATGGGAGGTGTGGTAGGAGACAGTGATGATGCGGTTGCCTTTGCGACGCGGAAACGGTACTTGGTGTTTGACCGGCCGACGAGGGCGGGACTAGACGGTGGGAAGACTGGTGGGCATCGTCATGACCACGAAACGGCAGTATCGTCGGCGCCGTCTCCACCTTCGCGTGTGAAGTCGAGCCATGTCTAGATGGGAATCAAATATGTACATACGCGTTACTGGCGTATACGCATTGCTGGCGCAGGTGTCCTGTCAACGTTCCATACCGAGGCGGAAAGTAATGTCGTCGCACCCAGAAGAACACAACATCAGACTCAAAAAGGTCTGAGCCCAAATTTCTCTCCAATCCCTTGGCCGGCATGCCATTGAGCCTCTCCGACCTCTCCGACGTTGTCCTGTCGACAGACATTCCATTTCTCGACACTCCTTCCACTGCGCGTCTCCAGCAAGCATGCCGTCGCTTTCACATTTGCCCGGCACCTGCGCAACGTAGACACCAGTATTTCTCCGCCGTCAAGCTCGCGGACAGGCCAACTGTCAAGTCTCTCGTCGAACAACGCGGAGGACGATTGCCTCGGCATTGGCCTGAGCTTCCCGCTCAAGCATGGCTGTCAGCCTTGGATCCATGTGATGCAGTCAACTTTTCCTGGATGGCTCCCAGTCGCATCGTTGCCTTCGCTCGAGAGTTGAATATGAGGGGTTATGCATTCGCTGGAGCTCTTGACCGCATCAGGCATGTGATGCCGAGTTCTGCGCGAAATGATGCGGTCCGTGCTATGATGGAGTGCGCTGTACCCACACCAGAGAGGACTGGTGCCCTGCCCTCAACTTTGGCTGTGTGGCCGGCTTCGCGAAATGCTGGCCGACACTCTCGGGAGCCCAGCGTTTCTTACTCGTACCCAGGACGCTGCTGGCGCGATCCCCCATTTCAACCTTGCCGTGATTGACTCGGTTGTTCAATATTGCACGTGCTCTTGCTGCACATCTCGCGTCGGATACTTGGAATTCGACTGACTTCCCCACTCACATATTGCACCAAATGGTGGGCCGTATCTTGGCCCAGCTTGCTCGCATGTCGCTCGTCGACTCTTTGGCGTTGGCTGTCTGCTAAAAACCCGCGTGTCGCTGAAGTGGTCCGTTTTGCCGCCGAGGGGGTGGAGTGGATCGCCATTGCTATAGGCTGCCCAAGTGCTCCTCCAAGTGCGCGTATTTGGCCGCTGATGCTCAATTATGCTGTGCACATGAAATTCAAAGCCGTGGCTGAAGAAGCGGTGGAGCCGAGGCTCGTCTTCGTGCGCTGGGGGTCGATGAAGGAGGAACTGTTTGGCGCAACGGCAGGCGACTTGATGGAAGGGGAGCAGGAGTGGGTAATCAACCCGTGGGGGCTCATCACATACCTTCAATCACGTTGTACAAATGCATCTTGAAACTACGACCAGGCAGAAAATGTGTCCATTATTCAACAGATGCGTAGTTTAGTACTTTCAAGAAAGCTTCTCCACCCTGCTGTGGTCGCAAGGTTGCACGACCAAATTTCTCAATGTGATTCCTAAGATTGCTGCGAATGCTGCGATTGGTGAAGTTCTGAAACTTCTTCACTTGACCGCAGTCTGAAACAACACGCCGTGAAAGCTCGAACTAAATCTTAAAGTAAATCTCAAACTATCCACTTCCAGAAATTGCCCCCTCCGCAACAACCGTGCCCGCACATCACAAAACGCTCGAAACAAGCTTGAATGCTTGTGAGCACCTGTCCTCCATAAATTAATGCACATCACGTCTCCCCCTCCCTCCACCCTCAACTCTCATACACGCGCACCACCCCATCCGCGCCCGCCGACACCAACCCGCCCCCACCATCGGGCGCACACCGCACGCTCCAGATCCCCGCGTCCCGGCGCCGCCGATGCGCGGGCCATTCCTGGAGACACGCGCGCGACCCGACGTCCCAGACGCGCATCGAGCAATCGTGCCCACCCGTCACGAGCACGAGCCCATTCGGGTGAAACTGTGCCGCGGCCACGGCGTCCGTGTGCGCGGTCATGGCGTGAATGCACGTGCCAGCGACCGGATCAAAGAACCGCGCGGTGCGGTCGTCGTGTACGGTCGCGACGAGATTCGCGACGGAGTGCGTGACGACGCGGTTGATTTGGGACGGGTCGTAAGTGGGGGTCGCGGGTGGCGGTGGGATCAGCGGCTGGCCAAAGTCGTAGATTGGGTGCGCGTGCGTGCGGAGCGTGAAGATGGGTTGTTGGGTCGCGAGGTCGAATTGTGCGAGGGTACCGTCGCGGTACGAGACCATGAGTTTGGACGGGTCGGTCACGAGAAAGGCGAGGCTCGTCGGTGCCGCTGTGAAGTCCGGGAGCTGGTAAATCGCTTCGAGCGGGACTGGCTTGAGCCGCGTGTCCCAGAGCCGGACGGTGCCGTCGGCCGAGCACGACGCGAGGAACGGCTCGGACGGGTGCGCCTTGAGGTCCCAGACGGCGTCGGTGTGGCCGTCGAAATGGGTGAGACGGATGCGCTTATCTACAAGGGCCGATTTAGTGATTCACAAACGGACGAGTTGGAGAGAGGTGTGGGTCGACGCGTACCATAGCTGCTGTACGGCAAACGGTTTTCAGTCACTTTCCACACGGTAATCAATGCGTCGGCGGCGCCGGAAAACAAAAACTCGCCCGTCACGTCAAACGCAACGCTGAGCAAGGGCGCCGCGGACGCTCGCAGCGTCAAGTAGGGCTCCACGTCCCTAAAATGGTCCCGTTAGAGAACTGGCCGGCACACCTCCGGTCAGGGTTTGCGTACCGTCTTGCGCGAGACGGCAAGTTCCACAGCTTGACTGTGCCGTCCTCGGACGCGGACGCGAGCAACGGGTCAGTTGGGTGGAATTCGACCATGCGCACAGCATCAAGATGGTGCTGCAGCTGCAGTCGCGGGCGCCAGAACAATGACGAAGACGGGGTGCCAGTGCTTGCGGGGGTATCCGCCTCCGAGTCGTCCACTCCATTTTCGGGTCGCACGCTCGTCGTCGTGGCGGATTCGTGCGACGGTACAAGCGCCGATTCTATCCAAAGTGAACGACATCGTCAGTGTGAATCAATGAAACTCGAAACTGTCGTGAAACGACTCTACGCACGAAATCTGCGGATGCGGCGCGCCATCGACGCAAACTCGGTGCTGCGGCCGCTCCTCGACTCGTTCCTCTCCACCAGTTCCTCGAGTGATCCGCTTGGCGAAACAGTTCTGGTCGATTCGAGCGGACCCGCGTCGGCTGGTAACGACTCAAAAGTGACCGATTGCGGTCCGCGATCGCCGAACCCAAGTCCATCTGCCGCGGCCTCGACCGTGGGTGCCTTGGAGTCGCGTTGTGGCGGTGCGTGCGGCAATTCGGGAGGCGCGTCCACGTCGTTGACTAGCTGGGCCGATAGCGCGCTCGCTTCGCGCAGGAACCTGGTAGTGCGCTTACGGTGAGCAACAAATCACAACAAAGGCCCAGGAAAGAGTGGTTCAAAGTACGCTCGAAGCAAATCACGGCTCTGTTGCGTCTGTGCACCGCGTGCGCGCAAAGACAGGGCCGACGAGCGCGTACGCAGGGTGGGAACATTGAGGTCGGTTGTGACGGGCCGTGACGGCACGTCCAAAAGAGGGATGGTCGTGTTCGGGTCCGTGGCAGCCGCCGGTGTCTTTGATGGTGACGTGCTCTTGGCCTGTGACGCGGGTACCGGTGCAGCAGGCGCGACCTTGGCGTTCTTGACGCTGTCCATTCAACGTACGGCACGCGTGAGCATCCAAATGTTCAAACAGCAGATCTCAGCGACCCACATACCGCTCTGCGCGCAGCGCGTACTCGAGCATCTTGATGCGCTTAACGAGATCCGACTTGACGCTCTCGAGCCCGCGTCGCTCGCCTTCGAGCAGGTTGATCTTGGCCTTGAAGTCGATAATCCGTCAGCCCGCGCATGCCCGCTCGCGATCCATGTCGCCGATCATGACGCGTCGCAGTACCTGCATCTCGGCGCGCTCAATCTCCCACTCGTTTCGTTCGAGCTCGAACCGGCGCCATTCCGTCTGCAAGAAGTGCAGGACGCGCGGGAGGGAGAGCGTCGGTTGCTGCTCACTTGACGCTGTCCTGGCCATCAGCGACGACGGCGTGCTGTTCATTAATGTCGACTTGCTGCGTTGTTCAAAGCGTCGCGGTCCAATAGAGCTGGTCACAGCTGGTCTTGATCACGGCTGTTGCTGATTCGTGATCAACCTTGCACGGAGAACAGCGAAGTCAGGTCGGTGATCGCGAGTCGACTTGAGCGATGCAACGGGGCGCAAAGGTCCATATCCATCCAAGTGCTTGAGGGCAGTGCGTCGTGCGATCACTGTGAATGGGAGCGGCGCCGCGCGGCACCGACCGCACTGCACGTCAAGGCTGCTTCTGATCGCACGACGACAGCCCCAGCTGCAAACGGCCGCAAACGGTGCAGTCGAGCATCGGCAAAGCTCCATTCTCGGACACGGTCACCTGACGCGTGCATTGAGTACGCAGCGACCAGTCCGCTCCTCATCGATTTAAATATTGTCATGATATGGTTGCCAAGCTTGTTCAGCACGAACAACGGGCAAGGTGGGAGTGTGCCAGATTTGTTGCTGCTGGCCACGCGGGTTGTCGGGCGTCTCGTCCACCTGCGAGAAATGGAGTGTCCCTCGGCCCTCCAGGACGAGCGTAGACATCTCCACCCTGTCGTTGCCAACCATGATGGAAATGGAGGGCAGTCAGGCCAGTTGTGGAGGGAGCTCAGAGGAGAGACTGCGCAGATGTGTGGTCTGTGGCGAGCCTCCCAGCAACGAGCGACGTGCTTTCACGTGATAATGGAACGCGACTCGCGATCACGAATCTGACCACTTTCATCCACCACATCACGGCCGCTTTCGCGACACGACACCACGACGACGAGCGCACATCTCCCATTCTAGCTTGCCGCTGAACCTTCTCCACCACGCTCTACTCCGCGCCGCCCGACCCTCTCCCGCGATATCGCTCCCCGCTCCAACCCTTTGCTCGCCCATCCAATCCCTTGGCACCCAATCAACCAATCACCATCACCATGGACATCGACGTCGACATGCAGGAAGCCGATCCGATCGTCAAGGAAATCCCCGTCTTCCTCTCCTCGCAGCTCGCGCGCAACCTGCATCTCTACCAGTTCCCGATCCGCGCCAAACCCTTCCCGGCGCACGCACAGCCCAACGCGTCGCGCATCAAGGTCAAAGCCGCGCTCGTCGAGCTCGACGTGCCGCTCGACACGTCAGCCACCCACTACGACGCCAACAAGGGCGAGGAATTCGGCGCGGCGACCGAGCAGGCGCGGACCATTTACGACGCGCGCCCCGCCACGGCCGCACCAAGTCCGGCATTTGGCGGTGGTGACCCGTTTGCTGCGCAAGGGAATGCCAATGGGCCGAAGCCACTCGAGTCGATGACGCTCGCGTCGACGGTTGTGCCGCACATGACCAAGTACTACGCGGCCGCGTTCCGCGACGTCGGCGAGGGGCGTACGTGCACTTCCTCGCCACGCGTTGCCTTTGTTTCGGGACACAGGGGGGGGGGGGGCACCAGGTGCTGACACGCCGTGATTGTGACGCGTCTTTTACTTTAGTCGAGCTGCACATGTCGCCGATCGTGTCGACGCTCCAGTTCACGCCCAAGCTCAAGTACCTCGACGACATGCACGAGCGCGAAAAGGAGGCGCGCAAGCGCGTCGACGAGGAGGAGAAGAAGGCGCGCGGCGAGACCGTCGAGAAGAAGTCGGCCATTTCGGCGTTGCCGCGCGTCGAGACCGAGGAAATGATGGCCGCGCGCAAGAAGAGCGTTACCTACCTGAAAAAGGAGCAGGAGCAGGAGCCCTACGTCAAGATCGAGCATTTCCACGAGCATGTGCGTTCATTTCTCTTCACTCCCCGCTCGACGCATTCAATGCACCGACTGATCCACGTGTGCTTGTTGCTCTAGACGGTAGAGTCGGCCGCCGTGTTCCGCCGGTTCTACGCAACGCATAATCACCCGATCCGGACGACGGGCAAGCCCTATCTCGACGACATTGCCCCGCAGTCGGAGGGCGACGTGATTACGGTCGAGTCGGCCTTGACTAAGCCCGGCGCCGTGTCGCGCGAGCACCTCAAGACCTACGACCTCGACACGCAGGTCAAGGTGCTCATGATGAACTGTCCGCGTTTTTTGCGCCGCCACGATGATGATCAACGTGATGGGCCCTGACTCCTTGGTCTTTCTCTCTAGCGCAAATCCTCCCCCTTGCCGACATCTCGCGCACTCTCCACACGCCCGCCGCACAGCTCCTTCCGGCACTCATGAAAGTGGCCGTGCCCGTGCACGGCACCTGGATCGTGTTGTCGGACCTGGTCTATACGGGCCGTGAGGCCGTCGCGCGCAACTACCTGATCCACATGTTTGCGATCGCGCCCAACTACCCGCCGACCGTCCTGCGCAAGGACTTTGCCGACGTGGCGCGGCTAGACGTGGAACGTACCGCGCGGCTCTTGTCGGATCTGGCCAAGAAAGTCGTCCCAGCCACGCCGCCGCGGCCGGGTAAGGGCACGGGGATTACGTGGCAGCTCAAGTACACGGACAAGCTACCGAAATCGGAGCCCGACCCGGCCTACGGCGACTTTGCCTCGAATGCGCTGGTCGCGTCGATGCAGGAACTCGGGTTCAAGATGGACGGGTCCGTGACGGCGGCACCGGCCGCCGGTGCGCCCTCGGCGATTGCGGCTCCGTCGTCGGGCGCCGCATCGCTTGTCGCGCTCGCACAGCCAACCATGGCCATGTCTGCGTCGGCGGCAGGCGCGGCGGGGCCCGACGCGCTCGACCAGGCGATCACGGCAATTCTCGACGTGACGGTCCACGGGGCCGGTGTCGTGCGCGTCGAGGACATGCATGCTCGACTGGCTGCCAACTGCCCCACGTTCACTGAGGCCGAGCGGCGCGCACGGCTCGATGCGCGGTGCCATGTCCTGCACGGCGGGTATGTGCTCAAGGCGCGCGAGACCAAGTACCCGGCGATTCGGCAAATCGTGTTGGAAGCGTTTGCCAAGGCCGAGAAGCCGTTGCTGATCAAGAACAAGATTGTCGGGCCGATCAAGGACCGCACGGGCAAGTTGCCGTCGATCAAGGCGTTTACCGAGATCACGGACGAGATGTGTACATGGGCGGGCGAGAAGCAGCCGTATATTTGGAAGACGTACGATGGGCCGGCGTGAGTGGAAATATAGTCTGGGGATGGGGCTGTGCATTTCTTGATCGACGTCTTCTGGGCAGGGTGCCTGAGTGCGCCACAGTGTGCTGGCCCTGCCGGTGCAATCGCGGTGTTCACAGAGACTGGACAGCGCTTACAGTACACATCGCGGCGTGGTGCACGCTCTCTACAACGAGCACAACACCATGGAAGACACGCGAGAAGTATCCGATGTATAAGCGGAAAAGTAATTACTCTCAACGTGTTTGAGCAGAGTCAGGTGGCTGCTATGGCGATTCGCGGTCGCCTTGAGCGCGACCGGTGCGCACATTCAAGGATATCATGAAGGAGTTAAGCACAACAGATGAGAAGGTGCACACACACACAGAGGGCACATGAGGAGCCAGGGAAAATATCATGTGGACTAGGGTTGAACGAAATATTGGTTGCTGTGTGACTGGGCCGAAGGCACGGTTTTTCAGAAGCGAAGCTGCTAACCGCGTGTATTTATCACAAACGAAGAGGAGCGAAAACAACCACAACAACAAACAACGGTGCGCGGTCCATCGTGACGGACAGGTCGCACGGCCGCGTCCTCAATGGATCCCAACAGCGGCCAGTCCGCGGACCGCGTGTCCGAATGCATCACCGTGCTCTTTCACATTGATGACAAAAAAGCAGAGCATCGGCGACACCAACAATTATCGGTCATTCAAGCTAAACGATTAGCGTCTGTAGGTTTCGATCCTACGGCCTCAGGGTTATGAGCCCTGCGCGCTTCCTCTGCGCCAAGACGCTGCGGCTGCCCGCGCGTTCAAGTTGCTGAGGACGGTGGGCCGGGTGCGCGGGCAGACAATTTTTGTATCGGAGCTGACCCCCACGCTGCGCCCTGTTTCTCCTATTCTTGTTTCTGCGTATTGCTCTCCCAGCGACGGTCGTTAGTCGTGCACGGTTTGTAGCAGGTCAGCCATTAAACATCGTCCTTGCGCCAAGACGCTGTTGACAAGTGGTTTGAGTTAGGTTATGGACTCTTTGCTCATTCACGACATCCCAACTCTCTCTTGTGCTGAGAGGTTGGATGCCAATAACTTGCTCAGGGCAACTCATCATCTGCATCCACATGACTGTGATCAACACGCCTCTTGCACGTCTCGCAGAAACCGCACCAAGTCCAAGTTTTGATCAACCATGATGTCCAACGGTTCAGCATTTGCGCGAGTGGCCGCACCATGGCGTACCACCCAGCCCAACATGATCAAATGAGGTGATTAATCGGGCAATCGCGGTTCATCAGCGCGTCTCAACTTGCCGTTCCGCCGAGATTGACGCTCATGAGCGACTGCTGGCGGTAGTGATGGCGACTTTTTGGGCTTCACAACTGTGCCTCTCGAGGAAGCCAATGTGGTCGGCGACGAGGAGGTGACGCTGATCGGGTTCAAGCACAAGGAGGCTAGTGTGTTTCAACTTTCTGCGACGCGAATTCCGAGTAATGGAGCTAAATCACGGTGGACATTACGCGTAGACGTTTGTGTTCCAAGGCCATGCGCTGATCGCGGCCATTGAGGGCTCCTTTTCCGTCGCCGACTTCCTCATGGCGGCGCATCCGGCATGGCTCTCGCTGCACCCATGCTTTGGCCCATCGGCCTACTCGCTGCCCGTAATCCAGGCTATTGACTACACGATCCCGGACCCGGCTGATCTGCGCGCTCCGTTCTCCTCGCCGCGCGTGCAAAACGTACCGCTGAAAACATCCAAGCTCGGCAAGAAGGTCCAGCGGCTGGCCAAGAAACTCGCGGGAAAGGGCACCTACGACGCGATCCTGGCCGTCGTCGATTTCTCGTGGGCCGGTTTCGACGCCGTGCACCCAATCGCGGCCGAATTCCAAGTTTTTGAGCCGCGCGACAAGGACAAGCGCGCAGCTCTCGCAGGCGCGCCGCAGGTCACGGCGCACCCGCTCGTGCCGGTCCCGCGCGTCTACCCGATCCTGCACCCGTCACCGCAGGCCATGACCGTCTTTGCGCCAGCCTCGTGGCAGTCAGCATTCCAGGCTCTCTTTCTCGCGTTTTCGGCATTCAAGCACGTGGACGTGCCGAACCTGGCCTTCTACCCGACGGCCATGGCGATTGGCGCTAAGGGCCACGGCAAGAGCACGCTGAACCGCATGCTCGTGAACGTGCTCCTCTCGACTTTTTCGCAAGTCGCGTTCCTCGACATGGATCCGGGCCAGGCCGAGTTCACGGAGCCGGGTGTGCTCGGGCTTACGGTCGTCGATTTTCCCGTGCTCGGGCCCGGGTACCTGTACCGCCCCGCGCGCCCGCTCCTGGCCGAACAGTTTTTGGGCGCCGTGACGCCGCAGGCGTGCCCGGATATTTACTTGCAGCATGTGCGCACGCTGGTCGCGGCCTACCGCGCGTACGCGGCCGAGGCCTGGGCTAAGGAGCGGCGCGTGGTGCCGTTGGTCGTGAATACGCTCGGTTGGGTGCGCGGGTTTGGGCTCGAATTGCTCAAAGAGGCCATGGCAGAGGTCGCGCCGACGCACGTGTTGCATTTGGTGGGTGCGGCGGACCGCGACCAGATCCCGGTGCACGAGTTGCTGGAGCCGTGGTTGAGTGTAGCCACGGCGGCGGCGGAGGCGTCGGTGAGCGCGAGCGCGTCTGATGGGGAAGTGGCGTCGCTGAGTTCGGCGCCGACCGAGGACGGCGGCGAGGATGAGGACACGATGGTGATTGTCGACGAAGACCAAGACGATGATCACGTCGAGGAATCGACTACAAGCCCACCGGCGGCGGCCGTCGCACCGTTTGTCCCGCAAGTCATTGACGTGGCGAGCATCACCATGTCGCTACGTCCGCGGCTCAACGCGTCGGACCTGCGCATCTTTGCCCAGTCTGTCGCGCTCTGCTCACGGACGCCTTCGCTCGACGTCCCACGGCGCGCGTGGCTCGACCCGACGCCACTCACGAGCCCCAAGTACCCGACCTACGCGATCCCGCTCTCGAAACTCGTCGTCGCGACCCCTTACCACAAGATCGCGACGCCCGACCTGCTCTACGCGCTCAACGGCAGTCTCGTCGGGCTCGGCGTCGTCACCGACTCGGCGATCGCGTCCCCCGCGCGCGCGGGCTTTCAGCACGTGCCGTTCATGCCGGACCACCACTATGTCGGGTTTGGGATCGTGCGTGCGATTGGCGGTGGCGGGAACGGGGCCGAGCGCGACGTGTATGTGCTGACGAGCGTCGACGCGGCGCGGCTCGACCATGTGGACCTGCTGATTCGTGGCGACATGGACGTGTCCAACTGGCTCGTGACGTGGGGGTTGCCGTTTGTCTCGGCGACCAAGCCGCCGGGGCCGTACTTGACGTATGCGCAGGGCGAGGGCGTCGGGGCGGTCGCGACGCGCTTGCGCCGCGGGATGGCGCGTAAGGTGCACGCGTGATAATCCTTAGTGAGCGTTGATCAAATCGAAATTTCCGTTGTGGTGTAGTTGACGGTGGTCTTCGTTGGTCAGTTCGCCAGGAGAAAGAGGGTGACATGCTGCCATGTCAAATCCTCAAATTCCGCAAACCCTGAACTGACACGCATTCAACGTCAGCCAACCTTGGCAGCGACTTGCCGCCGCTCAGCCGACTCAGCAGTCCACGTCGGCTCCCTTGCTGTGCCTGGTTCGCCGCCACCACCGCTGCCACCCACCGCCGCCGCCGACCACCCCTCCTCACGCCGCCGGACCGCACCGACGACATCTCCCCGCGTCCCAGCTGCCTGCCCCTTCCTCCACTGTGGATCGCCCCGTTGCCGCCCGCTCCACACGCCCGCACCGCGCCGCGAATCCGCCCATCGAGAGACGCGCCGCCCCGTCCAGCCTCCAACCAACCGACTGAACCGCGTCTGCCGCACGCCACCGCCACGCTCTCCTCCAGCACCGCTCCCCGCAACACGCAACTCCACGCAAAATGAACCCGGAATAGTGCGTGTCGCGATGCGCTCTCTGCCGGCGCGCGGCGCGCGTCGTCGGACCTCGAAGCAAGCAATCTGGGCCGCGCACAGCCAACGCGTCATCGGGCCCCGCGCGCGACAGTGTCGTGGTTGCACACACACTGCACCGCTCTGCGCACACGTTCTCGCTGGCCGGCTCGCGCGTCCGCCCTGCGTGGGCAACTTCCCGCGATTCCTGCCCTCTTTTCCGGACGCGGCTGACCCTTTTTCGAACCGTTGACGTCATGTAGCGACTACCTCTTCAAGCTGCTGCTGATTGGCGACTCGGGCGTTGGCAAGTCGTGCCTGCTGCTGCGATTTGCGGTACGTTGCTCGTTTGCCCCCCACCAATTCGAGCGATTCGACGTGCCGAACTTGACCTGACCTGACCCGCCCACCGCATGTCGTTTTCGATGCTTTAGGACGACACCTACACGGAATCGTACATCAGCACCATTGGCGTCGACTTTGTACGTGCTTTCTCGTGCCGTTGTGTTGAGCGACGGACCGGATCGGGGCGCGGAATTGCTCTCGGAGGCTTACGTCGACCTTGCTCGTTTGATGTAGAAAATCCGCACGATTGAGCTCGAGGGCAAGACTGTCAAGCTGCAGATCGTACGTGCCGCCCATCCCCACCCTCCCTCCCACCCTCTCTCCTCACCCCCGCTCGCTCGACTTAGTGGGACACGGCCGGCCAGGAACGGTTCCGCACGATCACCTCGTCGTACTACCGCGGCGCGCACGGCATCATTGTCGTCTACGACGTGACCGACGCCGACACGTTCAAGAACGTCAAGAACTGGTTGCAGGAAATCGACCGGTATGCGGTCGAGGGCGTCAACAAGCTCTTGGTGGGCAACAAGTCGGATCTCGTTGGCAAGAAGGTGGTCGACTACAATGAGGCCAAGGCGTTTGCCGACTCGCTCGGTATCTCGTTCCTCGAGACCTCGGCCAAGTCGGCGACGAACGTTGAGCAGGCGTTCTTGACGATGGCTAAGCAGATCAAGGACCGGTATGTTGCGCACTTGCTTGCGTTGCGGGAGGTGAATGACGAGCTGACGGGTTGATGTTTAGCATGGGCAACAACAACGCGACGCAGCAGACCAAGTCGACGGTCAACATCAAGCCGGGCCAGCCCGTGCAGCAGTCGGGCGGCGGGTGCTGCTAAGCGCGCGCACTCGGTTCTTGGTTTCTTATTCCCGCGTTTGCACGTTTCGTTTCGTTTCGTTTCGGGTCCCTTCCGCACGCACCGCAGTGGGGACCGTGGAGAGAGTTGCATTTGGTTTGTTGCGCCCATCCACCCCGCTCGTCCAAAGCCGTGACACCATGGCGTGCCGTCGGGGACCGGCAAGTGGGGAGGGTGGCGCGTTCGGTTTGACCCTCGCACCGCGCGCACGCGCGCGCTGGGGTCGCCAAGTTCTTACTTCGGTCTCGTTTCGTCGTTGCCCTGGTTGTTCAATATGATTACCGCCCTGCGCTTTGTCGTTCGTTGCATTCTCACGCTCACTTGGTCCGGTCAGCCCAAATCTCATTGCACGTCCTGTGCGTGTCTCCCCACGTGATTGTCAACCAAGGTAGCCTGTATTATCGCCGTCGTCGGCGTCGTGCACGACCATGTGCGCTTCCCAGCTCCACCGGGCCACGGCGGCCGAACAGAACGGGCACGCCATGGTCGGCCGCGCAACCGTGCGGTCCGCGGTGTCGTGTTCCACGTGCAAGTGCACGTGCACGTGCACGCAGTCGTCGTCGTCGTCGCCGTGCGGATCTGGCGGAGCGCGCGTCCTGGTCTTGATGCTTGGGTCGGACGTCTCCCCGCCGCCGTCCGGCGCCCGCGTGCCGTGCGATCCGGTTCGCGCCCACTGCGCGAGTAGCATTGGTTGCGCCGGTTCCGTTGCCGAAAACGAGGCCGGCACGTCAAAGTGCACGAGCGCGACATTGATCCGACGTACGCCCGTCCATCCTGCATCAGCATCAACACACCACCAGCCAAGCAACGCAAAGCGGTTTAAGCGGACCTTGCGCACGGCCGACCCGAGCCCTGGAATCGCGCGAAACGGCAACCCCGCAACATACTCGGACACATGCGCAGGCGCAATCACTGCGCGTAGAAGCAGTCGAGGTCGATGAGGATCACGGCGCGAGGCGAGCGGTTGGCTAAGGTTGCTGGGTCCATGTTGAGAGGACGTTGGAGTCGCCGGGGTGGCCTTGTGCTTGCCCTGCTGAAATTGATCGCGTTGCTGCTTGCTGGTCGGCGTTGATTGGATCGTTTGCGGTCACTTGGAGCCCATGGATGCGACTAGGCAAGTGCTGCACTCGACGTCGTCAACAACATGAGCAGGTCACCGATGGAGGCACCGTCCGAGCGTAGTGGGTGACACTGTTGACCACAGATCACGCGCGGTCAGCCTGGTGCCCACCGCACGCTCACCGCACTGATGTTTCAGGACCGACGCGTCTCGCATCCGGCCGCCGCGATCGCGATCGGCGCCGCGAGACCCACAAATCGGACCGCCGCCTCTCCTTGTCGACCGAAGTCTCTCAAAGCGCCGTCGCTGCAGCGCAGCCGATGCAACCTGTTGTGATGCGAGCGTTCGCGCGACTCGCCGCGCCACGCTGCTGGCCGTCGATGCTGCTGACTGCGCCAGCGGCAACCCTGGCCGGCCGCGTCTCCCGTCAAGAACCAGCGCTCCCCGTCGCTGGCGCCAAGCACGAGCTCGTCTCTCGCCATCTGCTGCAACTCGTACGACGACCGCACGCCGACGCTTTTCGGCAACCACCGCTGCAACCATGGGCATCTTCACGCGCTCTGCACCAGTGACCAAGGTGGGTCGATGCCGTTTTGCCGACCTACGATGCACCGGAACCGCGTCTGACCGCCAACATGAACCGTACCACGTACCAGACGTCGTGGCCGCTGATGCAAAACGTTGCACTCGTCCCGATCCGCGGCGAGGAGGGCGATACTGCACCCATCAATCCGGAGAAGACGGTCCTGTCGCAAACGCTCTGGCAGGACCGCCCGACCATGATTGTCTTGATTCGCCGACCAGGTACGTCCGGCTCGCCGTTCGACTATCCGGCCCCCTCGTTTTGCGGGATCTGACTACCGGCGTCGTTGGACCAGGATGCCTGTTGTGCCGTGAAGAAGCCTTCAACCTCGCCAACCAGCGCGACCACTTGCAAAAGGAACTCGGCATCCGCATGGTCGCGGTTGTGAACCAGTCGTTTGGCGCACAGGACTTTGCCGATAATTACTGGAAGGGCACGTGCTTCTTTGACAAGGATCTCGGGTTCTTTAAGGCCATGGGGTACGTTTGCACGAACGATTGCCCGTCAGGTGCATGCAGAGAAGCGTGCTAACCGAATTTTCGTAGCGACGGCCAAATCCGCAAGGGCTCGCTGCTGCAACTCATGAAACCGTCGGCGCTCGCCAACATGGCGCGCGCACGCAAGACCAAGCTCGACAGCAACCTCGACGGCGATGGCACGATCTTGGGCGGGCTCTTGATTGTCGGACCTGGCGACGAGGGGATTGTCTACGAGTACCCGGAGACCGAATTTGGCGACCATGTACCTTCGACAGTTGTTGTCCCTCGCTGCACGTAGTTTGGTGCAAATTCTGACTGTTTAACGCCGCGACGTGATTTGGTTTAGGCACCAATGGAGACGGTTCTCGAGATGTGCAAGTCGCTCGCGCAGCAGTACCCGCCACTGCCGCCCGTGCAAGTGTAGAGCGGTAAATGCGCGCAGTCGCGTCGCGTCGCGTCGCGTCCGGCTTCCCATGTCGGACGGCGGCTCCATCACCGCCGGATCAATTTGTACATTTTATTGTCTCGCGTATTCTTGATACACACCCTCACCAGCCTTCATCTTGAGCTCCTTGGTCGCCTTGTGACCCGGAAGAACTTCCCGTCGCACAAACTCGTTTGAGCGGCGCGTTTCAATTGATAATGGAGGGGAAGCCAGGGGAGGCGGCCCGATTTGGCGTCGGCATCAGCCGCCCCCACTGGCCACGGCGCTTCAACAGGCCCCGGAGCAAGAACAGGTCCTTAAGTGGGCAAGCACTGGTTGTGCTTCAGCCGCTGTGCCTCCGTCTCGCGATTCGCCACGAGCGCCTCACCACCAGCACACCCGACACGATGGCCCGCGACACCATTCTCCAGCAGGGACGCCAGTGCACGACCCCCAACCCAACCGCACGCATGCCTGCAAGTTTGTGGTCATATGCTCAGGAATCTGCAGCGGAAACGGCGTTTGAGCCGGTGCACAAGCAACCGCCTGCCGCGACGGGCCCGCCAAAATTCGACCCGCCGTCCTCGTTGGCCATGCACGTCGGCGCGTGCGCACGTTCTGCAACGACAGCTGAAGCTCACGCGCGCAAGGGCACACGCCCAGGCAGAAGTCGGCGCTTCAATTGTGGACGCGCCCATGTGCACTGGCACCGTCGCCACGGTACCAGCGCGACGGATTCCCGTACAAATACTGGTCGGTGTCCGTGGCGACCAACTACCATTCCAACTTGCAGCTCGCCGCACCGTCGACAGGGCCTGATACTGCGGCCGTGCCCTCCCTCGCTTTGACGACCCGACCTCGACCAAGTGCCCTCGACCGACCGTCATCGCAAACCAACCATTACCATGGAACAGATCGATCACCTGCTGACCCCGCTCAGCGTGGACGCGCGCATCCGCGCTGTCGCGCAATCCGTCATGGGCGAGCGTGCGCCCTTCCCCTCACCGATCGGCCGGACACGCTCTGTCATCTACTGCGACTATTTCGCGTCGGGCAGGTCGCTCAAGTTTGTCGAAAACGCGATTCGCGACCATGTATTGCCGTTTTACGCCAACACGCACACGACCACGACAGTCACAGCACGGCGCACCATGGCACAGCGCGAGCGCGCACGCGCCGTGATTCGTGAGTCGGTGAATGCGGCGCCCAATGATTGCGCAGTGATTTTTACGGGGTCGGGCAGTACCGCGGCGATCGTGCATTTGGCCACGACGCTCAGGTTGTATGACCACGGGTTCTGGCCGAGTTCGGCGCCGAAACCGACAGTGTTTGTGTCGATTGCCGAGCATCACAGGTACGCGAGGAGGAAATGACGATTGGAAAGAGGAAATCAAGAGCGGTCACTGACAATCGTTTGATCCCCACGCCCGCCCATAGTAACCTCCTCCCATGGCGCGAATCGGCCGCAAACGTGGTCACGATCCCGCTTGACGCGACGGGCCGGCAAATCGACCTGGACGAGCTCGAGCGGCAAGTCTCCGCCGCCAAGCACGCCGGGTCGCCGATGCTGATCGGTTCCTTCACGGCCGGCAGTAACCTGACGGGGATCCCCATGGACACACGCCCGCTCGCGCGCATTATGCACCGGCACGGCGGGCTCGCCTTCTTCGACTACGCGGGCGTCGGAGCCTACCTGGACGTGAACATGAACCCCGACGACGAACCCGGCCTCCCCGCCGAGGACCAAGGCTTGGGCTACAAGGACGCTGTCTTCCTGTCGCCGCACAAGTTTATTGGTGGGCCCGGCACGCCCGGTGTGCTCGTCGCTCGTAAAGCCCTGTTCCGCTCGGCCCCCGCCCGCCCTGGCGGCGGGTCCGTGAATTTCGTCACGGGCACCGAGCACGAGTACTTGCGCGACCTCGAGGAGCGCGAGGAGGCGGGTACGCCCGCGATTGTCGAGGCGATTCGGTGCGGGCTCGTGTTCCGCGTCAAGCAGCTGGTCGGCGTCGCGGAAATGGAGAGGCGCGAGCATGCACTGGCCAAGCGTGCGCTCGAGCAGTTGACGGCACACCCGAGGGTGCGTGTGCTGGGCGAGACCAAGGGCGACCGCGTGCCAGTGTTCTGCATCCAGATTGTCGCACCGGGCGAGGACGAGAGCAGGCCCAACAAGTTTTTGCATTACAATTTCGTGTCTGCGGTGCTGAATGACTTTTTTGGGATCCAGACGCGGGGTGGGTGCATGTACGTGTTTGGTCACTTGGGTGCTGATCCTTGATTCTCCACGTATCCTGATACTGACCTCCCGACCCTTCTACTTCCGCAGGTGTGCCGGCCCGTTCGGCATCTCGCTTCTCCACCTGACGCAGAACCAAGTGCACACATACCAGACGCTGCTGAGCCAGGACCCGGCAAAGCGGCGACAACTCGTCAAGGAGCCCGGATCCTGTCCCATGTGCGAGATTCGCGCCACACCCTCGTCCACGCCCGCCGCCGACGGACCGTCCGCCCCGAGCACCGAACCCGCGACCTGCGCGCCCTGCTCGGCAACAGCGCCCGCTTCGACCAACGCGTCATCGGACCCCGTCAAGCTCGACTCGCTCAAGCCGGGCTATCTGCGGTTCTCTTTCAATTACTTCTTCACGCCCGCCGACGCCGACCTGATCGTACGTGCCGTGACCTGGATCGCCGACCACGGGTGGCGCCTTCTGCCGTACTACACGGTCGACGCGCGCACCGGCGCCTGGGCGATGCGCCTATCCCCGGCCGCCATGCACGCCATGTCGCGCACGAAATTCCACGGTCTTCACACCCCGGCACCTACGGGGGACGTGCCCATGGCCCCGGCCGCCGACAGCGACGACAAGGTGTTCGTTCACGCACAGCGGTTTGCCGACCGTGTCGGTGCGGTCGTCGCCGACGACGTGCACGCGGCCAATATGCGCAACGAATTGTGGCTCGGGTACGGCGCTGCGGGCGAGGCCGTTGAGAAGGCGCGCTGGTTCATGCACCCGGACGAGGCGGCCGATAAGTGGCGCGCGCTCGACGAGCCCGTGCCCGGTATCACGGCGGGCGGGAAGAAGGGGTCCTGGCTCGTGCGCCGCGCGGCGGCGGTCGCGAGGAAGGCTGTACACGCGGCCGTCTCGTCGGGGTCGTCGCGCGCCGGGTCGGTGAGGATGATCGAGGCACCGAAACCGGCGCACCGTGGTGCCGCGGAGGATTCTGGGGTTGGGACCGAGGATGATGATCGGTCCGACGCGGCGGTCACAGATAGCGCGGCGAGTGATGCGCATGGGTCGAGCCGGAAGGGGAGCGCGGGGAGTGAGGCGGCACCTGTGGCGACTGCGTCGGCGGTAGCACCGCCGGTCGCGGTTGCGGCCGCGTCGTGAGTGTGTCTCGATGATACCCGTCCGTTCATAGTGTTTTGTATAGTCTTGGTTTGTGTGTGTGCTGCAAAGATTCGATTGCGTTCCATTGGTCCTCAACAAGTTGGCCGCGCGCTATGATTATGGTCAGAACATGTTGCTGGCGCGTGAGTATTTATCGCCAAGCTAGCCGCATCAACCAACACCACTGCTCAAACTTTCTTGATACTTTCGATCGTGGTCAACGTCCCTTCACATGCAACATCCCGCCGGGAGCGTCAACTCGTGAGTGCTTGAACGCAGAATCAGAGCATGGTACTGTATTTCATCCCCCCTTCTCCGCCTTCAAGACCTTGTCCTCTGTCTGATTCGCACTTCTCGCAATGCATCAACAACAAACCGAACAGAATGAAGGGACTCAGTCAAGTGGAACGCATCCAACTCGTGCCTATCCGGCAAGGAGCAGTAATTTCTCAGCGTTGCAGCCGTCTACCAGCGCTGACAGAGTTCAAGTGGATGATACGTCATTAACATCAACGGCAACGCCTGGCGCATCAGCCAGACGAAGCCGTCGCGTCCCAAGTGTCGCGTACATATTCGCGCCCTTCGCCGCTCTCGTCCACGATCATGTCCCAGCCAACCCGCAGCGGGTCCGCGGCGTCCCCTGCTCTCCAAAATTCTTTTGGCCCGTCGTATAGAGCCTGACTTTTCCACGGGATGTTTTGCTCCAGTCCTCCATGGTTCACTGCTTGATCCGCGCGCTGCAGCTCCTGGAACACGAAAACATCGAGTACATATCCGATCACACTGCATCTTCCTTCTCCACCAGATTTTTTCTCATCCTGTCCCACTTCTTCCTGTTCAAGAGTGATTCCACCGTCCGTAGCGTCGCCTGACGACTTGCTCCAGTTTCATACACGCTCGTATTTGGGTTTGTTGTTGGCTCGACACTCTCCTGGTCGCGTAGAAATCCAACTGAACCTCATATCTCGAGGTAGATGTCATTTCCAAATGCGCTCGTGGAGTCGCCGTTTCCGCTGATACACTTGCTCGCCATGGTCTCGAGGACGTAAGTTGTAGACATTCCACCAACACTGACCAACTGCGCATTGCTCATGTCGGTGCTCCCTAACCATCAGGACTGTCCCGTTTTCCGCGGCCTCGCCGCTCACATCCGCCTCGCCGCTGGCGGCTCCAACACCGCCGCGCGCACCCCGCACCCGATCGCGATCCACTGGGACGGCGGACGGCACCATGCACGCGCCGGGTCCGCCGCCGGGTTTTGCTACGTCAACGACGTGGCGCTCTGCGTGCAAGCCCTGCTCGCGACCCACGCGCGCGTGCTCGTACTCGACGTCGACATTCACCACGGCGACGCCATGGACTCGGCGTTCCGCGAGGATACGCGCGTCCTGCCCGTGTCGATTCACCACGCGTCGCCCGGGTTTTATCCGGGGACGGGCGCGGTCGATGAGGGGGTGTGGGACCCGACGGGCGAGGGACCGGTCGCGGTAAATGTTCCGATCGGGACTGGATGTGGAGACAAGACGTATTGCGCGGTCGTGGACGCGGTGGTTGGGCCGGTGATGGAGAGGTTCAGGCCGTCGGCGGTGGTGGTTGTGTGTGGGGCGGATGCCGTGTATGGCGACCCGAAGGGGGCGGAGATCGCGCGGTGGACGGTCACGCCGGCAGCGATCGTGCATGCGGTGCGCGCGGTAAGAAGGGAACTGGCGCGGGTTGCGGGCGAGCAGGGGAAATTGGTCATTCTTGGCGGCGGTACGATTAATTTGATTGGTCCCCGACACTCCATTATCCTGACCGCTTGCTTTCGTAGGAGGCTACGATCACGCTAACACCGCGCGGACATGGGCGAACGTCACGGCCGTGTGCCTCGACGGCGTGGTTTTGCCCGCATCTGTTCCCGACCACACGTTTGCCATGCAGTACGCGCCCCTGCTCGACATGGCCGTGGACGCGCCCGATCCACTCGAGCAACGCCGACGTGATCCGTACACGGATAGGGGTGGACAAGCTTGGTGGCGCCTCGCCAGGCTCATTGACGTGCAAGTTGAGCGCGTTCCAGATCACCGTCGCGCGTCGGACGGAGATGAGCGACAGTGGGCGACGGACGAGAGCTATGAGCAGGTGGAGCAGGTGGTGGCATCTCAAGGCGAGGCTCATCAACGGGCGTCATCGTCCACAGTGCAGCCCGGTGCTACCCAGTAACGAGGACCGTCGCGAGAACAGGGTGCATTAGATATCATTGTGATGGTGCCGACCGCTCCGAATATCTCACCCGCCCGATCAGTCGCTGTTCATTCGATGGTCAAAGAGTACGGTCTGAACAGCGTCCGCAGGGCATCGGAGAAGTACAAGTAGGCACACCGATACGCACTTCCACAGAAGCCTTGCTGCAAGGTGAACCCTGACTCCAAAGCTCGATCGCCACAAACACTCGCACTTTGTTCACCGGTGCGGTTCGGCTTGTCGAAGCCCGGGCGACGCCCGCCCGCACAGCCAGCGGCCTCGTCCGGGAAGGACGACAAGCTGCAACCATGAACGCGACTGCATCTCCCGCCTGCAACTGCCCGCAACAAATATGGCCAAGATGTTCAAGTCGGTCCGCTTGTTCCGCTTTGGCAAGGACGACGGTCAGGACGGCCGAGGTGCCGCGAAACCCAAGTTCAAGGCGAGTATCGACAAGCCGATCAAATTTCCCGGCGGCAAGCGGCCAAACCTCGTCCACAACGCCATGGGATGCGCTTGCGGCCAGCAGAGATGGGCGAATTTGACGATCGGCGCCAATAGACGGCGTGGAAGGAGCTGCATGGCGTCCCGTTGACCCTCATCCGCAATGACGCACTGGCCGATGCACCTGCCGCTCCAGCACCAGTTGCAGCAGCAGGACAGACGGCGGCCGAACCGATCATGGCGGAGACGCTATGGCAAGACCGGCCTGTCCTATTCGTGCTTGTTCGGCGGCCCGGTACGGCCTCACCCAGCTGAATTGGCTGCCCCGCGGATCGCCAACTGTCCAACTTGACCTGATTGCGCGTAGGCTGTCTGCTATGCCGCGAGGAGGCCTACAACTTGTCATTCCAGCGCCAACTGATCCGCGACCAGCTCGGCATTCGCATGGTCGCAATCGTGAACCAGGGTTCGCTCGCTCCTGGTTGAGCCTCGTCCGCGTCGACGACTCTGACCATGCTCGATCTGCCGCCTAGAACTCGGTGCACGCGAATTCGCCGATGCGTACTGGCGCGGTGAGTGCTACATGGACTCGACGTTTGGTATTTTCAAGGCGATGGGGTCCGAGCCCTCTCCTTCCATCCTCGCCAATCTCGCGCGAATTCTGATCACGCTGGTAATGTGTCTAGTGAGGGAAAGGTCCGCCGCGCATCGGTCTTTGCCGCGCTCATGCCGTCGGTGATTTCGCGCATTCTGCGCGCCATGAAGTCCGGGCTCGACCACAATTTCGAGGGCGACGCGTCGATGCTGGGCGGTCTCTTGCTTGTCGGGCCGCGCGACTACGGCGTCGTCTACGAGTACCCGGAGACTGAGTTTGGTGATTTCGTACGTCTGGTCCACCAGCTTGTATAAGCATTGCTGTTGAGGCTAACAATCTCGATGACCACCTCGGATTAGGCGCCGCAAGACGAGGTCCTCGACGTTTGCCGGCAACTGGCCGAGGACGTGGCCAAGCGTGGAACCGCACCCGTGTCCACCACGCCGTGGCTCGTGGCGGAGAGCAAGCCGGTTGTGCGGCCCTCTGCAACGAAAGCGTGACGCGCGCAGAGCTTGGGACGCCGTGAGGAGGGCGTTGCTATGGGCCAGCCATGGACCGGCGACACGGTTCTGTATGTACAATACACGAAGTAGATGGGAGTCGACCATCCATTCCATCTTTTTAGCTCGAATACGATCATTTTTGCAAGACGTTTTCTGGACTTTGGCCGCCAATTGACGTCAGGTTCGACTTGGTCCGCCAACACGATTGATCACAACCCCAACCACCTCGATCGCGAACGACACGCGCACTGGCGCTCCAATACTCTACACGCTCCTTTGCCCCAGTGCCCGACCCAACTCGTTGCACTTTCATTTCAAGATGTTCTCGACGGCCGCCATGCTTTCCACCCGACTGAGCCGCGCTATCGTGACGCGCACGCCCGTCACGGTCTCCAGCGCGCTGATCAGCCGCGCATCGATCAACGCGGCCAACCCCATCCGTCACTTCTCGACCCCCATTGAGCCTCCCGCACCCGCCGTGACCGAGAAAGCGTCGACGACTACTGAAAAGCTGTCGGCCGCATCGGCCAAGCGCATCCACATTTACACGCGCACGGGCGACAAGGGCACGTCGGCGCTGTTCACGGGCGAGCGGCGTGCCAAGAGCGACCCGATCTTTGATGCGCTTGGGGCCACGGACGAGCTGGCAAGTGTGCTCGGGTACGTGCGCGTCGTGCTTTGACCGTTTTGACGGGTTCCTGACGCGATCGGTGTCCAGACTGGCGCGCGAGTTTTGCGAGGAGGCCGACAATGGACTGGCACCGAAACTGGAAATGGTACGACCCAGCGTTGATTTGGATGGCCGACGAAAGACCACGGTGCTGTTACTGTTGATCCCGCAACCGTCCAGATCCAATGCCTGCTGCAAGACGCGGGCGCCAACATTGCGACGCCGCGGTGGTGCGAGTCGGATGCGCACCTGAGTCCGTATCTCCCATCCACTTCCCTCATAACACGGTGGACAAGCCTGACCGTGTCTCTTACTCCACAGAGCGCACCGAGTTCGACCCCGACGGCGCACAAGCCGCGCTCCTGGAGCGGTGGATTGACGACCTCGAGGACCAAGGACTCCCACCGCTGCGCAATTTCATTCTGCCCGTACGTTCGGCATTACTCTTCCTTCACCACCCGCTCTTCGTCCTCAGACTGACCACGAGCGCCCACAGTCCGGTGGTCGCGCCGCATCGGCACTTCACATGGCGCGTTCCGTCTGCCGTCGTGCGGAACGCACGGTCGTCCCGCTCGTACACGACGGAACCGCGAGCCAGACTGTAGGCAAGTACCTGAACCGGTTGAGCGACTTTTTGTTTACGGCGGCGCGGTTTGCCGCGTTCAAGGACGGAAAGCCCGAGCAGGTGTACCGCAGCGTCACAAGCCAGCAGGCCGCGATGGAAGCGAGGGCGAGTCGTGCCGTGCGGCGCGGGAAGACGGAGAGTGAAGAGAAGCAGTGAAAAGTGTTGAATCTTGAAGGAACAGACCGTTTTTGTTGGTTTTATTGGCTGTATTGGATGGACGATGCGTGTCGTGCAGATCGTGGATCAGACAGGTCGAGCAGTCGTGGATGGATAAGAAACAGACCATTTTTGTTTGTATTATAGGTTGGTCGGTATGGCGACCGCCTGGCCGCGGCCGTAAAGGGATCATGAACAAAAGGAACCCACCGACAGACGCTGGGGATCCAAAGGGAGTGAGGGGGATAGAAGAAGAGAGCGGTGACAAACGGAAACGACCGAACGAAAACGATATTTTGATACAGACTAGCGACGAGAACGACTATGGGTCCTCGACCTTTTGTCGCGGGAAGCAGTAGAACGGGAACAAGAACACCGAGGCCAAGCTGCTGTGCAACACGGGCGCGCGCTTGGACGGGCGCACGGCAAAGTCGTCCTCTGTATGAAGACTCGCCGTGTCCACGTCGTTGGTGCGCGCCGCCACGTCGACGCGAAGATGAGGTGGCCGGTCGTGGTGGTCGTCCACGACCTCGGGCTTGGGCGTCGTCATGAATGGCCCGGTCGGAACCGTGATCACGCGTGCCGTCAGATGCGCCTCGGCACCCGGAGCCGCCGGCGTCGCCGCTGTCTTCACCGCCTCATGCTTGACCGCGGGGGCTAATTGCTATGCCGAAGACGGGGCCGCGGGCGCCTGGACCGAGTTGACCGAGTTCGAGAGACCCTTCATGCGCTTGCCGTGATGGTACTCGGACACGTTGCGCAGCGTCGTCAAAGCGATCTCGCGGAGCGCCTCCTGCGTGAGGTAGGCCTGGTGGGCCGTGATAATCACGTTCTGCTGGAACGCGAGCAGTCGAGCGATGTTGTCGTTGACCACGGGGGTGTCCGAGTGGTTCTCTACAACGCGAAAAGTGGTCGGTCGCGGTTAGAATCAACTCCTACTACCCCGACACGATTCAGGAATGAAATACGCGCCAAAAAACAGATCATCCTCTCCCTCCACGACGTCTAGACCGCACGCGCCGACCTGCCCAGTCTTCAGGGCTTCGATGAGAGCCGGCGTGTCGATCAGTGGGCCTCGCGACGTATTTAGGATCATAACGCCGCGCTTCATCTTGGCGAGCGTCGCCTCGTTGATAACGTGGAAGGTAGACGGCAGCAGCGGCATGTGGAGCGAGATGATGTCGGACTCGGCAAGAAGCACGTCGAGGTCGACATACTGGATGCGCGGGTCGGCGAGCAGGGCCGGGTTCTTGTAAACGTCATAGCAGAGCACGCGCGCGCCAAACCCGAGCGCGATCTGCACAAAGCACGCGCCAATCTTCCCGGTACCAGCTACACCGATGGTCTTGCCCTTGATGTCGAAACCGACGAGACCGTCAAGCGAGAAGTCACCGGTGTGAACACGCGCCGACGCCCACGAGAGCTTGCGGTTGAGGCCAAGCATCATGGCAGCTGCGTGCTCGGCAATGGCAGCGGGCGAGTAACTCGGAACACGGACGACCGAGAGACCGACGTCGTCGCAAGCCTTGAGGTCGCACGCGTCAAAACCGGCGCACCGGTAGGCCACGAGCTTGATACCCATTTCGACGAGCGTCTCGGCCACGTCGCGCGAAACTGCATCATGCACAAACAGGCACACGGCGTGCGCGCCCTCGCACAGGTGCACCGTCTCAGGCGAGAGCTTAGACTCAATGTACTCGATTTCGTAGCCAAACTGCGCGTTCTGCTCCTCAAAGAACTTGACCTGGTAGGGCTTGGCGTCAAACAGCTTGATCTTGAACCGCGCCGGGTCGGCGGGCAACATACCGGCCTCGACGGGCTCGGGGTCCGAGTCACCGTCAGTGCTGCCCTCCTTGGAACCAGCGGCATGGTTCGACGCGGGCAGGTCGAGCGTGCTGTCCGACACGTGCGACGCGAGCGCGGGCAGCAGCGCCATGGTCAGTTCCGGGCGCGACTGCAGTAGCGCCGTGAACTTCTCGCGGTGCAACTGGTAGAGCAGCACCGACCCGTGGCGCGGGATCAACGAGCAGGCCGAGCGGATGCCGCTGCCAAACTAGATTTGAATAAAAATGAAAACTGGCAGTGTGAGTCACGGAAATCTACCAACGACCATCAAGATCCAAACGCGTCGTGGGCAAGATTCAAACGAGGCAACGCACCAGGTTCTTGAACCCAAAGAAATCAAACGGGCGCATCACGCCCTTCTTTTCGCCATTGCGCACGACCTTGAGCTCGCCGCGCACGACAATCAAAAACATGTCGGGCACTTCGCCCTCCACGACCACCTCGGTGCCGGCATGGTGCTTGACGGGTTCAAACGCCTGCGCGAGCGCGAGCCGCAGATCTTCGTCCAAGGTCGCAAAGAAGGGGTTGCGCGCCAAGACGGCGGCAATCGCGTCGGGCCGGCCCGAGGCCAGTGCCGCAGCGTCAGTCGCCATATCGAGCGCGTCGATCGGCGTCACGAAGTCGAGCAGGTCCTGGAACGACGGGTCGCGTTCGCGAAGCAAGCGAGGGCGCGGCGGGACGGGTAAGTGCGCGGGCGGTGGCGAGCGGTTCTGGCCAATGTCGAGCGCCTGTGCGGTGGCCGGATCGAGCGATGGGCCCGAATCAGCAGCGTCGGCGGCAGCAAAGTCGGCGTCGACGTCGGGCTCTTGGTCCGTGGCGGCCGTGTACACGGAGCGGGCAAGGACAGGAAGCGGCCGAAGGTTGACGCGAAAACTTGGCGCGAGACCAGCAGCAGTGAGCAGCGGCCGGGTAGTAAGCGTAGTCGAGGTCAAGGGCGCGGTCGAGGACAGAGAGGCCGAGGGACGGCGGGTGAGGGTGGGTTTTATACTGCGCGCGGCCATGGCGCGCGGCAGCATGGTGGCGGCAGCGGCCGCAGGCGCGCGAATAGCTGCGCGTGGGGCCAGTTGGGCAGCCAGGGCCAGGACAGGCATGGTCGAAGCAGTGACCAGAGACAGGCGGCGGTGGTGGTGATGGCGGTGATGCGTGGTGATGCGTGATTGTCCCCGTTTCCAACGACCCGTTGGTCCTGCAAGCCAAAATCGCGAATCTGGTTCAACAGTCTTAAGTTATCGCGCAACGACGTGCCGATTCCTAAACATGCGTCGCAGCACGATTATTGGCTGATTGCATGCGCGCGACTGCTGGCAGGTGGTGGCAGGTCCGGCAATCGTCCAGATGGCAGAACCCACCTCGTTTCCAGTTTCTCTTGTTCTTCTTTTCCCCTTTTACCGAGCCGAACCCTGCGCGACCAAAGCTATCCAGGTTCTGCCGTATGGGCCCGTTTGGCGGTGCGTGAAGCGCGGTGTGCGAGCAAGCTGCTGCCGTTCGAAGACGTCGAAGACGGGCCGAGTCGCTGCTGCTGCTCCTCGTTGGTGTTACGTTGCGGGCACTGGGTCACAGACGGTGGCCAGGCCAAGCGGTTCGAGCACAGCGAGTCGCGCCGCACTGAATGATTTTTTTGCAGATGGTCGTTGTGCAGGTCGTGTTTGCGAACAAGACAGGAAACGAAAAACCTCCTCCACTCACGGCGGCGTGAGCTGGTATTTGATGGCGAGCAAGGATGAGCGCCGCCCTTTCCTGTCGCGCAACGTCACGGACCGAGCGTGGTGCCGTGCGTCCGACCTCTCCCGCGCGGTCGCGGAATGCTCCCGGCTGCATAAAGTGGCGGATCACGACTGGATGGTTGGTGGGGCGGTGGGCGACGGGACGTTGTGCGAGCTTGATGGGGGACGCGGTTGAATAAAACGAGGGACAACCACACAGTCAAAAAATAACCTGGGGCGACAGCGCGACGTCGGTGTGCTTGTTCTCGACCTGTCGATCCCTGTCTTTTTTGGCGTCCTTTGGCGCCTTATACGCCACGATAGCCTGGATAGCGGACGTCCCTGCACCGATGTCATCCGGCTCGCATCCATGCAGGGTGCCGCGCAGCCGTTGCTGCTGCTCGAGTGGCGTCGCCCGTCCGAACCGAGGACCTTTCATTTTTGTCTAGGTTCGTTTTTGACCGGCCGCTTGATGAAATGGCGCGCACGTTGTCGTCGTGCAACACGTCTCTCAGGCCCCGGAAACGCGTCTTGCCGCGTCTCGCCGACGCGGAGCCGCAGCTGCACGTTTGAAAGCCAGCTGCAGCTGCACGCTGGCGGAACCGCAGTCGTACCTGGACGGCGACGGCTCACCAGCACCAGACAGACCGAGAAGCGTTGGCTGGGCTTGGCGCGTGCTGACCAACCGCTGCGGTGTTTCGCACTTCTCGCCGGCCAGGCTCGACTCTGAAGTGCAGGCCTCAGATCATGAACAACAATGTGGTGGAGAGAGAACGTGTTTCCGCCCGCAATATTCCACACCCGCGTTCATACCCGTATTTCGCACCGAGACGCTGCACCAATCCTACTCGTTGTCATCGAGCTCCATGCCCTCAGCTCCGCCATCGGGCGGACCATCCTCGTCGTCTCCACTTTCGTCCCCACTCACGCTGCTCTCCTCCTCTTCAGACCCGGACTCGTCATGCCCAAACGTCGGGTCGTCGTCGGACGTATCCTCGTCGTCGCTGTTAAAATCAGCCGACAAAATCGTCGACACTGCGGCCGCCGCACCGCTCTTCCCACCCACAGACGCTGCTCCTCTTGCAGCTGCTGTTGACTCGACCGCCGGCTTCTCTTCCTTCCTCACCACGGCCCCAAACGCCTTGCGCACACTGCGAATGTACTCGTTGACCGCATCCGTCTCAGCCACCGCGATATTGTCAAACATGATCGTTCTCGTCGATGTCGCGTCCACGCTGGTGCGGGCCTCCACGTGCACGTCAATCATGGCGCGGCCATTGGGCACGATCGACATACTCGCGATACGCGCGTGCGGAATCCACAGAAACGGTTTCTTGAGCCCGTAGACGAGCCCGTCGGCGAGGAGCCAGAGAAAGCCCTCCTTGCCCTTGACGTGGCACGCGAGGTGCGCGTAGCCGCCAGGCTTGCCAGACGCGGTGCGCGCGCGCGACTTGTAAGTGGTCGGCGCGACGAGCTCGTGGTTCGTGAGCCGCTGGAACGTGGCTGTCGTCAGGGGGGAGGGGGGAGATCAGGCCGAGTCAGTCAATCTGCACAAACAGACGAGAATTCCTCAACACAAGCACAACACACCCGCAAACGCTTCGCCGCCATCCTTGGGCGCGACCAGTTGCTCCGTTACCGTCGCCGCGAGCACGCGCGGCGCGAGCTCGCCGTACACGGCATCGTCCCCGGCCTCACCAAACACGACGAGCATCGACTGCGGCTTGGCCTTGTCGGGCACGGCCACCAATACTGCCTTCTGCAGTCTGTCGTACGGCACCTGCAGCTGCTCGGCGTCGGGCGCCTTGGCACCGAGCGATGCGCTTGCTGGCGGCGCGAGCACGATGCGTCGGTCGGTCGAGAAGACCAGGTTCATTTTCCGGCGCAGTGGACACACAGCCGAGACGTCCTTGACCACGTGCGCGGGGACGACCACGTCGGGACATGCGCGCTTGGGTGCGGGTGCAGTACTTGATTCCACGTTGTCGTCATGCGCTGTTCGCTTGAGCGAGCGTGGTTGCTGGGCGGAGAGCGTGCGGATCAGGTCGAGCACGGCCTCGGCGTGAACCGAGTCGGCCGTGGCCAGCGGGCCGTCGAGGACGGCGGCGATCCGCGCGCGGAGACGCTCGTCCGCGATGAGCGCGAGCGAGGCGGCCGTGGATTCGGTCATGGTGCTTCGAAATTCAAATCGGCTGACTTGGTTCGGCTGACAACTTGTGGAGGAGGAGCGAACGCCGGTGTTGACACTTGACAGGGCGTCGGGCACAGCAGATCACGAGCGACCGAATGGCGGCTGGTTGCACGCGGCGTCACAAACCGTGAAGCTGAAGAGCGTGCAGATCGTGGTTGCAGATTTTTTGGCGGGTTGCTGGCCAGCAGTGGATGCTGTCGTGTCACTTTCGACTCGGCAGCGGATGACGGGTACAAGCACAGCGGCCAACTCCTCAATATTGTCGACGACGCCAAAAACGACCACTCCAACCACGCCACCATTTGTGCTGCCCAACTCGCTGCAATTGATTGAAAACACGCGCTGCAACCATGACCACCATTGTCTGCGTCGATGCCGAGCTGCGCGGGTCCATCACGCTCGGTATGCGCGCGACAAAGCTCCAGCACCAATCATCGGCACCCGACACCGAACCAACCAGCCCGTGCCGCATCGGCCACGAAATAGGATAGGCGTTGGCACCGTTATCCACCCAAAATGCAAGATTATTTCCGTTGGTGGTGGGCCTATCTTGATTGGCCGTAATAACATTTGCGAGGAGGGGGTCACCATCATCAACAAGTACGCGACTCGCTCCGAACCGAGGTGGAGATGGCCCGCACGACGCTAACGATGCGTGTCCTCCACGACAGCTCCAAGAACGGCATGGTCATTGGCGACGACAACTTATTCGAGGTGAACTGCTGTACGTTTGGTGCTGCCTGTTCTTTTCCTTCCCTCTCTGCCGCTCAATCTGACCCAAGCGCTTATTCTCCACCAGACGTAGCGAGCAAGTACATTGGCCACCACAACGTGATCGAGCCGAAAGCCGTGATTGGCGAAAACACGACCATTGGCGACAATTGCGTGCTCGGCGCCATGTGCACGACCGCACCCGACGAAGTGATTCCGTCAAACACGGTCATTTTTGGATCTGATAACCAGCGCCGGTCGCAGCGGCCCGAGGCCGCCGAAGAACGGTCGGCACTGCACCAGCGGCACCTCGACTACCTGCGCGAAACGCTGCCAAAGTACAACCACGTCAAGCGGCTGTGAACGCGACGCGGCTGTAGAATGAAATGAAGCGGGTTGTATTCTTTGCCTTTGCTTGTTCACTCGTCACCGGTGATCCCACTCTCTGGCCACAACCACCCGTGCGTATCCGGCCGCTGGCCCTTTTGGATCGCGCGCAGCTCGTTGCCGAGCTTCATCAGCGGATCCGACTCGCCAGCGTCCATGGCCGCATCCGTCGGTTCCTGGTCCGCGTCGACCATGTCTTTCCACCCGGCGGCCACGATCCGGCGCAGGGTCGTCTTCCCGGTCGCGTCGGTTTCCGGCACGTCGATGCGGTAGACGGGCGTCAGGACCACGGCCGTCCCGCACGCGGCAATGTGCGTGATCGGCTCGCCATCGGCCGTGCCCTCGGTCAACTCGCTCACCTTGATCCGGCGTGTCTCTGGCGTAAATCCGTGGTCGCGCGCGAGCTGCATGATCGACATGCGCGTGACCGACTCGAGCACTGAGTTGGAGTCGGGCGTGAGGATCTTGGTCTTGGTCGCGGCCAGGAAATTGCTCGTCGCAAACTCGTCAACGTAGGTGCGCGTCGCCGGGTCCAGGTAGAGCGTGATCGGGTAACCCTGCGTCTTGGCTTCTTTTGCCGGCAGCAAAGTCGGTGCGTAGTTGCCCGCGAGCTTGCATGAGCCGACGCCCTTGGGTGCCGCTATAGAGGTCGGGAGTGTCAGTTTCTCTCCATTTCGAAAAAACGCACAGGAAGAAAAGCGCGAAGCGTACCACGATCGTGCTCGCCGCACACGAGCGCCTTGACGGGCTTCCCGCCAGCCTTGTAATACTCGCCGACGGGCGCGCACGTCACAATAAACGTGTACTCGTCGCTCTCATTCAACCCGAGTTTCGGCCCGGACCCAAACAGGAACGGGCGCACGTAGAGCGCGCCCGGCTTGTCGTGCGGCGGGACATAGGCCATGTTGCGCGCGACGCACGTGCGCACCGCATTCAAAAACTTGTCCAACGGTGGCGCCTCCATCAACGCGCGCGCACACGACTTTGCCATGCGCGAGTGGTTCGCGTGCGGCCGGAACACGTAGGCTTTGTCGTCGGCGTGCCGGTACGCCTTGAGTCCTTCGAAACAGGCTTGCCCGTAGTGCAATGCCGTGGCCATGATGTGCAGGTCTGGCAACGTCGAACCGGCCACCCACGCGCCATCGTCCCAGACACCGGAACGGCACGTGTACCGCACGTAGCCCGCGGTCGTGATCAGACCGAATCCAAGCCCGACGTCCCAGTCGAGCGAGGACGGGTCGGTGACGGGGTACGCGATAGGCGCGTGCACGTGGCCGCCGGGCGCGAGGGGCGTGACGGTCGGGACGATGGGGAAGGGGATGGGCTCGGCGGGTTTCTTGGTCGGTTTGTCGAGCGCTTGCCGCTTGGCGTGCCGCGTTTGCATGCCGGCCGCGGCCCCCGTGTCATGCGTGTCGGCACGGCGCTTCTTGCCATTGGTAGTGGTGCTCGGGGCGTTTGCGGTGGTCGCGGTCGAGGCAGCTTTCGATGCGGAGCGAGTACGGCCGTTCATGTTGGGAGAAGGAGGAGAGATCTTGCGCGAGGTTGATGAACGACCGCGCGGGGGCGCGGTCCGCTATTTATCGCCTCCACCACCACGGACCCGTCCCCTCCCCCGCGCGCTCCCCGTCAGTCGGTGTCGTGACATGGTGGTCGGGCCGGAGCGCGACGCGACTCACGACTTTCTGCCGGCACAACGACGAAGGACAGCGGCACTAGGATCAGGCCGCGTGGCGCGAGCCGTCGGGCCTTTGGCAGGGCGTCGAACGTGGCGCTGTGCATAGCGGGAGCAGCAGACCATTTCTTGTACAGCCAATCTGCGTGCGGCGGGCCGAGTCTCGGCAGAGTCACCTGTTGTGCAGCCTCATCATCACCTTGCGGGGTGAAGGCTTGCTAGATTTTCACAAAACCGACGTTCACGCCAGCTCGAGCGCATCGATCGTGATGTTTAGCGGTAACAGAAGGAGAGGGACGAGCCCGGGCTGCCACCACCCCGGACGAACGCGAGGCGCCACACGCTGACGAGGGCACCTCGCGGTGCGACGCCGACCACAATGATGGACGCCGCCCGCCGAAGGTAAAGGGTAGTCCAGAGCGAACGGCGTTGTCACTTGCAGCCTGCAATATTAAAGCTACTCGAAAGCTGATAAGGGTGCACGGCTGCAGGGCCCGACCGCTCGCGAAACACCTCGAAGAACGCCGACTTGTGAATCGAGCACGCTGAAGGCGTTCTGGCTCATGGGCCGAATGGTGTCGATTTGCTGCAGCGTCGTCGAGTTCGCGGCTGGCCAGCGAGAACACCGGTCCAAGCGGTCGACCGGGTGGGAAATCACAATAAACGCGGTCACGTGTGGAATATCAAGCGCCTTCACTCTGGTGCACCTTCAACAAACGCCGTCCCTCGGACAGCTGTCGTCCTAGTCGCAGGTCGTCGTCCCTGACATCGCCCGCCGTCCAGCCCTTTCCTCCCTTCGCCTCCCTCTTCCCGCACGGCAGCGGCGCTCGCGCTTTGTCTCTTGCCGGCCCATCCTCCCGTCCGTGCGCGCGGCAGCACCTTGCCCCACTCTCGACACTCTGATCACGCGCTGGCCGCCGACACTGGCTGCACTTTGCTCGGGCCCTCTTCCCTCGTTGGTCGACCCTTTCCGACGCGCCGAAGCGCATAGATTATCCACTGCCGCTGCCGGCGCTCTCGCGGTCGGAGCCGTTGCTGTGCACGCCCCGGCGACCCCCTTTTCCCTGCCATTTCTCGCCAACCACGGACCGCCCGGCAATCTCTTCCCCACCTCGACGTGAAATACCTCGTCACGTAATTCACGCTTGATCACGACCGACGGCGCTGCCGAGATACGTTGCCGCAGGCTCAGCGCGTTTATTTGTCACTCGTTCGCCCGCTCGTCCCCGACTCTCCCACCCGCCCACGATGCCGCCCGTTGTCCCGCCGGCGAGCCCGAGCGGCGCCACGTCGCCCGCGCCCAACGTGCTCGACCTCGGCATGTCGCTGACCATTGAGATGCTCTACGCGAAGTTCGACATTGGCGATGTGATTGGCACGTCAGTACTCTTTGTTTCCCCCCTTCGCGCGCAAACCGAGCTACCTTCAGTTGCTCACCGCTCATTCGTTTTCTAGTGGAGCCTTTTCTGAGGTTCGCCGCGCGACCGAACGCGCCACGGGCGTGCGGTTCGCCGTCAAGATTATTGACAAGGCCAAGTGCCGCGGCAAGGAGTCCATGATCCAGTCGGAGGTGGAGATCCTCAAGCGCGTCAAGCACCGCAACATCATTCGGCTCTTTGAAATGTACGAGTCGCCGCTCAAGATCTTTTTGGTCATGGAACTGTACGTGCCGTTTCTGTTGCTCGTTCGATGTATCGAAGCGCGCGTGCTCACGTTGGTTGGTGTTTGCGCGCGTAGCGTCACGGGCGGCGAGCTGTTTGACCGCATCGTCGAGCGCGGCCACTACACCGAGTCGGACGCGGCCAAGATCGTCTACGAGATTCTGCGCGGCGTGCAGTACTTGCACCGGCTCAACATTTGCCACCGCGACTTGAAGGTACACGCCGGGCCCGTCGCTCCGCATGCGTCCGATTAGGATGGGGGACTGACGCTCTCCGGCGCGTAGCCCGAGAACCTGCTCTTCTACGACGCGACCCCCGGCTCGCGTATCATGATCAGCGACTTTGGCCTGTCCAAGATCTTTGACGACGTGCAGCTGATGCGCACTGCGTGCGGGACGCCTGGTTACGTCGGTACGCGTTGCTTGCTCGCTCGCCTCTCTCCTCTCCACCCCATTTCTCGACTGATCACCACCGAACTCTCGTTATAGCGCCCGAGGTCCTGCGCCGCGAGGGCTACCAGAAGCAAGTCGACATGTGGTCGATTGGCGTGATCACGTACATTCTCTTGTGTGGGTACCCACCGTTCTACGAGGAAAACAACCACGCGCTCTTCCAGCAGATCATGTCGGGGCACTACGAGTTTGACTCGCCCTACTGGGACAACATTTCGTTTGAGGCCAAGAACTTTGTGCAGCGGCTGCTGCTCGTCGACCCGACCGTGCGCATGACCGCGCAGCAGGCGCTCGAGCACCCGTTCCTGCTCAACAACTGCGACGAGGCCATGATATGCATGCAGCAATTGAGACTCGGTAATGATTCCACGGCGTCGCTCGGCCGGGCGGCACGGCACCACGGCGAACAGAGTAATCTCGCTCCCACCATCAACTCGAATCTGCGCAGTTACTCGCAGCGCCGCAGTTCCGACAAGTTGGCCGCGGCTTCGACGGCCGCATCGGCTCCGCCACCGGCCCCAACGACGCGCCAGGTCCCGGCGCTCGCGAGCACGGGCACGGCCAGCAGCCAAGCGTCGTCGTCGTCCGACAGCGAGCCGCAAATGAACCCGCTCCGGCCCAAGGGCGAGGCCAACGACGTGATGGATTCGGGTCTGGTCGCGTCGATTCCGGACGTACGTAAGCCCCAGGTGGCCGAAATCGTGCAGAACGCGGCGGCGCCGTTCATGTTCACGATGCCGCTGCCGGCCACGGCCGTCACGGTCGCGCCCGTCGTGGTCGCGCCGACACCGACGTACGCGCCGCCGCACGCGACGGGGTACGCGGCGATCAAGGCTGGTTCCGGCACGGCCGCGACGCGAATCCCGTCGCCGACAGAAGTCAAGCTGAGTTCGCCGGCACCGACCGCGGCATCCGCGCCGATGCGTCCTGGGTACACGCCGACGCCGTCGCCGGCCCCGACGCAGACGCGCACGGTGCGCGCGCTCAGCTACAGCATGTTCATGCGCGTGCCCGGTCTGCGCAACAACCTCTCGGACCACAAGAACGCGCGACTGCACCACTTCATCGAGTACGTGCTACCACAGTACGACATTGTGTGCCTGCAGGAAATGTACTCGTACGGGTCAGGTCGCGTGCAGCGGCTGCTGCAGCTCGCGAAGACCAAGGGGTTCTCCGACTCGCTCGTGTCGCCGTCCAAGGGTCTGCTCAACGGGTGCACTGACGGTGGGCTCGTGATCCTGTCGCGGTTCCCGATCACGCGGCAGGGGCGGCTCACGTTCCGGCGCGCCGTCTACAACTGCCGTTTTGCCGCGAAAGGCGCGCTCTACGCGCGGATTGCCGTGACCGACCAGTGCCACCTGCACGTGGTCACGACCAACCTGCAAAAGTCGGGCAGTCCGGACTTCACCTTGGCCTCGCCCGAGGCCGTGGTCCGGCAGACGCAGCTCGCACAACTGCGCGCGTTTGTCAAGCAGCAGACGGCCGATAAGCGCGCGACCGAGCCGATTCTGATGTTCGGGGACCTGAACCTGAATGCGATCCCGAGCGCGCGCGACCAGCGCCGCGGACTTGCCGTGACCGACGAGTATACGCAAATGATGCGCATCTTGCGCGGCGAGTGGAGCAGGCCGATTGATAATATGCACGCGTGCGACGAGTTTTTGAGTACGGACGCGCGCGACAAGGACCCGATGCCGCTGCGCGACTTGTTGCTCGACCAGTACGGCCGGCACCCAGTGACCTATTCGGGCCACGGGATCGACGTGCACGCCGTGTCGACCAACAACCCGGACGTGGGCATCAACCACGCGGTGGACTACGCGCTCTGGTGCCCGCCGGCCGTGCGCGGCGGGATCGACTTGGAGTATCCGGTCAAGGCCAAGGTGAATCCGTTCGAGGTACAGGAGGACGGGTTCACGCACTTGTCGGGTACGCGGCACTCGAGTCCTTTGTTCGCGCCAAAACTGGACCGTGCTGATCTTCTGTTTTTGCTGATGTTTAGATCACTACGGCGTCGAGGTGTTCCTCCGGGCAACAGTACCGGCCGACCCGGCGCGTGGAACGTGATGGATGGGACATCGCGGTCCTTGCGGAAAGATCGCGGTGCACGGAAGCGCGTGCACGAACTAGGAGTGACTTTTGAGGGAGATGCGGGAGTGGAGAGACGTGAATTTGCGATACTCTACAAACGTGGTTGACGTTGTCCAAACGATGGGATTGCTTGTCACATTGATGGCCGGGTGGAGAAGGTGCACGTCGCCTTGCTTGGGCGTTCAGCAGAATCAATTCAGCAGGTCGGGTTTATTTGGCATCAAAGACGACTCGGATCTTGGAGCAAGGGCAAACCGCAAACAACATCGACAGCCTTTTCCAATTCTAGTAGGTAGCGCGGAAACGCGCAAGATCGAGACAAATAAGAAATGGGTGGAGAAACACGAAAAGCAATCAAACGCGTCGACGTGACCATGCGTTGCGGCTCTTGAGGACATGGCGCGCTGGGACGAAGACGCGACGGTCTTGGGCTATGTGGGCCAGGAAAACGTCAACAATCACTGCGCGATCCCGCCGCGAAATCAACCCATCCACAAGATACGTACGTACTTTCACAACGTCAAATCAAAAGAACTTGCGCCACCAACGGGACCGCTTGGCCAGCGTCTTTTGAACCGCTTTCGCGACCGCATCGTTGATCTCGTCGAGGGTCTTGCGCGCTTTCGCGGCGCGTGGAGTCAACGGCACGATGCCGGACGGCAAGTCCTTGCGCGTCAACTTTTTCAGGGCCCCCGTCCTCGGTGCGGACCGCTCTTGCGCGCGAAGCACATCTTGCCACGCCGATTCCGGCTCGATCTGAGCCGTGATGACCCACAGTTTGATGTACGCAGCGAGCCCAATGCCCAGGTCGCTGTCCCGGAACTCGATGTCGGCGGCCTTGTAGAACTCACGCAGGAGGTCGGGTGCACTGAAGAGGGTGACATCGCTCGAGCCCGGCTTGCTTGCCTCGGCGACCAGGTTGCTGGGCAACAGGTACCCGACGTGGTCGAGGTCGATGTACTCGAAATAGGCAGCGAGCGCGTCATGGTATCGCGGGTTGAGCTCGTAGTCGGGGCCGAGAAACGACGTTGGCGAGGCTTCCGGGTTGGAATCCTGGGCCGTGGGGTCGACGGCGGTGGGGGCGGTGGTGTCGGCCATGGTCAACGCGTTCAGCGGCTTGCTGGTTGGACTTCGTTTGCGTCCACCACCAAGGGGCCCACGCCATATAAGAGCCCCACGATGGAGAGGCGGCAAGGACCGTGGGCGAGGCGGCGTGCACCGTGGGCGACGACGCCATCGGACGCCATTCAGGTGTGCGCTGCTGCGGAACGCCGTTGGAGAGCCAGGGAGCGCGGGTGCAAGCAAACCAACAAAGACCTCTGTGTCTTGCATAACAACGGGAGCCAGGTTAGCTTTGTTCACAAGGTCGTTTGAGGTGCTGCTTCACTTTGCACGCGTCTCACCTGTCACCTGTCGCCGGTCGCCACAGCAGCGTGCACGTAGCACGGCACTATGGCTAGCTCGTGCTGGCACTGTTGAGCGGCATCCGTTGGCGTCCGTTTGCAGTGTTTGCACAATAAGTGCGCCGCGTTTGACGGTCGTGATATAGATCAGGTGGACATGAATGGAATCTGGTGATGGAACAAAGATCTGCCAAGGGCACGCGCACCTAATGTCCTGAGTGCAGTGTCAACTGCCAAGAACAGGAACAGGACAACGCAAGCAACCGCAAGCAGTTCAATACTTGACGACATCATGGTTGGGTTTATTGGCGACAAATGCGATTCGGATATTTTAGCAAGGACAATCGGCAGCAGAGAAACAACCGCAGCAACCAGATCCAGTTCTAACGCGGAACACAAACACAATCGAGACAAAAATGGGTGGAAAACACGAAAAATAACTAAACGTGTCGAGCAACTTGACTATTCTTGCGGTTGCAGGGTTTTTGAGACGTGGTCGGTCGTTGCGGTGCATTCGGACATGATGCGCTTGGGCGACGACACGACGGCCTTGGGCTGGGGCAGAAAAAGTAAACAACCACCGCAAGCCCACCGCAAACCAATCCATCCGCAAACTGCGTACTTTTTGCAACGTCGGGTCACCAGAACCCACAGCACCCACGCGACCGCTTGGACCGCGCCGCAATCACCGTGTTAAAGAGACGGTCGAGTGTGGTGCGCACGTGCTGCCCGCGCCGGGTCAACGGCACGATGCCGGATGGTAAGTCGGTGCGCTTCACTTCGGCGAGCAGCTCGGCCCAGGCACGGCACGCGCACACATGCGGCACAAATCGCCCCACGACGACTCTGGCTCGACATGTGCCGTGATGGCCACCAAGTTCAAATATGCGTCGAGATTAATTGCCAGGTCGGTGTCGCGGTACTCGGTCCCGGTGACATCGTAGATTCGGCGCAGAAGTCCTTTGGAGCGGAAAATCGCCCCCTGGTTTGATGACGACGAGCCCTCGGCCACGAGGTCGACCGGGGTCAGGTACCAGTCCTAGTCAGTGTCGAGAAAGGCAAAGTCTGCAGCGATCGCGTCGCGGTACAGCGGGTTCAGCTGGTAGTCGGGCCGAGGAACGACGTGGCCGTGGCTTCCGGGTTGGCATACTGGGCCATTGGGTCGGCAGGGGCCGTCGTCGTGGTCGTGGTGGTGGCGGCCGTCAGGGTGAAAACGTGGAACAGATTGTTGGCGGGAACTCGTTGGCGAGAACTCGTTGGCGGGCGCGGGCTCGGGAAACAAGCAATATTTCTTCACCCACTGTGGTCGGGTGCGCCATCCAAGTGCGCGCTGCTGCGGAACGCCGTTGGGGAGCCCAGGGACAACCACCAAGACTTTGTAGCGTCAGGAGCGCGCAAACGTGCGAGTGCGCTGCAGCGTTTCAGTGATGGCCGGGCCAGGCCAGGCCACGCATTTGACGGCAATGGATGGCACTTGACAGCAACTGAAAGGGCACAACTGTGCAAAAGAAGAGACGAAGGGCAGCATCTGTATTTGACAACGCGCCGCAACACTTCCCAAAAACTAACGTCACGACGGCTTAGACCGACTCGAGGACCTCGGGCTCAACAAAGTCCGAGCCGACCTTGGCAGAGCCACCGGTCGTCGTCTCACCAGCGTGCAGCTCGAGCAGCTTGCCGACATCGAGCTTAGGCTGCTTGAGAATCTTGACCTTGCGGACCAGGACGTTCTGCAGCGGGTAGATGTTGACGCACGCCTTCTGGATGGCGAGGCCAATCGTCTCGGCCACAAACTTCTTGACGAGGTCCTTGAGGTCGACCGTCGTCGCCTCGCGCGAGATGATGTCGAACATCTTCTTGCGGATCTGGCGAATCTGCGCAGACTGCGCGTACGACGTCTTCTTGACCTGGCCCTGGGCGCGCTTCGTGAAGCCAATCACGAAAACACGGAGCAGGTAGCCGTCGGTCGTCTTGACGTCCATGTGCGCCTCGATCGTCGACTGCCACTTCTTGACGAGCGAGCGGAGCTTGTCCGAGGTCATCGACATGCCGTGGAAGTTGGTCAACAGGTTGCGCCCGGCAACCTCGTCGCAACGGAGCTGGATCTTGCGGAACGCCTGCTCCTCAGCCTCGGTGTTGAGGTCAGCGAGCGAGATGTCGAAGACACGGCCCTTGAGCGCGTCCGAGGCGTTCTCTGTTCAAAACATCGAGGACCAAACGACATGGTCAGCGGCAAGTTGGCGTGCGTTCTCAACGAGCAAGCAATTTCGACCGGATTTCGGGCACGAGGGCGATCGGAGAGCGGAAAGAGCAGAACGAGCCCAATCGCGGCCAGAAAAACGCCGCGAAAGAAGAAAAAGCGAGCGTGATCCGTACTCAGACCCTGCGTGCGGTTGACGAGCGTCTTGCCGACATTGCGGACAGCAAAGATCGTCGGGGCCTTGATGTCGTACCACTCCTTGCGCGAGAAGGGGTCGACGCTAGAGAGCGTTGAAACGGTCGCCAGAGTGAGCAAACCGTGGTCAACCAACGGAACCGAAGGGGCAAAGACCATTTCCATGCGGAGTGCCATGATGAGCCAATTTTCGTTGTGCGCAAGCACACGAAGAAAAATCGAACAAATCAAGGCTGGTCATTTGGCCGTTCGTGTTGGGACCGAGTGCGAGCGTACATCTTCTTCTTGAGACCCTAGAAAAGCGACAAAATGGCGGCGTGAGTGGTCTGTTCGGCAACGGATGGACGAGCGTGACCACGCCGCTCCTCGCCACGAAATGGACACCACGACCGCAAAATCACCACCACAGCAACGGCGAGTGCTTCGGCATAGTGCCTGCAGCGTTTGCAGTCGGTGCGGGGCCGGATGGCGGTCGTCGTGGTGGGATTCGGTCGGTCGGTCGGTGGGTCGGCGATAACAGAGCGACGGCAGCCGCGCAGGGGGATCCAAATTTCGTGGCGATGGAGCAGCGTGGCGGCATGGAGGCAGGCTTTCGGTTGGCTATTGCAGCAATTCGGTGCGGACCTTCTTGCCCTTCGAGAGACGCTTGTTCTTGCCGACGGCCATTTTGATAGTTCCGTCGATGAGGTGAGAGAAGGGTCAGCGAGAGTGTCCGGTGCTGGGACAAGATCAGATCAAGTTGTGATGGTTGCGACGGCTGTCTCATGTGACTGTGATTTGGATCTTCATTAATGAGGTTGAGCAGAAAAGTTTGTTTAGGGTTTTGTCCTTGGACCCTTTCCAGCCGTTTGCATCTCTACTCGTCCGTTCGGCCGCAGCGTGTGCTCGCGTCGCGCCGACGGGACGAGCGGGTACCCAATGAATAGTCAACCAAGATGCCATTGGAATAATGAATGATATAACGGAGACAGTGTCCGTCCAGTCCATCCATCCAGTCCGGACCTCCCCCTCTGCTCCATGCTTGCCATGTGTGCCCAGTCTCCCCTTCGCCTCCCCTCACTCCTTCCACCTCCGTCTCTTTTGCTCCACTTTACGTGTCAAAGAACGCGGGACCGCACAGCGCACGCAACCCCTCGATGTAGGCCGTGGGCTCCGGGATCGTGGCCAAGTAAAGCGTTGGCTGCGTACCCGGGCGGTCAACGTGCTGCCAGAACTGGCGTGTCGCGGGCGTGCACTGCTGGTCCGCCAAGCGGCGGCGCTTGGTCGCGCCGAGGTCGTTGAGCCAGTTGGCCGAGCCTGGAGGTGAGACGGCAAAATAAGTTGGGGCGGCACGCCGAAGGAGGAGACCCGCGGGAGGGTGGAGACGCACCGGGGCGATTCAAAGTAGCGGTCATCCGCGCCTGATCCCAGGCCATGTACTGCGCGGTGACAATGTCGAGGACGTACGACTGCGTGCCAGCCGAAGTCGTAACCACCGAGCACGCGGCTTGTCCGAGCGCCGACATCGACCAGCTCTGTAGAAACACAGCAGCACCGTCAGTTTCCCGGCCACGATCTGCACACCCAAGCAATCCCAATCGTACCAAGTACACGGCACTGCGCGCAAACCCGGGCTCGTCGGGCATCGTCTGCTCGCACGCGTCCGCGAGCTGCTTGGCCGCGCGAATCGTCGCGTCGCGGCACGTCGTCGTCCCGCACACTTGCGCTGTCGACGCGTAAAACAGCTCAGTAGCGGACCCAAAACACTTCGTCAGCTCCTGGCACTGGTCGACTTCGTTACGTGCAGCCTGGCACGCGGGCGACGCGTCGGTGGCGACGGCATCGGCAAAATTGTTGACTAAAGATACACTTCGGCGTTAGATCGCGATTATTGAACCCGAAGCGCGAATGACAAAAGGAAACCTGCCTAAGGTGGGAGACTGCGTCGGTGCCGCCGCGAGCAGCGACCGGGTCAACGTGGCAATCGGCGCATCGTCGACTGGCTGCTCGCTTGCTGCCGTTGCGGCCGGCAGGTAGCGTGACGCGAGATTCTCGGCGACAGCAGCGACATCGTTCGCTTGGAGCGGCACAGCGGGCGGCGGTGCAGCTACGACAAAGGCAGAGCGTCCGGCGAGCAATAAAACGACTGCTGCGAGAGTCGCCAGCGTGAAGACTGGGCGCCGGGCGCGCGAGGTCGGGGTCCGGCGGGCTTGCGAGTTCGACATCATGACGAGTTGGCACAGTCGGTGCGCGGTCAAGGAACTGGCACGAAAGCGAAGACAAAGGCAATTAAAGTCCGTTGCTGGGCGAATGCGACGAGTGCTGGCAAGGAAAACGTCAACGGGGTGGGATTGACGGCGGGTCAACGACTGTGATCAAGGTCGGTGACAAGTCGCGACAGGCGGCGCGGTTGCAAGTGAAAGCTAGTGCATTGATTGCGGTCGCAAGAACCGCAAAACCACTCAGGTCTCAGTTTTCCCCATCAACAACGCTAAGGAACTACACTATGCTATTACGAGCAGTTTTGAAGACAGTACGACATGCCGCGGTGCGGCAAAGCGCAGCATAGCGAGCCACATAGAAAGGCCCAAACAAAAAGACGAACGCGCGTCTACAGGCCGCCCTTAAGCACGAGCTGGCCTTCATCGTCGTCGACGTAGCCGTTCCACGACTTGTCCTTGGTGCTGACAAAGTAGTCGACCGTCTGCCACTTCAGCGGGTCGTGCGGGAACCGCTGCATCTTGACCTCGACCGTGGCGACCTTGCCTGTCAAGTTTTCCGTCCCATCAGTTTCACGGTCGCTCGCGCGCACACAATCTCACGTCGAGAGGAAGAAAGGACGTACCCGTCGAGCCCGTCACGTCAAACGCAATGTCGACGAGACCCTTCATTTGGTTGATCTCGCCGGAAATCCAGCCCCACCCGGCCAAGTCGATATTGTCGCCCAGCTCGGCGCGCAGCGTCGGGTTGGTACGGATCTGAAACATGAGCGCGTCCATGACCACTACACAGTTTGTCGAGGTCGCGTTAGACCAGTCACATTCGCTCCTCGCGGCGGCCACGACGCGGTCAATCGAGACACGCACGGTTCTTGCGCCGCTGCAAGTTCAAAAAGTAGGCCGTCATGCCCGCCATGGTCGCTGTGAACGCCGTCAGGAACAGGCCGTTGCGCGCCGTGAACATGGACTCTTGCCGTGCCGCCGCCGACGATGCCGACGTGGCGAGGGAACGACGTGCTGCCGGTACAGCCAGCATGCTTGGGCGCGGTGCCGAGCGGATTGTTGCTGTCCTGGCCGCCGAACGAGCGGTGTTCGAGGCGAAACCACTGCCGAAATGCAGCCTTGCTTGCGGGAGCGCGCGACGGGCAGACATCTTGGACTTGTTGGCGCGCTGGTGGGTCCGGAACAGTTGCGGGGCGAGACACGGTGCAGCAAGTTGCAGCGTGTTGGGCACGTTGGCGTTGGTTTGCTGTTGATGCTGGCTGCCGTTTGTCGTGGTCGCGGGTGCAGAGATCGCCAACGTTATGTTGTGTCGCAATTGAGCAAGCGACGCGTCCACGTCACACTTTGCCCAACTTGAACCTGCTTCCATCCACTTCGACGCAAAGCAACCCCCGTCAGCCCCGGTCGACCCATACCAGACCGCGACATTCTCGACATTCCTCTTTCAACTTAATTGCGTGCGGAATCAACTGGTTACGAGATCACTTGCTGCGCGCGGGCAGAAAAGCTCGAAAGAATGATGGGTGTGCATCATCATGTCGATGATATCTGTCCCCTATCGATCCCACTCAACCAAAATTGATAAAGTGCGTGAGCATGGAGCACTGCAAGACACCTGGAAAAATGGAGATGTACGGCAACAATGTTCTCCACCGCCTGATCTTGCTGGAGGAGCAAGGACGGTATGCTAGACGTGATTAGCACGCTGAAGCAAGACTTTGTGACCCAATGGTGGCCACGCTCAATCGTCATCGCAAATCCCTCCTCTGTCGGCGAGGGCGTCCGACGCGACTTCATCATGGCGGCAATTGCTGCGATATCTCCCCCTTGGACGGCCGCGAGCAAGGCGAGGTCAAAGAGCAGCGTCGTTGTGAGCTGGTGGCGCGTCGCGTACGCGCGAAGAACCGCAATAATGGCGGCCGGCGTGTTGCGCATCCACAGGTACAGCAAGGAAACGGGCGTGTTGCGCGTCCAGAACGGAAACGTCATTCGGATATCGCCAGATCGGTCTGACCGCATGGCCATGGTTGCGCCGAAATAACCAAACGTCGCTGGGTTTGGGCCAAATGGGTGGGTTAAGAGCAACTGCAGCGAATCGACGAGATGCCGCCCAAGAGAGATGCGCGCCAGGTACGAAATGAGCCGCAGCAGACCGACATTGGACGAGAACAAATAGCGAGACTGCGGGAGTGCCCGCCGCGGCGCGGTCTGGCGAATTGGGGTTGCCCAGCGTCGCACGCACCGTACCTTGAAGCAACTCCACGACCGGGTGCATCAACACACTGTGCCAGTCGACAGACGATGCGGATTCCTCGGTTGCAGCCGCATGCCGCAGCACCGACAGGACCATGCGCAAATGGTGCGGCAAGGACAGGTCCATCTTCAATGGTTTTGTTGCCTCGAGGTTAATTTGCTCACAGTCATATTTTTTAACACTAGTCGCCGGCCTCATGATAAATATCCTCTGTGTCGCACGTATGCTCTTGGATCACCAAAATATGTCATCAGAACTGTCCACCGCCTTGATCTACCGACATTCGTGCGCCGGAGTTCGTTTCTTCTACAGAAAGTATCAGCGCCCAAGATCTAAAGTTTCATTTCGCTATATCTGCATCAAATGTACTGGCTCCACGCATCATCCAAGACGGCGTTCCTTCAGGCCAAATTCATGCCAAAAACTAGTGTAACAAAGCCAACAATCATTCTCGTCCATTCATCTCGGCCCGGGCGTACTCCACCACACATCACGGCATCCGATGCAGATGCATCGCATCCGAGACCCCCACCAACCGCCGTTCCTCATGACACCACGCTGCATGCGCGCTTGGGTTCGTCGCCAACTCGCCTTCAACCGCTTGCACCGCCGGATGCGCCGCACGCAACACATTCATAAATTTCTCGCGCCCAAACACGCGCGCCACGGCCAGGATCCGGCTCGCGTCCGTCGCAAGAAGCTGCTGAACGGACGGGTGCGCGACCATCTGCTCAACTACCTCCACTTCGGCACACACTTGCAGATCGCGGACCACCTGGTCGAGCGTCCAGTTTGACCGCGGCAAGGCCAGGACGGCGCGCGCGACCGCGATCCCGTCGTCGCGCGAGAATTCGTGCATCCACTGGAATACCTGCGACAGCATCGAGAACGCGCCCGGCGCGGTCGACCGGTCCGCGAGCTACTGCACTCTGTCGACTTTCGTCACCGCCACCGGGTCGAGCCACATCGAGCCCCCCGGACGCTGCGCCAGTCGATTGTGGTCGAGACGGCATAATTGAGCACCGACAGAACCATCCGCGAGCGATTCGGCGCAGTCGTGTCCATGCGCACGAGTGCAGGAAGCAGTCGCGACAGCCGCTACGCATCAAATTGCCGCGGGCGGTGCTGCGCCAAGAGCTCGTCGAGCAATTCGGCATTGTTGTGCTCGATGGCCATGATCAGAAACTGGTGCGCCACGTCCATAATGCACAGGAACGGGAACCCGGGCGCCGTGCGGAGCCGCTTGAGCTTGACAGAGTCGCTCGGCAGGAACGCCGTCTTGGTGACCAGGAAGAACAGCCACGGTGACTGGAGCATGGAGAAGGTTGAGCAGTCGACCAAGCCAAGTACGCGCGCGCTTGCCGGGTCGAGGAGCTTGAAGAGTCGAGCGACAATGGGCTCGGGCAGCTGCTTGAATGAACGTGAGCAATGGAGCAGCCGAGCAGGAAATGGCGACAGGCAAATTGACAGCGAGAGTGGAGGTCGTAGTTGGCACACGCAATGGGCAGGCGGATAGAGTGATAATTTTGAGTACCAGGACGGCCTTATATGGCTGGCAAGGGCGGCGAGAGGACAATTACAAGTTAGCACGTCCTGCCAGTGCTCGCACCACAAGAGATGTCATTGCGCCGTCCATGAGCGCCATGCGCACAAAATTGGGGAAATGGTGACCGACCCGTCTTTCGCTTTGTGAAAGTATGTCCCTGGAGGTATGCTGGCCGCAGCCGAGCCGAGGGTAGAGAGGTGCGTGTAACGAGGTGATTGACGTGGCGGGTCTGACTCGACGGCCTAAAATGGTTTCTGGGGATCATATTCATTATACACGCTTCACGCATCACCTCACCTCACGCGTCCCGTCCGCTCGCGCATCGAACCCCGTTCAACTGTCGGCAAATCTCTCGATCGACATAAAAAACTGAGACTGCAAGTCGCGCAACTCGGCACCACCACGTCCACCTGCTTCATTATCGAAACCGCTTCAACACACGAAAATGTCCCGATCACCACCGACTTGCCGTCGACCCTGACGACACCAACGACCCCCTCGCCGACCAACGCGTCGTTACCGACGTCGCCCTTGGACCCGACCTCGGCCGATGGGCGCGCGTTGCTTGACCAAATTCGCACGTGGGCATGGGTCCAGGACGTTCAAGCCGAGGAGAATGAGCGTGTGGAGCTGCACAGCAAACTTTGATTTGACGATATTTTCCTTGGTTGAAAGCTTGGTACAACTCGAGTGAACATGTGTGATTGCTCTGGGTCAGGCGAATGGAAAGAGCCGGGGTGTGGATGTATGGGGGCCGCGAGCACGCCGGAGCGCGTCGTCAGGGGTTCAATGCGTCGTGAGGTCCAAGGGGGCTGGCACCTTGGAGCTTTCTTGCCACGATCACGCAAACTCACGCTGCATTTCTCCAGGTCGCTGCACCTTCACACTCGCTTCAGTCTCCCGGACGGAAAATCTGGCCTATTTCTCTTTTCTTTTTTACGTCGCCGCCAGCTCGAGCGACTTCCGCCAAACTTGCAGCACAACCCGTCGTCGGGGCACACCGGCTAACCTCTTGGCCTTGACGTGGAGGAGCGGCACTGGACGGCGCGGGCCAAGTGATGACGCGCTCGGCAAACTTGAAGTCGACCCACAGAATCCTGAGCATCTTGGTGGTGCACGCCGGAGGACACCAGTTCGCACTATATGTGCCGCGATATCACAGCGGGTAGGGTGCCACGAGAGCACTGACCAAGCGGCGATGGGTGGCGGCGGACAGCGTACTAAAGTCACAGTCGCCGTCGCCATCTCTTTGCCACCCGCCGTCGGTTTGATGCGGGCGGTCGACGCGCGGGCGCAGTCTCCCAGCTGGCCGTGTCCCACAACTTACCTCTCGCGACAAAGAAAGCATGCACAGCTGGTGGAGAAGCTGACCCCGCACACAAAGAAATTTTTTTTGGCGACAAGGCAGCATCCGATAAATCTTGGGCTTGCGAGTGGGGGAGGGCAATTCGAACGCCAAAATTACCAACAAGAGCTTGGGCACAGCTCACGGCGGAACGTACCAGTCAGCAGGTGAGGGCAGTGGTGGTCACCACACTGATACTGCTCGAAAGGCGGAATCGGCTGCACGGCCGGGTCCCGTCAATGCGTCTCTGAAATCTATCAAAACTCAAGGCCAAACGTGATCGGGTGCTTCATAATCTGCAGCCCAGAGTGCGGTGCCAGCAAATTGCAATTGAAAAGGCTCAAATCGCGACTCGTGGCATGGTTTGAGAGTTCACGAATGGGTTTGACGAGCCCATGATCGTGTGCGTGATGGTGGATACCGACGGTCGCCACGATGGTCGCGGACTCCGGAGCAGAGCCCTGTCTAGTCTGCCGGCCACACACACACAGTCCAGGTCCGCGCCGATGTGTCACTTGTCCACGTCGCGGCCTCGGACCAACGCTCGCGCATCTTTACACGATTACGATTGTTCCAGCCGAGCCTCTATCAAATGCCCATCTTGAACTGTACCCAAACACATCCCTCAACCCAAGGACAGCCGAAAAAAAATCAAACCACAACCAACCCACTCCACTGCACCCATCCTCACGGCACATTCCCCGCCGGCGCCACCTCCTCCCCCTCCCCACCCGTCCCACCCCCACCCACTTCTTCCGGCATCACCACCATAAACCCCTCCCTCACCACCCCCGGCTCCCCGTTCCGCAACGGCCGTGACGGCAGCAACTTCCACTCACTTGGGACTGCCGGGACCGGCGGCAACGACCGAGCGCCTTCGTCCAACGTCGCCACCGACCCGACCCTTCCCACACCGTTGCGCAACACCGACGCCCGCCGCCGCCGCGGATCAAGCGACGCACGCCGGCCTCCCCCGCCAGGAGGTGGCCGGGACCCCGACCGCGACCGCGCGCGCGAAATGTAGGCCATATAGACGGCGTCGAAATCGGACTCGGCGGGGTCGGGGGACGCGGTGGTGGGTGGCGGGGTGGTGGGGGAGGTCGGGGAGGTGGTGCTGGACGTGGTGGTGGCGGCGATGACGGAGAAGTACTGTTCCGGGATCGTGAACGTGCCGGCGGCCACACTCACGCGGCGCGTGGGCGCGCGCGGGGTGCGCGACGGGGAAGACGGGGAGGCCGCGATCGGCACGGGCGACGACTCGCTGGGAGAGACGGGTACCACGTCGTCGGCCGTCGTAGCGGCGTCGCCCTTGGTCCAGATCGGCGCCGGCACCCCCGCGCGTCTTGCCGTACCACCGTCTTCCCGATCCCGCACCTGTTCCCATAATGACCGGTTCTCCGCTAACTGGTCCAACAACCCTCCTGTTCCCGGCACCGCGTCCGCCAGCAACGCAAAAAACGGGTGAATAATAATGTCCGAGAAATCGAGCGAGAACCGCGCTTGCCGGCAGGTCGCGCGGTCGGTATTCGGCGAGATGGGTAAACTGAGCGCGCGTTCCGCGTCGCCCTGTGCGAAAAGCTCGGCCAGGACCAGGTCGGCCCACCGTTTACAGAGTGGCCAAGGGCGGACGGTGTTGGAAATGTCGGCGGCATGCAGGATGCACGCGAGTAAGGCGTGCCGGTGCGGTTGGTCGGGCAAGAGGAGGAACGGAGCGGAGGTGGTGGAGTGCGGAGTGGTCAGGGTGGTCGCGCTCGGTAATGCGGCAGGTAGGTCCCGGAAGACGGGCGCGTCGTCGGGCGCGTCATCGGCTTCGAGAATCGGTGACGGCAGCCCACCGCCGTCGTGGAACGTGGGCGAGAGCATCCAGTCGGCCGTGGCGCCGTCAACGTCGTCGAGCGCCTGGTCCTGCTCGACGAGGCGCTGTCGCAGGTCGCCGAGGTCCTTGACGAGCGTAAAGTGGTGCGACATGTCCGTCGCGAGAATCAAGCCCCGAAACAAGTCCAGGAACTGCGCCTTTTCGTCGTGCTCGAGCGCATCAAGCATGCCGAATTGGGCGAGCGACGTCTGCCCGAGATCCACCGAGTACTTTTCGAGCACCGAGTCGGGCCCGTACTTGACGGCGAGCGTGTCGTTGGAGTGCAGCATGTAGAGGTTGTTGCGCCCTGGATGGCCCATGTCGTGGCAGATGGCCGCGATAAAGACGGTGACGGCCTCCATGGCCGTGACGAGGTCGCGGCCGCCAGAGGCGATGAGAGTCAGGTAGACGACGAGCGCCACGTCGGCCGCGTGGCGCCAGTGGTGGTAGGGATTGGTTGGGACGTACTCTACAGTGCTAAACGTCAGCCACGAGCGCACGATCATCGATTTTGAATCCGGATAGAGAACGTACTCGACTCGACCTGCATCGTCCACTGCAAAATCCGTGCGTAGGACACACCGAGCAAGCGCGGCACGCCAATCCGTCTTGCCATGGCCAAGATCAGGCCGTGCAGCTCCCAGCGCGACAGCTGGAAGACATCGATTGCAAAGTCGTTGGCCGTCGAGTCGCCGACGCTCGCAAAGTTACGAAAGGCCTAGGTAAATACCGACCAAGTTCTCGACGATGAGTGACGATGTGCGACGAAATGATCCGGGCCGCCAGGTGACTACGTCAGGCGGGATGCTCTCCGCTCCGACTCCTCCGCCTCGACCTCAACGCGAATGAATTGCACAAATTACGCACCGTCACGACCGCGTCGAGCTCGTGCTGCGCGAGCTGCAGGCACGCGAGCGCGGCCATGCCGTCGTCATCAGCGACAAGTTTGCCACTGCCAAACAAGTGCGACTCGGCCACGGCGTTGGCGAGCAAATCGCGCGCGTCGGCCGGCTCGGTGGCCGGGAACGGCGGCGACGGAGAAGGCGTGTCGGACGAGACCGACGCGGTGGGCGAGCACCACTCTGGCATCATGGCGTGCTGTATTGCAGGATCTGGTCTATGGAGCGGGCAGCGGCCGCGTCTATTTTGTCGAATGTCGGAGCACCGTGCGCAGTCGCAGTTGGCTGGTCGTCGTCGAATTCGGTTAAGTCCAGGTCGGGAGACGGGTAGACAGTGCCGTTGGCCGGGAGGCTGGATTCGTTGGCAGCGCTGGCCGGGCACACAATCACGGTCGCAGCCGGCGGGTGCGCAACCTTGGCCGGAGCGGGCGGAGTCAAAGTCGTCGTCGGGCTCGTCGTCGAGTTTGGTCGTGGTGCGTCGTAGTGACTGCAGGGCGAGCTTCTGCAGCTCCAGCGTTCCCGTTTTGGGTGCGGACAGGTCGTGCGGGCCAAGCCAAACCACAGCCGGTTCGAGAACAGAACCTCGCAATAAAGACCTGGCCGGGCGGAGCAGCCTCGTCATTCTCACGTGCCAAGCGCCGCCCTCTTGCGCCGGCGTGGACCAATAAAATCATCCATCATTCCTCCAAACGACACCCAACGACTCCGTCCACCGAAGCTCTACAACCGCGCCTTGACAATCTGCGTAAACTCGGGCTTGAGCGACGCGCCGCCCACGAGGAACCCGTCAATGTCGCCCATGCGCGCCAGCTCGCCGCAGTTGCCAGCCGTGACCGACCCGCCATAGATGATACGCGTCGCCTGTGCGACTGCGGGCGAGACGTGCTTGGCGAGCCACGAGCGAATGTACTTGTGCGCGTCCTGCGCCTGCGCGGGGGTCGCGACTTTACCGGTGCCAATCGCCCAGACAGGCTCGTAGGCGAGCACGACGCGCGCCCAGTCGGCCGCCGTCAACGCAGCGGCCAGCGGCTCGAGCTGGCTGGCAAGCACGGCGTTGGTCGCGCCCGTCTCGCGCTCGATGAGCGACTCGCCAATGCACGCGATCACCGACAAGCCTTGGTCGAGCGCAAACTTGGTTTTTTCGGCCACGTACTCGGATGATTCGCGGAAGTACTGGCGCCGCTCCGAGTGGCCCGTCAGCGTCCAGTGGATGTCCAGGTCCTTGAGGAACAGCGGCGAGGTCTCGCCCGTAAACGCGCCGCTCTTGGCCGCGTAGACGTTTTGCGCCGACACGCCGAGCTTGCTGTCAAGCGTGGAGCGGACGAGCGCGAGGTAGGGGGCGGGCGGGGCCACGACCACGTCGACTTGCTCGACGGGCAAGTGGGCCTTGTTGAGCGTGTCGACGAGCGTCTGGATCGACTTGGTCGACCCGTTCATCTTCCAATTGCCTGTTTGTCATGATCAATTTTCCGTGGGCATCGGTGGTCGATCAGTATTGCAATCGATTCTGGTTGGCCCAGGCCGCGCCGCCGGGTGGAAAGCGCGCAGAAACTCACCGCCCACAAAGAACTTGCGCGGAGTCGTGGTCATGGTTGCAGGTCTAATTTGGTTGGGATGGATTTCGATGCTGGTCGCGAAGGGGAGCTGGCGAGAGCTGGGACAGAAGTGGAGACGTGAAGCACGGCCGCTTGCTTGCCGGAGCAGCCGCTGGATCGAATTTCAGCAGCAGACGGTCGCGGGCGCGCCGATGATGGCATTGTCACGGGCAAGTGTCTGGCCCTCCTGATGAAACGTAGCTGGCCCCAGGCACGCCACGGCAGGACCCAGAAGCAGCTGGCCTGCAGCACACCGACGGCACGCCGCCACCACCCACCTCTGCCTGTGCGACGCGGGGGCGACGCTGACGACACGGCCGGACCACGGGGCGCGCGCGCCGTCGCTTGCTCCTCCCGGTAGCAAGTCGCCCGCTGGCCTTGGCGCGTGTGCGAGTGCAGTTCTCATCATCAACGCCGGTCCCCGCTCTCTGCAGCAGCCTTCTCTCCCTCCCGCACAAACCGTCCACCAACTGCAACCTGCTGCAGCCATCATGTCGTCGGTGGCCCTGCCCGCCGCGGCCGATCGCGCCAAACACGACGCTCCCGCCCTGGCCACGCTGCTGCCGACCCCCGCACCGAGCGCGCACGCCAGCGACGATGCTGCGAGCGACGTCGGCACCCTGCACAACGCGCCGGCGCAGACGCCTGAAGTCACGTCTACGACCGTCGCGCGGCCCGACGGGACCAAGATCGTGCGCCGTATCATCAAGCTCGGCGCGGGCACGGCCGCGTCCGAGGTTGGCAGCGCCGAAGTCGCGATTCCCGTCGACATTGACGGCACCAAGGTTGTGATCCGCCGCCGGTCGTCGCGCGGCCAACTGCACGGTGGATCGCCCGTGCCTGCAGGTCTGGTAGCGGCGGACCCGGCCGAGGCGGCCGAAGTCGTTGCGCACGCGAAGGAGGTCGTGGCTGCACCAGCACCGGTTGCGATTCCTGCTCCAGCACCAGTTGCTGCACCCGCGCCAGCTACTCATGTTCCCGCTCCGGCTGCGGCTCCCGCGGCCGATCCCGCACCCATTCCCGCGCCGAGTCCCGCCCCCGCAGCAAGCGGGCCCCCGCCGCGTCCTCGCCCGAGCCGCGTGCGTCCTCCTCGCCATCGCCCCCGCCGTCAACGGTCGCCGTCAGGTCCATGGCGCTGGCCACGGGCACGCCCGAGCTGACGCGGCGCGGATCCAAGGCCTCGTCGGTCGCGTCCAAGCGCGCGAGCAAGCGGATGTCGAGCATGGCGGCCTCGCGCGCTGTCACGGGCACCGCGAGCCCGTCGCCATTGACGCAAAAGGTCGACACGCAAGCGTACCCCAAGGACGCGCTCAGCATCCACGCGCTGCCGGCGCACCGCAAGTCGGCGCCGTCGCCGCTCTCCAAGGAGGCACCGCCGCAGTCGTACCGCGGATTGATCAACGTTGCAGGTGCGTGCGTGATTATTTCTTAGCTGCGTGCACGTGCACTTGGTGGATCTCGTTTTGACTCGGATCTGAACGATCCGTTGCAGGACTGCTCTTGATCGTCTCCAACTTGCGCCTCATCATCGAGAACCTGACCAAATACGGCCTGCTCGTCTCACTGCCCGGCGCGTCGCTGCCTGCGCAGGACCTCGCCGTCCTTTTCGGTCTGGCCGCTTTCTTGGCCGGGACCATGGTCGTCTCCTACTCGATCGAAAAGACGGGCGCGCTCTCGGGTGGCAGCTACTTCATGATTGAGAAATCGTTGCGCCGGGCCGCGGCCATCAACATGGTCGCGATTCTCGTCGTCCCGACTTTGTTTGTCTGGTACGCGATGCGCGACCCGGTCGCAGGCACAGCCGTCCTCATGACGGCCGTGATCCTGTTCCTCAAGCTCACGAGCTACCATTTGGTGAATGCCGAGCTGCGGTACTTTGCGACCTACGGCCACCACTTCATCACCTACACCGAGGGCGCCGACGTGCCGAGCGCGCGGTCGGCTTATCCGCACAACATCACGGCACGCAACCTCGTCGATTTCGTCTCGTTCCCGACGCTCTGCTACCAGCCGGCCTACCCGCGGTCCGAGCGCGTGCGCCCGATGCGCGTCGTGCGGCACACGATCGAAATGGTCGTGGCCATGGTCGGCATGTACGTGCTGCTGTTCCAGTACATGCAACCGATTTTGAAGAACACGATGGTCTCGATCATGGACCCGGCGACCGGCGCGATTCGCATGAACGGGAACACGGTCGTCGTCTTTGTCGAGCGCCTGCTCAAGCTCTCCGTCGCCGTCGTCTACTTTTGGCTGTTAATGTTTTACAGTTTCTTCCACGCTTGGGTCAATCTCATCGCGGAACTCACGCGGTTCGCCGACCGCGAATTCTACATGGCCTGGTGGAACTGCTCCACGATCGCCGCCTACTGGCGGCTCTGGAACCAGCCCGTGCACAAGTGGCTCAAGCGGCACGTTTACGTGCCCATGGTCGCGGGCCGCGGTCTGCCCGATCCGGTGATCCCGCCGACCGCGCCCGAGGCCACGACCAAGCACCCCGGATACTCGAAATTCCAAGCGGCGTTGGCGATTTTCTTCATCTCGGCCGTGTTTCACGAGTTGATTATTGCCCCGCCCGTCAAGATCCTGCGGCTGCACGCGTTCAATGCCATGTTTTTGCAAATTCCGCTGATTGTCGTCTCGCAAGTGTTCGATAACTGGTACCGCAAGTCGAACCCGGACGGGATCAATACGGTCGGGAACCTCTTGATGTGGACCACGTTCTGCGTGATTGGACAGCCGATGGGCGGGATGCTCTATTACATGTACGTTGTCGCGGGTCAGGAAGGGCGGCGCGGGATCGCGGTGGTGGTGGAGACCGGTGTTAACGCGTTTGTCTCCCGTGGTTTCTCTTTTGTAGCGAGTGGTGCAGCCGCGAAAAGTGCATCGCGTTTTAAGTCGGTCAGTCGCGCCATTGGACGCGCGCGGACGCGCGCGACCGTCAGCACCGCGCGTGCCCGGATACCAACTGCTCGGTGCCTTCTCGTCGCGCAAGACGCGCGCGTCGTGTCTGCTCCAGCATCTGTACTTGTTGATTGTTTTCTTGGTTTTTCTTTTCCTTTCTCGACCATCTGATGCGCCGGTTATGGCGGCAGTTTGTGCGCTCGCGCGCTCGCGCAAATACACCTACATTTCAGAGGAACGAGGCCATGAGTTCATCACTGAGGGCGGCGTGACGCGCCTAAATCGGCGTGCGTGCCTGGACAGATGGGCGGGCGGGAAACAGCGTCACGGCTGCAGGCACCGTTCACCACACTGCCAACGTGCAAGAACATCCACGCGCGCAGCCTCGACTGACCATGAGCAACACGCGAGGATGCCAGCCGTGCGCCATCCCAGACGATCTGCGGTGGCACCATTTCTCCCCATCAAGAACGACACGCCGAGGTATGGGCGCCCCAATGATGGCCACCCTGCCGGGACGGCGCGGTCACCGCGGCCGTTCTTGCGCATGTGAAGCAGTCAGCCGAGGCCAGGGAAACAGGAATGATTTGCATTGCGAGACCAGAAATACGCGACGGTCGGCGTGCGTGCTTGCGCGACCAACCACTTCGGGCGCGAGGTGCACGCTCGATCAAAACGCGGCCTCTCCTACGTTCACGCGAATGGCGAGTCAGCTTTGTTTTGATCCCCCCCCCCCCCCCCCCCAGCCTGCACTAGTCAGCGAACCGACGTAACGTACCTGTATCACCCTCGTCCCCTTCGCCCTCACCGTCATCAAAGTACTGCTCGCCGTAATCGCCGTCATCGTCCTCGTCGCCGTAATCGGCGTCCTCGTCGGCCGGGTTCTCGTCGTCGTCGTCGGCCTTGGCCGCGTCGTCGTCGCCATCGGCGCCGTCCTCGAGCGCTGCGATCGCGTTCAGATCAAGACCCTTTTTGGTGTTTGCGAGCTTGCGCTTGGCCTTGCGCGTCGGGTCGAGGATCGGTTGCAGTTCGTCGGGGAAGAAGTCGACGCCTGGTGGACGGTGCGATTCGGGTCAGAGCCGGTGGAGAGAGGTTGGTGCGGCGTACGGAGGCAGGGGAACGTACTCAGATGCGTCAACGACGAGAGCGGTGGCCTTGCCGCGGATGCGGGCATGGCCTTGGCGGCGGTGGACGAGTAGATTTCGACGGCTATACCGTTCGTGTGCGTGTGAGCGACTCGCGTCGACGCCCGCGTCGGTCAAGTCTTCATATCACGTACACGGCGCCTTGACTTTCGGCGTGACCTGCAAATAATACGGCGACTCTTGCATTTTCTTGGCAAACGACTGCATCGTCTCGATCAGGTTCTCCTCGACGGCCGTCAGCCGCTGCATCTGCACGGGGGCCGTGATTTCCTGGAATCGGCGGCACGGTCACGCGTCAGACAACGCGTTCATTTTGCAGAATACCGCTCTGGCGCAGCAGATACCGACCGGGTAGGGCTCTGGCGGCTTCATGTCGACCCCCGACAACAGGTCGGTGCTGGCGCCGGACGTGGGCGTGAATCGGCCGGGACCGGACCCGGGGCCAGCGCCGCGGCCGCGGCCTCGTCCACGGCCTCGCCCACCGGCGCCCCCGCGGGTGGACATGGTTGCAGGGAGGTTGGAAGGTTGGTGGTGCGAGGGTCGGGACGCGTCGAGCGCGCGTCGGCGGGGGTAGCGGATCGGGGAGCCGCGCGTGCGTGCAGTGCGGCGAGTCCAAGGGCGGTTGCTGGTACTGTTGCCGGTTGTGATCGGCTGTGGGTTGCGCTGGGACGGGTCTGATCGTGTTGACGTGCGGTGATGGTGCACGTGATGCGTTGACTCGCGCAGTTCCGTGCGGTGGATCGGTGGCCGGTGGATGGCGGCTCTCTGTCCGTGGGCTGGCGGATCGGTGGTCGATGGCCGCGTGGTGTGCCCGTCAGAGTGATCTGAGTGGCAGGGACGCCAGCCAGGGACCCGCCATCTGTGCCACGTGGCCAGGACGCGTGCGCCACGCGGTGCCACAACCGCCGGCACGCCGATGCTGCTGATGCGACTCGCTCATGAACCAACCAACAGAGACCGGCCGGCAGGCGCACCATCTGCGACACCGTCGCCATCCCCCTT